>CM052701.1:128869185-129036370 GCA_028551405.1 Uromys caudimaculatus
ATAGCGCCCGCATGCCACTCCTTCAGCTGAGGGCAGGTAATAGAGTTTGCTCCAGACTGTCCAGTGGGGTAGCTGGGAAGGTGGCAGCAGGGACCTAACCACAGCACTCTGCAGCCTGGGGGTCAGTGTAAACACCAAAGACCCTTTAAGCCAAAGTGTGACATAGGCCAGCTAAAACCTTAGAATGGCTAGCCAGAGGATCACGTTAGAGGCAGTGGAGAGAGAAGATGGACTCAGGTAAGAAACAGAGGCACTGTCAGCACAGAAGGTGAGCTATGACATTGAAAACGGAGGAGAAGATGGGCCAGAAGATATTTGTTGTTTGGTAGTTGTAATGTGGCTCCTTATTTAACGACAGGAATTATGGCTATAAATGGTGCTTGGATTGGATAGTGCTTCAAGTATAGCCCAGTTTGTGATGTGAGCATCAGTTTGTACGCTCTTTGTTGACTCCAAGGGGATAAGACCCATTGGCCTATGACTGCAGCAGAAGAGCCCAGGGCTAGAGGCAAGCACTTGGTCTCCGTAACTGTGACTTGAGTAAGGGGAACTGCTACCATAGGAGGTGTCTAGGGATAGACCTCTATGCGTAGTGACCCAGGGAGGCAGTCAGCCTCAAGAGTCTGGTATTAAGTGGCAGGATCCCAGATGCTGGCTCTAGTCACAGACAGTAAGACTCTAGCCTTTGGGGCAGACTAGGAGGCATGGAAACAAGGTGGGAGAGAGGTGTAACATGAGAGCGAACCATGCCAAAGCCTCAGTTCTGGGGCGGGGGGGGGGGGGGGGCCTCAGGTAGCCACTAAGCCACAAGGAGCAAAAGATAAGTTACAAACACAAAGGTAAGAAAGACAAACAAAACCCCTCAGCTACGGAATGGAGTCAAACTTTTTAGCAGAGGGAAGCAGACTTAGAATATTCACTGTAAGTCACAGAGGGCCCCAGAGCCCAGGGAGGCTCTCAAGTGAGGAGAGGTTGTTTTAAGAACAGAGGCAGAGAATGGGGCCTATGGGGGCCTATAGCCTAAAGGACACAGAACCTGCAGGGCAATGGAGCCTGTAGAGCCTGGAGCCTAAGGGACACAGGGTCTAAGGGACACGGGGTCTAAGGGGCATGGAGCCTGTAGGGCCTGTCTATCACTTCTGTTCACATAATTGTTCTCGGAGCATGAGCTTGCCTCTGCTGGAAACCCAGATGACCCTGGGCAGGGTTGTAGTGTGAGAAGACACCATTCCTTAAATCCACATGAGCTGTATGCAAAGGATGCCAGTGACCTCCATGGCAATGAAGTGTGCCACACAAGTGTGAGGACCTGAGTTTGATCATCAAAATCTATATCAAAGAACCAGATGTGCTAGCGGGTACTTGTGGTCCCAGGGCTGGGAAGGCAGATCCCGGGCTCCCTGGCCAGCTCAAGAGTCTAATTATTGGGCTCCAGATCAATGAGAGACCCTATTTCTAAAAAACAAGGTGTAGGACTGAGGAGATGTCTCAGCAAGAAATGCTCTTGTGTAAACATTAAGGCTGGACTTCAGATCCCCAGAAGCCATGTTAACGTCTGCTGGGCATGGTGGCCTGGATATATATAATTCAGATGCTTGAAGACAGAAGATCCCCAGAGCAAGATTGTTGGCTAGACCAACTGTATCATTGAGCTCTGGGTTTGGTGAGAGACCCCGCCTCAATAAATAAAGTGGAGAACCATAGAGGAAGACTCAAACAACTGTCACAGGCCTCTACACACATGTACACATGCACATACACACACACACATGTACACACACACACACAGGTGGACAGCAATGACACTATACCTAAGGTTGCCTTCATATGTGTCCACCCACTCACATGAACCCAAGCGCGCACACACACACACACACACACACACACACACACACACACACACACGTACAAATCACACATAAAGATCAAAATATCCACGTATTTTTAAGAGAAACATTTTAGAGAGCGGGGAGAAGCCCAAGACAGGACCCACTGCCACAGCACCTCCCATAAGCAATGCTGTAAGGTATGTGTGGACGCTTCCCCACTCCCTGTCCTTGAGTCAAGGACAGAGAGCTCATGCTGAAAGGTGTGTGTTTTTCTGTTTTATGCCTTTAGTAGTCATGAAAGATTAAAACAAAGCAGCTTAATTACGTTTCTCATAATGCCACCAGAGTCCACTAGATAATCTTCCCTGGGGGTCAGGATAGAAAGGAGCCATGAGATAATGTGAGCTGGCCACACATTAAAGAGGGGGTCAGTTCTAAGTGCAAGGTAGGACTTCGTTACCCACAGAGATGACAAAGGATAGTCTTAGAGGCTCGGATACGAGGTGAAAACTCGCCCATATTACGCCCCTCCCCCCCCCCATTAAGGAGGGAGAATGAATCTTCTGATTCTCCTTCCTTTAAGATCCTCCTAATCCCATGACTCTCTGCTGCTTGAGAAAGTGACCATGGTGTGTGGGGGCGGAGGGGGAGGGAGTGGGGGCAGGGGGAGGGGCTGGGGATCCCAAACAATGGCTGCCGGTTCCCTGGGTCGAGCCTCACAGCTTCTCCTCTCCCCAGGCATGACGGAGATGGTGCGTAAAATCACCTTGAGCAGAGCGCTGAGGATCATGCAGAACCTGTTTCCGGAGGAGTACAACTTCTACCCTCGCTCCTGGATTCTGCCCGACGAATTCCAGCTCTTTGTTGCTCAGGTAGATGGCACGCTGGCCTGTGGCCCTTGAATGATAATTATGTTTGTGACTGCAGCTGTGTCCCGGTCCCTCATGCTGGGAGCTGGGCCAACGGGGCACCAGGAAGTTGAGCGACTTGCTTGTACACAATTTGGCAGCCATCAAGGCAGCTTGCGGAGTTGAACGGGCAGGGCGACAGGTGGGTTCATTGGAGAAGTGGCGGTGCTAGAACTGGATCGGGGAGCCAGGGAGCCAGCAAACCAGGGAGATGGAGGAGGTGTGGAGCCCACGTGGAATGGCCATTCCAGGGGAATCTTGGGGGGGGGGCTCCCACCAGTGTAGTTGGGAGTGCTTAAAGGCCGATGAGCAGACCTGGGAAGCCTTTTATGTGTCCTGCTTTAAACTTGCGCCAGAATCCACTTTCCAGTGGTCCATCCTTCTATCTTGAAAGCAGCATGTTTGAGCATAACACTCTAGAGCCTTGGCTACCAGTTTGAAGAAATGGGGGGGGGGGGGGGCAGGGCTCAGAATCAGTTTACTTTAGTTTTATGTTTTCGACAAGTTAATTCCCAGACCATGTCAAAACCCTTGGCAAGTTCTGCAGACCATGCCATAACTATGAACTTCAGGGTTGGAGCAACAAATGGGTCAGTTACTGTTAGTGGTTTTATATAGCCTGGGCATTGTGCTTGCAGCTTAACATGATTTCTTGTAACCCTAGAATGATCTTATGACATCAGTTATATGAATAACCCCATTTTACAGATGGAAAAGCTGAAGTTTTGAGAAATTATGGAGTCTGCTCAAAAAGTATGATTTAAATCTAGAGCTAACACTGAGGCTTACAGTCTGTTCAAATGCCTCATTGTTGTTTGGGGTCTAATATAAAAATCTAGAACTAGAAATAAGATTAGGATTTACCAAACACAAAAATAGCTTACTCATTTTTCAAGAGAAGCACTGGGGCTAGAAGCTCATTGGTAGATACCTTGCCCTGTGTGTGTGAGACCCTGGGTTTGGTCTCCAGCACTGCAATAGAGATAGATAGATAGATAGATAGATAGATAGATAGATAGATAGATAGATAGATAGATAGATGGTGAACATGTGGATCTGTGTATTTATTGACTCAGGTGTATTTATTATGTGTAAACTTTGCTTCAATAAAGTTAATTTTAAAAATAGCTACCAGCGCTTCCATTTTCACTCATGGCTCCGCTTACCCTTCCTCCTGATCCCTACAGCTCTCTTTGTTAAGGATTGAACAGTTAAGTCTAAATCCAGCTGTATTTAAGATCTCGTGAGAGGAGCACGGCCACCACCCATTCCCCACAGCCCTGTGTGAGTCCTTGTGGTCAGTCCTCATATCTCTCGCTGCAGATAGGAAAGTAAATAAAAGCAGTCAATAGCGCCCTGAGAGCCAAACAGGTTTGTTGCATGCTTCTGTATTTGTATGGCTGACAGTGCTCCACGCTGAGAATCCTCCACAATGTGCGGACCCATCCTGCATTTATGGCTATTTGCCTTTATTTCCAGCTGGTGACGAAGCAAAGCTGCCCTGACTGTTAGCCTGTAGGTTACTTTGTAGATGCATCAATCCTGGGAATCTTAGGGTCCTGTTACCTTTGGGGATCTCTAACTTTCTCACCAGCAACTCCAAAGTAGCAGTTCCTCCTCTCCCAGCGGCTTTGACGGCTGTAGCTGTGACATCCGTGACACTGTGAGGCCTTTTAGTTTTTGATACTCTGGAGGGCATAATTGTGTTTCTTCTTGGTACCCTATTCTTTTTTCCCCTAGGAATGGGTCTTGCTATGTGAGTGCTAGAAATTCAAGCATCACCACCAGGCTCAGATTTAGTTATGTTTCCTTTTCATGTTCTTTATGATATTTAAAGTCTTGTTCTTTTTTTTCCCTCCTATCCTTCTCCTCCTCCTCCTCCTCCTCCTCCTCCTCCTCCTCCCTGGCTGTCCTGGAACTCTATATGTTATATATGCAGATTAAGCTGGCATTGAGCTCACTGAGATCCGCCTGTCTCTGTCTCCCAAGTGTTGGCATTAAAGGCATATACCACCATGCCTATAATAGGTTCAAATATCAGAAACATTATGTGAATATAACTGTAGTAGAATGCACCTACCATGTATTGCCCCACACCTTGTGCCTCCAGTCAAGCCTGTCCACCCCTCCTCAGTAAGCCAATTAAAAGGGCCAAATTAAACATTGAAAGCAGAAAAAAAAATTGAAAGAAATTTATTCAGTGTGGTCCCACTGGAGGAGGGGCAGAGAGATCCAGCAAAGCTCTCAAAGGTTCTGAAGTGAGATCAGAATTTAAGGAGAGGGCCACAGGTAAGTAGCCCTGTCCAAGTGTGGTCCCACCCACCACTGACCGGTCGCAGTCTGTGCTTCTGTGTCATTCTGCATGCTGGCCTACAAGTTGTTAGAACTATGTGCGATCTCTTTCTGAGAGACAAGCTCCCCCTCTGCCTGGTTCTTCTCCTTCCCCCAGAATGAGACTTCCAGGGCTCATTGTGTCACTAGCCAGTCAGACCGGGTGACCTGAGAATCTCTTCAGGATATCTTTATTTCTGCCAGGCAGTGACAATGGCTCACTGTGGCAAGCAGAGTGCTTTCTCTCTTCCCACCGTGCTTTGAGGCAGGACCTCTATGGTATGGTTACCTCCCAGCTGAAACCTTAGGACAATACACTTTCCTGTCTGCCTGCTTCGAAGGCAGCTCAGGTAGTTTTGTGTTTGGCATTTCTGGTATCACATAATGCTCCCTGCTCTTCTCTGAGTGTTCTCTTTTGCTCGTGGGTTATTTATAAATGTATTGTTTGGTTTTCCAATTATTTTTATAATTTCAAAATACTTTCTGTTGTTGATTTCGATTTTATTTTGTAAGTGTTGGAAATTATATACTTTATTATCTTAAGCTCTTTAATTTTTATAAGGTATGCGTGGTGGTTTGAATATGCCTGGCTCAGGGAGTGGCACTATTTGGAGGTGTGGCCCTGCTGGAGTAGGTGTGGCCTTGTGGAGGAAGCATGTCACTGAGGATGTAGGCTTTAAGACCCTCACCCTAGCTGCCTGGAAGCCAGTCTTCTGCTAGCAGCCTCCAGATGGAGATGTAGAACTCTCAGCTCCTCCTGCACCAGGCCTGCCTGGATGCTGCCATGCTCCCACCTTGATGATAATAGACTGAACCTCTGAACCTGTAAGCCAGCCCCAATTAAATGTCCTTATAAGAGTTGCCTTGGTCATGGTGTCTGTTCATGGCAGTAAAGCCCTAAGACAATATGATTACATTTTTTAAATTACATCTTAATTTGTGTCAGTGTTGGGGTGGGGTTGCTCACACGTCATGGTGTGTGTGGAGGTCCCAGCTGTTTGGGAATAGGTTTTCTCTTCCTACCTTGTCAGTCCTCAAAATTGAACTCAGGCTGTCAGGCTTGGCAGCAGGCCTCTGCTCCTACTAAGCCATCTTGCTGGCCCCTCAATCTTTTAAAAATTGTTGAAGTTTTCTTTTCATATGTTGTTTGTCTTGATGAACATTTTGTGTACACTTGGAATGATCTGTATTCTGGTGTGGCGGATGTAGCATGCTATAAATGTCAGGTTGAGTTAGTTCTTCTGGTAATCTGCCCTTCTTTACTGATGTATTTCATTCCCCTAATTACTAAAATTTTCAATTCTGGTTATAATCATGTTTCTTCTTTAAATTCTGTTGGTGCTCTCTGCATACATTTTGAAACTTCCTTAGTTTAATGGTTAGACTCCTTTATAAGATGATTTCCATGTCCTAATTCTACTTTCTGTGAAACCAATAGGTACCTTCCAGTTTTTATTGACTTAGTATTTCCATGATAGACTTTTCTATTCTATAATTTCAAACTAATTTCCACATTTAAAAGAGTGTTTTTTGTTGAAAGCATCTATCTAGGTTATCATCTTTTATCCTGCTTGACAGTCAGTACCTTTTAATTATTGTTTGTAATCCACTTATACTTAGTGTGTAATATTGTCTTGAATTTGGGTCTGGACTCTTGCCAATCATCATCTATTTGTCTTGTTTAAATTAGTTGATCTTTTAAAAATGTTACTTTGTGTCTTCTTTAGTTTTATTAAATATATCTATTTAAAAATGATTTTAGTTTTAATCCTATGATAGCCTTTTAAAAACATCTTTAACTTATATTTACCATTTATTATTACTGTATTCCTAAGAGCTAAGCAACTTAAAGTAGCACAGACCTGTTTCTACCCTCAACCTACATGCTTTTGCAATATATTTTACTGCTAATCCTACAACTTATTATTATGCTTCAAAAAATTAGGTTTTGTTTTGTTTGTCTCATAAAGTCCGAGCTGTTCTCAAACACACAGCCCCTCCCCCACTGCTGAAATGACAGGTATGTGCCCCAGGCCTGATGAAAAGCTTCTTATTTTAAGGAAACTGAGAACTGCATATATTGGGCTTTGATGGGTACCACGTGTCTTTAACACCCCCAGCACTCCAAGTCCTTTCCATAGTCTAGGCTCCCTCGACTATTTTTGTTCCGCCTGCAGGATTTTAATGAACGCATTTATTTTGGTAGTGCAGGTCTGCCAGTGGCAAAGTTCCTCTTCTTATCTGAAAGTGTATCTTGCCTTTAGTTTCTAAAGTATTTCAGATTTTAGGCTCATAAG
This sequence comes from Uromys caudimaculatus, assembly GCA_028551405.1. NCBI lineage: Eukaryota > Metazoa > Chordata > Mammalia > Rodentia > Muridae > Uromys > Uromys caudimaculatus. The sequence goes on from CM052701.1 coordinate 128,876,551, forward strand.
ACGTTATAAAGTTAGTGCAGAATTTGTTCTCCTATCTGTTTCCTGTATCCGCACCACTGTACATTGTACACAGTCACTGAAACTGGGGGACACTGGCGTAATTAACTGCTATGCCAATGTCCTTGTGTGGCCCGGGCTCGCTCTGTCAGCCCTGAGTAGGCTGAGCCTTCATTTCCTGCTTTCCTCCTTCGAGCGGTTACAGTTCCTCAGTCTCTGTCCTTTATGCCCTTGGCTTTCTGAGCACCATTGCTGGCTTTTTGTTGTTTCAGAAGGATCTTCAATTTGATTGTGTCTGATTTCTCTCACAATCCAATTTAAATTACGCATTTTTACAAAACATAACACAAAAAAACAGATGTTGTGACCTCCTCAATGCAGCACACCAGGAGGTGTTAGGATACCAGTGTCATATTCCTAGTGGTGCTGTTTAAATTAGTTATTACAACGTCTGCTCTATTTCTCTCCTGCAAAGTCGTTCTTTTAATCTTGCAGTCTCTAAGTGTCTCGTGGGGAGGTAGATATTTTTAGACAGCACAGATAGTCTACTTGCGTTATAATCCCCTCCCAGTTGAGACTGTTGTCACTTCCCATATCCCCTCCCCAAATCCCACTGGGACGGTGAGTGAGACTGTGGGTCATCTTTAGATCATTTGAGAATAACTGACATCTTCTGATCCCTGGACAGGGGCCGTGCCTCCTTTAACCAAGGCCATCTTTAATTGTCACTCGTGTCTTTGAGTGACCCCTGCACAGTGTTGAACACAAGACACGCAGGCAGACATCCTCCTGGTTTTTGCTTGGATTATTTTTGGTGTGAAATCTGTTGTCATCTTTATCCCTTGTCTTCACTGGGGAATGCCTCCTTTCTGTCTAACTCACGTTCTTTCTCTGTGTGGCTGACTTTGAACACTTGATTAGATGTGCTCTGGGTATAATTTTCCCTCATGTTTCTGATTCATTAAGTTATATCTGGATTTATATTTTCCATAAAATGTAGAAAATATCTGACCTGTTATTTCTTCAGATTTATTTTTCTGTCTCTTTTCTCATTTGGCACTTGGATTCCACATGTTAAATCACTTGAACTTACCCACAGTTCACTGATGTTCCATTTACTTTAAAATATTCTGGGATGGTGGGCTGAGAGGGCTCAGCAGGTAATGGTGCTTGTCACCAAGCCTGTCAAATCTGAGTTTGATCTGTGGGACCCACATGGTGGAAAAAGAAAACTAACTCCCGCAAGTTGTCCCCTGACCTCCATATGTACATACGTATACTGTATACTGTGTGTATCACACACACACACACACACACACACACACACACACACACACACACACACAGTGGGGCATAGGAAATCAAATCCGAGTCTTGGAAATTGTTGTTTCCACACACAAATTCTTGCACTGTGCTATAGGATACAAAGCAAGTGACTTGGAAACCGATTACAGGTTTACTTTCTAGAGCAATACTCAGCCTGAGTCTAATTATTCCCTTTCTGTTAAGGCAAGGCTTTTACCCTTGGCTCACCTGATGCTCCATGAGTCCTGATGTGTCTCATTCTGGCTGGTGAGAACATACTATTCCGGCAGTGTGTGGGCACCAGGCATTCCCACTTCTAATCCTTTTGGATGGTGCTTTCTCTGATTTTAGTTTCTTCACACGGGTGCACTGATCTGTTCTTGGCTGAACATCAAGGGAGTTCTCTGTTAGAGGAGATTCTGACCAGACTTTGGAGTATTGTGTTTACCATCAGTAAAGTATTAGTCAAAGCCTGTATTAGCTACTTTTCTGTTGTTGTGATTAAAAAAAAAAAAAAAAAAAAAAAAAACCAACTCCGATGAAAAGTCCCTTGGAGAAAAGGGTTCACTTTGGTTTGTCATTCCATGGGGACAGAATCCATCATGGTGGGGAAGGTGCGACAACGGTCATGGGAAGCATGGTGTCAGGAGCAGGGAGCTGGATAGTCCCTTCCCCAAACGGCACCACCAACTGGGGACCAAGTGCCCAGATACGTGAGCCCCTGGGGGGGCGCCCTCATCCAGAACACCACAGAGCCTAAGTATCACAGACAAAATCACAGATTCATGAAACAGTGTGGCTGGCACACTGGAAGCACCAGTTGGGGAACCACGGCCAGGAAATGATGAGCCGTTAGGTGTGGGTGGAGTTTATAGACAGAGAGCATTAGGCAGTATGACAAACCGTGAGTACACTCCACTCAAGACCATGGACAAGTGGAGGCCATGTGGAAGCTTCCAGTAAAATACGGGACGAGGGTGGTCAGGTTTTAGGATGGGAAGGGTCACCTGTAGAATAGATGGACAAGAGAGAAAAGTGAAGGAGAGGAGGACGGTGCTGACGGTGGAGCAGGGATGGTGACGCACGCACGTCACCACGTGATTCCAGTATCCGTGGGGTAAAGGCAGGGGGACTGAAAGTTTAAGGCCAGCCTGGCTACCCAGTCGTCCCAGGGAGCTGCGCACCTCACCATAAAACTCAGAACTTTAAACTGTGACATGGAGACAGGAGAGGAGGGCTCGATGTGAGAAAGATTCACTAGGTGGTACCCAAAAGACCCTGGCATCGTGGAGCTGGATAGGACAGGACGTGACTGGAGACTGGTGAGGTCCCAAGGTGGGGTGCCTAAGAAAAGCAGTTGATTTAGTGGCGAAAATGAAAAACAGCCTCTCTGGAGCTGAAGAGGTGCCTCTGACTTTTCCTGTTGATTATTTGCATCCACCCAGGGAGACAGACGCTTTTCTCTGCAGTAAAAGTCAAAGGTCGGGTTAAGAGATGGCCCCAGTAGCTTCCTGTGTTAGCGTTTTAAATACTGTAGTGCCAATGTCCGTTTGACTGAAGCTGAGATGTTGAGGACTGGATGGTCTCTGATAATTTGCAGACTCCCGACTTTGGTCCTGACACTCTTCTGGGGTCTCTGTCCTCCTCCTTCATCCCCATTACTTCAGCTCTGTGTTGGCCTTCCGTCACTATGACAAAGTGCATAAGGCAATCAGCCCGCAGAGGGAAAAGGTTGTCTGGCTCATAGTTTAGGGAATGCAAGTCCCAGTCAGTCGCTGTTGGCCCAGTTGCCTTGGGCTTTTTATACAGTAGCACATTGTGGCAGGAACATGGAAAGGACCTGCCTGCCTCACGGCAATGGGAACCAGAATGAGGCGAGACTGGCATTCTACAAGCTCCCTTGAGGGCACACAACAAATAACAAAATAACCTCCCAGGAGGACTCCCTTCACCCTGTAACAGCACCACAGGCTGTCAATCAATCCTGTGAGCCCCGGGCCTTCAAGATCCAACAGTAATATCTAAATAGGAAAACGCTCCTAACTAGAGTGCATATGGGCACCCAGTGGAAGTTTAATGATGGACATTTCCTTATTAGCTACAAACCTGAGTTTTAAATGTGGCATTTTTATTTCTATTGACTTCTCTGGTTTGCCAGAAAATAATGTCTTCACTTTAAGGACATAAGGACTTTCAGCTAATATATGACTGTGTGAAATGAAAAGTGAATAAAGGGGGGCTGGAGAGATGGCTCAGAGGTTAAGATTGCTCTTCCAGAGGTCCTGAGTTCAATTCCCAGCAACCACATGGTGGCTCACAACCATCCGTAATGGGATCTGATGCCCTCTTCTGGCCTGCAGGCATACACACGGCTGAATGCTGTATACATTAATTCTTTTTAAAAGTGAGAAAAGGAGCCTGCAGGTGGCGCCCGCCTTTAATCCCAGCACTTGGGATGCTGAGGAAAGATGCTCTGTGAGTTTGAAGCCAGCCAACCTGGGAGACTGAGTTCCAGGACAGCCAGAGCTACACAGTGAGACCTTGGTTTGTTTGTTTGTTTGTTTGTTTGTTTGTTTGTTTGACAAAGTCCTCACTTCTTAGCTGAAATGAGGCGTGTTTGGGCTACAGAAGAGTACCACTGATTAGAAAGCAACAGTTTAGTATGTATCCTTTCGGCCTTTTCAGATATAGATTTTCTTGAAAACCTTAGGTTATACTAAACACAGTTCATTAGCTTGTTTTTACCTCCTCCTGCACTTTCAACATCTTTTCAGGTCAGTGCTACATCACATCTCATTATATGAAGAGATCGTAACTTGTGTTAGGTAGTCTTCACATTTGTTGTTGTTCAACAAATAACATTGCAAGGAACACCTTCATTATGTGCTGCTGGCACTTTCTTCAGATAGCTAGGTCATCCAACTGCTGAACCATGCCATGTACTTTCTGGTCAGGCAAGGCCAAGCACAACGCTCCATCAGACATGGGAAGAGGCCTCTGCAGAGTGCCTGTGTATGTGTGTGTGTGTGTGTGTGTGTGTGTGTGTGTGTGTGTGTGTGTGTGTGTGTGTGTGTGTGTGTGATAGACGAGGTGTGAGTCACTGTAAAACAATAAAGAAATCTGGAGCTTTGTGATTTCTTTCATGGATTATTAGCGAGTACATTTCTTCCAGACAAGGGGGAGACCCAGTTCCTCTGCTGCCTATGCACAGTCTTTATCCACATTTAACCAGCAGGTGGCGCCAGGTGGACGAAAATAGGCTTCTCAGTGGGGATTTTTATAATGGCTGGAGGAAGATGCAGGCTTGCTTCCAAATTTTAGCAGATGGCCAATCAAAAAATTCCTTTGGAGTTATTTTTTTTTTCTTTTCTCTCTCATTTTTTTATTTTTTGCATATGGTTTTCCATCTGGGTATTTGAGAAAAGTACAGTTTTGTTATCAAAACAGCATTTATTATGGTGAAAGAGTTTGTATTTCTCAGCAAAGATTTTTTTTTTTACTTTTTTTTTTTACTTTTTTACTTTTAGTGAATAAAGCCAAAACCTGCTCAATAATGTCTTGCAGCTTTTCTGAGGGATGCATGGAGCTTGAGTGCTTTCGCTTCCCTGCCGTTGGTCCTAAGTTAGCTCTTCTGACTCAGCGCCTCAGGGTGGAGACAAGCACATTGTTTGAAAAGACAGAGCAGAAAGCAATGTTCTCCACTGGGTTTAAAACGGGAAAGTAAAGGTCTAAGTGGGTCAGAGTAAAGGCCTGAAAAAACCCTGCTCTCTGTCTTACAACCTTCTGCAGACTTATTTGCACAGTTGTCTGTGATGGTTGGCACAAGATCCACCTAAGAAGAAAGTTTCAGTGAAGGATTGTCTACCTCAGATTGACCCATAGGCACACTAGTGGGGAACCATCTTGGTTGCCTTCACTGATGTGAGAAGACCCAGCCCACCATGGGAGGTACCATTCCCTAGGTCTGGGGATCCTGAACTGTACTGAGTAGAGAAAGCCAACTGAGCACTAGTAAGCAAGTGAGCATGTATTCATTTATCTCTCTGCTTCTGACTTTGGATGTGCTGTGACCAGGAGCATAAGCTCCTGCCACTGACATCCCTGCAGTGGTGGAGTGCACCTGGAATTATAACCCTCCCCCCTCCCCCCTCCATGTTGCTTTTGTCAGGGAGTTTTACCACAGCAATGAGTGAAGCCAGAATATTTTTCTTCATGGAGACAGTATTCTGATCTGCCCAGCTTGGAGGCACCAATTGTTTATTTGTAAGTTTAAACCTTACTTGCCTTAGAGAGTCCTGCCTACCTGGGCAGCCTCACCCCACAGTCCCAACCCCTCCTTCTTCAGTACTTTGTGGCCTACTGTGTGTGTATGGGCTCCTGCACATCCAGGAACACATGCGCGCCACACACACACACGCACACACACACACACACACACACACACACACACGTGTGTGTGTGTGTGTGTGTGTGTGTCCATGAACATACATGTGTAGGCCAGAGGGCAACCTCAGTGTCATTCCTCAGGCACATGTGCTTTTGTGGGGTGAAGTTTCTCACTGACCAACCAGGACAGGCTGGCCAGCAAGCTCCAGAGACCCATCTGCCTCTGCCTCCCTAGTGCTGAGATTACATATCATGTGGGCCCATTTTTTGAAAATGAATTCTAGGGGTTGAATTCAAGTCTTCCTGCTTACAAGTCAAGCACTTTACCAGCTGAGCCATTTCTCCAGCACCATGCTTGAGGTTTTTAGGTAGCAGCTCCTTGATGACTCTTTGTGGTGTGTTTTTTGCCTAGAGCTGTGGAGTTCATCCTTCTTGTCTCCTTCAGTCCCCAACGCTGTCACGGGACTGATGTTGTTAATTCTTCTGTTATTCTTTCTACCTTCGTGTTGTTTTGAAACAGGGTCTCATGAAGAGGGCTGGCCTTGAATTTGTTAGGTAGCTGAAGATGGGTTTAAACTTTTGGCTCTCCTGCTTCCAATGGCCAGGCGCTGGGATACAGGCATGTATCTCCACACCTGCCTCAATTTTGATAATTCTTTAAACTCCTGCCAAGCTTTTTCTTTCTCTACCACATCTGCTCTGACGCCCATGTCTACGGCACTGAGCTGTTTTCTTTATGATACTTATTCTTAGTAACTAAATTTCCTTCTCTCTTTATCCTACTAAGAGGTCTGATTGGTCTCATTGATCATTAGCACATACTAGACAGTCAAGTACGTTTGTCTAATTGAATAGAAAGACCTCTTGGGAGGTTAGCCATTGAAGTTGGCATCTCTGGTAAGCATGGCTTGGCCTGTCTCCCAAGAACGTAGAACACACGTGGGCCAGAGGAGACTTACCAACGTAATCCCATTCAGGGAGAGGCCCAGCTAGTCACTCACTGGCCAGCCTGCCCAGGTGGTGTCTCAGCCTCCACCTGGTCACATGTCTCTTTCCCATCTACAGCAAGGGAGGGAGTGGACATAAACAATGGGGTGTCATCTTCTTTTGGTACACAACATCTTTAGAGGCTGGGGCCCATGGTGGCAGTGTCCCATGAGTAAGACTGGAGACAGAAGCAAGGGGAACTAGATCCAGAAGAATCAGATGATCCAAAGGCGTGGTTTCTTCTCCCCATCTGCTTCAAGTTCTTTCTTCTTATTTCCAAAAAGGAGATCGCCACCCTCCTCCCATGAGATGCTCATGCTGCCCTGTGTCCCTTGCTCCCCCTGGTGCATTTCCTAGGATGATGTTATCATCTCCAGCTCAACTTGCTGCTCCTTTCTGGACATGAGAAGGTCTGCCTGCATCCCATGCATTATCCCAAGCGACAGCTGGCACCTGAGCCATGCTGCCTACTGCGGGTTTTTCACACACAGGCCTGTTTTTAATCTTCATTTGGCACTGGCTGATCCCATCACCTGCCACTTGTAGGAGCAGAGATGAGAGGTCGGAGTAGTAGGCTTGTGCTCTTGTAAACAGGCACATGTAGCTTCCACTGTACACATATACCCAGACCTTGTGGTAGGCAGACATTTCCTGAGACCTACCTAATACCAAGTGTTAACGCTACAAAACAGGTTGAAAAATATCCTTGCTGGAAGAATGATTATCCATCCACCCATCCATCCATCCTTCCACCCGCCCATCCACCCACCCATCCATCCACCCATCCATCCACCCACCCACCCGCCCATCCATCCATCCATCCATCCACCCACCCACCCACCCATCCATCCATCCACCCACCCACCCACCCATCCATCCATCCATCTACATACATACATACCTATAATTCCATACATACATATATACATACAATTCCATCTATCCCCATTCACCGACCCACTCACCCATCCATCCATCCATCTATACATACATACATACATATATACATACATACATACAATTCCATCCATCCACCCACCTACCCATCCACACCCCCATCCATCCATCCATTCATTGGCTGTTGACTTCTGACAACATGTAGCCAGGATTTGGACCCACACTGGACTCAGGCATGTTCTTCCTTAGTCTGAGCAGACATTTACTGGGTGATTTTTAAATACCCAGCATCCAGGGGATGAATCTCTGCTTTCAGTGGAGGGCACTGAGTGTGTTGGTTAGTTCTATATGAACTTGACACAAGCTAGAGTCATCAATTGAGAAATTGCCTCCCTAAGATTGGCCTGTTAGCAAATCTGTAAGGTACTATTTGATTATTGATTGATGTGGTGCCTCCCCTGGGCACCTGGCGATCCTGAGGGGCAAAATAAAGTAGGATGAACAAGCCAGGAGGAGGAAGCCTGTATGCAGTGCCCCTCCATGGCCTCTGCGTCAGCCCTTGCCTCCACGGTTCTGACATGACTTCCCAGGATGATAGACTACAAGCTGTAGGGTGGAATGAATCCTTTCCTCCCCAAGCTGCTCTTAGCCATGGTGCTTTGTCTCAGCAGTGGAAACCCTAAGACACTGCTGATGGATGGTCCAAAGGAGATAGATGGGACAGTCTGCAATGAGCTCAACACAGGCACTGTGCACACCAGGGTAGTACAGGGTGTGACGTATGGGAGACAGGCAGGTCAAGGGGAGTTCTGATGCTATTATTTAACCTGAAATGAAACAGTGAGTCAGAGGCCAAGGGACCAGGGTGCAAGTCCACTCTATGTCTTCACCGACTGTGGGATAAGGACAAGCCACCTCACTGGGTTTATTGTTCCTAGAGGCTTCAGAAGACTAGAATATCACAAGGTGCCTGCTTTCTGACCTGTAACTCTATGGGTTTGGGTTTTCATAAAACTCGCTGCTGGAACTAAACAACTGTGCAAATTTCTGTTGCAAGGTTTCACTTGAGGCACACAGGACCTCGGGCAATACACCGTGCTAATGGTGGAGTCAGCGTAGCCAGGAGCGTGCAGAGCCCTGGCTGATGGCGCAGCCTGATTGGCTGAGAAAAGCAAATACTGGCTAAGCCAACACACCCACCTTAGCTCCTCCGAAGGCCCTTCAGAAAGACTGCCACTTCCAAAGTGTCACCCTCTTCTTACCTGGGTCCCTCTCCCAGGGTTACCCCTAATCCCCCTCTCCAGATCCGAATCGTTTTGTGGTTTGTGATGTCATTAAGCTATAAAGGCCTTTTGTGGTCACATCTCCCATGTCATCTCTGAGTCTGCTGCCATCTTGGCCCTTGCTTAACTACTCTGTCTTCTGGGTCCCAATTCTGTACCTTTTCTCAATAAACATTGTATTTCCAGAATTCTCTGTTAGAAGACAGTGAGTACACGATTTGATGTTGCTATGGACTTAGTTTAGGAGCCTTTCCTCTTTCTCTTCTGACCCTACACCCTTAGGTTAGTCAGGCTAAGCCTCAGTTTGCTCCTCCTCTATAGCAAGGCTGCTGTGTGAATCACAGGAAATGCTCCCTATTCTGCAGTCCCTGCTCAGCTGGGGTCTCTAAGAAGCTGTGTCCCCAATAAGGGGCACAAAGAGCATGCTCAGACATGTGTGACTGAATGACTACTGAAAATGGCTTTGTGGTGCTAGATGGAAATCTAAGACAAGAATGCTTAGCAGGGCTGGAGAGATGGCTCAGTGGTTAGAGCACTGGCTGCTCCTCTGGAGGACACAGGTTCAATTCCCAGCACCAACATGGCTGCTTGTAGACATCTGTAATTCCAGTCCCAGGGGTCTGATGTTCTTCTGGCCTTCTCAGGCACCAGGCATACAAGTGGTGAGGGTGAGTATATGAGAGACAAAAACATCCATGGACATTAAATAAATAAATAAATGCAGTTTTAAAACTTAATGCTTAGCATTCTGGGCATCTGCGGCTTTGGGAGAGTAGAAATGGATTTATCATCTCGAGGTAAATTCTCACATTTTGCCCCCAGCACATGAGAGGGAATGGTAGACAGCAAGGGCTGCATTTTGGCCAAACTGCACCAGGGTTGGCTTAGCCGAGATCTCCACCTCGTCCCAAGACAGCTCCCCAACCCCCACAGCCCCTTATAAGAGCACTCAGAACTGAAGGAGCTGTATTGTCTCATGTTGGAAACTCCTATCTACCCCAGCCACGGTCAGCGTTTTAAGTCACAACTATTATAACCACGTTACTTTGCAGGACTGACTGATCACAAGAAGTGTAGGGGCGAACTGCCCACTCAGGCTGCTGCTTTGGTGTGCCTGTCTCCAATGCAAGCTTTCAGAAAGGAACAGAGGGAGGCAGGGAGTTCCTTTCTGGGAGAGACTGTCTTCAAGGTCAAGGAAACCCTGCTTGCCCCACCCAAGGGTCATCTTTCACCTTTCCGTTTTTATCCGTTTGTCTCACTTGGTGTTGGCGCCTGAGTCACTTGGGAGAATAGTGGAGCCAACCTTGACTTTGGTGAATGTTTCAAAAGGAAATTATGAAAACTGCCCTGTGTTTTCTTTCCTCATCTCCAAAGAAATGAAGAAATCTCTCTGTTACTCGTTCAGCGCTTCTCCATGTGACTGCACCTCAGACCGGTCTAATGAAAGGAGACAAGCAGTTAGAAAGGCCACACGGTCGGGTTCGGGGGCTTACTAATGGCAAGTGCCTCTGGTCCCTGCTCTCACCTCTCATGCATCCCTCCCCCACCCTCTGAAGACATACCTTTTCTTGAGGGGTTTGGATAGAATAAACTTGTGCGGTGCTTCTTTATGTAGGTGTGTGTGTTGTGTGCATGTGTGTAGACGCATGTGTTTACAAGCAGAGGAGACGTTGGTACCATCGGTCTCCACCTCACTCCCACGAGGCAGGGTCTCTCCTGAAGCTGGAGCTCTGCTTCTGCCTAGGCTGGCCATCAGCGAGCCCAGCAACCCTCCCATCTTCGGTCCACCCTGAGTGTCGGCATTGCAGGCATGGGCATCCATGCCCAGCCCCACATGGGTGCTGGGGATCTGTAGACGGGTCCTCACGCTCACACAGAAAGTCCTCTTAGATCTGGAATCTCCCCAGCCCCTTAACGCTTCATTTTGATGTAGTTTCAGACTCACAGAAAAGCTCTTAAGAATAGTACAATATTGGAAATGTAAATAAAGCATCAAAAAAAAAACAAAACAAACAAACAAACAAAAAAGAATAGTACAATAATTTCTATAACTCCTTCACTCAACCCCAAAGCTCACCATTTGACCATATTTGTCCCATTCTCTTTATCTCTCTACCCTTTTTAACAGTAACATTTACACACAATATTCCCCAAACATTTCTGGGTGCATCTCCTACATATATAGACTTTTCCCCCCCCAAGACAGAGTTTCTCTGTGTAGTTCTGGCTGTAGGAACAGGCTGGCCTCAAACTCAAGAGATCCGCCTGCCTCTGCCTCCCAAGTGATGGGATTAAAGGCGTGGCCACCACTGCCCGGCTGCATTTTTTTTTTCTTTCACAGTTACAGTATAGTTATCAAAACTGTGAAACTGACACGGACCCAACACTGCCCACCCTGGTGGTGTGGTCACAGTTTATTCCATTTACTATAATTAGTTTTATCTACTTACTTTGGTTATCCGAAGAAGCACACCAGATATCCTGGCTCGAACAGGTAATCCCAGCCTTCAGGAGGGAGAGGCAGCAGGACCGTTCATTTCAGGTCAGCCTGGGCTATGGCAAGATCCTATCTTAAAGATAAAGTGGACACCACCAGTTATTTTTGCATGCAGAGTACTCACTCTGGCCATAGCCCATGACTTTACTACATGCAAGTTTGCTTTCTAGTTCTTACATTAAACCTGTAAGGTACATAACACCATTGCCACCATTCTATAAATGAAAAGCAAGCCATGGAGAGTTCTAGTCATGAGCTAAAGATGATGGTTTCCTAGGGAATTTAGCAGACAATGAACAGCCAGTGTGTGGCAGACCTTACTTTTTGAACCTTGACCTATGAGACACCAGAAGCTATGTGTTCTTAAAGATCACCAAAAACTGGTAATTCTGTAAAAGGATAGAAATAAGACCCTTATTTTTGAGAAAAATCTTAGCAGATCTAGAGAGAATTATCTTAGAAACAATTAAATGTAAACATGGGGGCTGGAGAGATGGCTTGGTGGTTAAGAGCACTGGCTGCTCTTCCAGAGGACCGAGGTTCAATTCCCAGCACTCCCATGGCCGTTCCAGAGGATCTGATGCCTTCTCCTGGTCTCCATAGGTACCAGGCAAGCTAGTGGTATGCTGGCATGCACACGTAAAGGTTTATTAAACCTCTAAACGTATCTGACAGGGATGTTCAAAGGCATATTGAAAATTGTTCTGTGATGGACACATTTGGTAGAGCTGATGATAATACTATGTTGAAATGTTTGTGTTTTAGCAGCAGTACCAAGGATACAACATGTTTATTCTCTATGCAGAAGCTGGCCAACTTGTTCCTTCAAGGGTGTTCTCAGTTTTACACATCACAGAGCCTTTGTCACACTCAGCTCAGATGTTGTGCTATACAAGCTCCATAGATGACACATGAGTAAATGAGTGTGGCTATGAGCCAACGAAACTTCCTAACACAGCCAGGGGTAGACTCCAGCATGGTCCAAAGTCTGCCATCCCACACAGCCAACTGATCTAACCTTAGTTCACTGAGGAGACACGCACTGGGATCTACTATTGCCAGCAAGCAAGAAAAAGATGGCTGTGCTCAAATTTTACAAGAGGTGTGGATGTGGTGTGTTTTCTTCACTGTCAGTTATGCTAGATGAGTAAACAGAAAGGGACATATACCGAATGGCAAAAATAATTTATATGTAAGGCTATGCTGTAGATTGACATTGGGAAGTGCTCTGGAGACTATTAGTACATAAAGAAGAGTTTAAAAGGGGCAGAGTAAACACACACACACACACACACACACACACACACACACACACACACACACGACGTACTGACAATCACACAGCAGGAAAGTCTCACTGAGGAGATACAGAAATAAGAAAGGAGAGAAGTGTCACTGGCCTGTCCCAACCCACTAGCTCCCCAGTAATGACACAGAGATTTCTATTTACCTATGAATGCTTGGGCTTTATAGCTTAGGCTTGGTCCCAACTAGCTTGAAACCTTAATAACTCTTTAATATTAGTCCGCATTCGCCATGTGGCATGTTACCTTCAGTCTGCATACGTCTGACTTCCTCCACATCTGGCTGGCAAATCTCGAGCCTCTCAATTCTCCCCACAGTTCCTGTCTCTGCGTGGATGTTCCACCTTTCCATCCTGCCTTAGCTATAGGCTGTCGGCTCTTTATTAGACAAATCAGAGGTAACAGAGAAAAATGTTTACAAAACATGAGGCAGGTGCTGAGCAAATAGAATAACAATACCGAAGTCCAGACAGCTCAGCTTTTTGCTGGTACAGAAATCAACATTTGAATAGTACAAAGACAACCTTTACACAATGTACAAGGGGATTATACCAACAAATAAACAAATAATCCATGCATTTATGTGAAGTTATGTATGTTTTAAAATGATTTTAATCAGGTAGTCCTCTCTAGATGACAAAGACAGCAGATCATTGTCCACTGGTCAAGACATTTAGCAATCTGAAGTCACAGAATGGAAGCCTGGGCTATCTTGAAATAAGAAGCAGGTGTTTGATTTGTTTTGCTTTTGCTTTTTCGAGATAGAGTTTGTTTCTACGTTTAGTCCCGGCTGTCCTGGAACTCCCTCTGTAGACCAGGCCGATCTCAGAGATCCACCTGCCTCTGCCTCCCAAGTGCTAAAATTAAAGGTGTGCGCCACCATAACCAGACAAAAGCTGGAGTTTTGTTACTACAGTTTACTAGGAGTCAGGCACCAGAATAGCTGTAAATGTATGTGTGTGTATTCACACACATATAAATGGACACATATATACATACAACATTGTTATTCTAGGTATAGTATACAGAATATGTATATTATATATGTATACATATATAAATGTATATATAGTATTTATATAAGTATTTCTGTATATAAAGAATATATGTGTAGAGATATATGCCTATATATATTTGTTATATAGAAAAAAACCCAATAAGTAGTGTATTTGTAATATATATCTACATTTGATTTTATTAAATCTTTCAACAAAATATGAATTATAAAGCAGGGGGCAGAGTCTGGTGGTAGAGCACTTACCCAGCATGCGCCAGGCCCCGAGTTGATCCCCAGTACTGTAGAAAACAGGTGAATAAAAAGGTGAACCCCCCCAAAAAATCAGCTTTTACTAATGTGTACTTTTTTATCAACTGATAAATTAAAATTATATTTATCACATACAGCACATATATAGATTGAAATATGTATAAATTATAGACTAGTGAAATAAAGTGGGTTACTTTATATGTCTACCACTTTTGTTGTTGTAAGAGCACTTGAAATCTACCTCTCAGGGCTGGAGAGACAGCTCAGCAGTCGAGAGTGTAGACTGCTTTTCCAGGGGACTAATGTTCAGTTCCCAGCACCCACATCAGGTGGCCCATAATTAATTGCCTATTACTCCATTGCTAAGGGATCTGATGCCTTCTTCCATCTCCCACGTGTACATATGCACACAATGAAAAAACCTACTCTCGCTAACTTCCAAGATCGACATACTGTTAGCTGTAGTCATGGTCTCAGTTTCCCATTGCTATGATAAAAACATGAGACAACTTACAAGGGGGAAGATTGAGTGTGCTGCCAGTTTTATGACAACCTGACACAAGTTAAGTCATCTCAAGGGTGTCATGGCAACCTAGAAAAACGCCCCCAGAAGATTTGGCTGTAGGCAAGCCGAGAGGGCATTTTCTTAGTGATTGATGTAGGAGGGCCCAGCCCAGTGTGGTGAGGGTGCCCCCAGGGTGGCGGTCCGAGGTGCTATAAGAAAGCAGGCTGAGCAAGCCACGGGAAACAAGCCAGTAAGCAGCACGCCTCCATGGCCTCTGCATCAGCTCCTGCCTTCAGGTTCCCGTTCAGTTTGTGTTCCTGCCTTGGCTTTCCTCAATGGACTGCGCCTCAGGACATGTAAGCCCAATAAACCCTCTCCTCCCCAGGTTGTTTCTGGTCATGTGCCTCATCACAGCATCAGTCACCCTCACACACTGGGTTCTGGTTACAGTTGCTGAAGTACTGGTTTGGCTTTGGTTGGTCTTATTGCTGTGGGCCTGTGGTAAGGCCAGACATCTTGGCAGAAGTATGTGATGAAAGAAATTATTCCTTCACTGTGGCCAGGAAACAGAGACAGACAGGGAAGGACAGAGTTCCACTGTCCCCTCAAAAGTACAACCCTAACCTCTTTCCATGCCTGCTAAGGGTACGGCCATCTCCCTGTAGCATTAGCAGCTGTGCCAGTCCTTCAGCACACAAGCCTTTGGGGTCATTGAAGACCTGAACAATAACTATCACCATGTTGTAAAATAGCCCTGAATTTACTCTGATCTGAGTTCATGGCCTTTGCCTGGCATTTCCCCAACCACAGCCATCCAGCCCCTACTACCCACCAAGCTGTCCTTAACTTACAGACCAGCCTGTTAGTGTGCACACGAGAGCGTGCGATTTTACACACCTACGCTGGGCTCCTTTCACTGAATACAATCCTACAGATTTATCCAGATTGCTGTTAAGTGGCAGGATATTTTTTCTTTTTAAAGACTGAATAATATTCCATTATGGATGTATACTATATTTCTTATCCACTCATCTGTTTATAGGCACTGAATTCCCTACCTAGGCTGCATCAAACAGGGAAGTGTGCAGGTAATTCTTCAATACACTAATTTCATTCCTTTCGATATAACATAGTAAATGAACTGTAGATCATGTTTCTATAATTTGTTGAGGAACTTTACGATACCACTGTTTTCCACAGCGAGCATGTGCAAAGGCTTCCTCTTCTCTGCAGCCTCAGTAATACTCGGCCTCTGTTGTTTTGGCAACAGCCATTCTGACAGGTTGTGACAATAAAGACTTTAGCTTGCATTCTTTGATGGTTGGTGATCAGGAGCATTTTCCTGCATCCCTGATAATACTTTGCACATCTGCTCCTGAGAAACGTCTGCGCAGCCACGTTGAGTTCTCCTGAGAAACTCAGCCATGTTGCTCTATTTTCATCTTGCATTTGTGTGGGTGCCATTTGTCCTTGTGTTGTACGTGCAGGTACTCACTGGATCGATGTCTTTCCTAACCATTCCCCAGCCCTATCTTTTGAGATAGGATTTCTCACTGAACCTTAAGTGCCATTTCAAGTAGACTGGCTCACTAGCAGTCCCTGGGATCGTGTCTCTGCCTCCCCAGTACTCAGGGTCAGACCTGTGACGTTGCACCTGGTTGTTATGTGGGAGCTAGGATCCAAACTCAGGTTTTCACGCTTGCACAGGCACATTTGAGTTGTTTGTGTCCCTTCTCTCTCTGAGACAGTGCTCCCTATTGGATGCGTGGCTGGAAAATATTTCCTATAGTTCTATTGGTTGTATCGTCACCTGTTGATTACTTTCTATTCGGGTTTTAGGGTTTTTTTTTTTTTTTCAAAGTTGTCCCAACAGTGTATAGATAAGAAAGTTCTGGATCATGGGCATCGCTTTCTTGTATGTCATTTACTCTCCTTCTCCTGGAGGAACTTAGTATGTGCCCATTGACTGGCATTTTGCTGAGCACAGGCTAGTCATTTCTTGTGGCTGCCTCTCAGTCTAGGGTTGCTGGGGTTACCTCATCGCTGGGTTCAGATTATGAACCGTTGGCCAGAATATCACCCAAGCTGTGCTGTGTATTCCCTTGGAGTATCTCATCAGAGAGTGCCTCCTGTCCATGTGTCTGACCATTGGAGACGTTAACGTGAATCGTTTGGCTAAGGTAATGCGTGCCAAGTTTCCAGGGCAAAGACTATTTCTCCATCCTAATCAGTAAACATCTTGTGGGGAGGCACTTATGGGGAACCCTGGTGTTCCACCAACTTCTCCTTTCTAGCTTTAGCTTTCATTAATAAGCCCGCTTGACTCTGTTGTGACGACGATGATGGTAATGGTTGCAAAACAGTGACCATCTAATGCCACCAACCCTTGTTCAGTTGCCTGGGTGATGTTTTGCTTCAGAGGAGAACTTGGCTTTCTCACTTCCTTACTGATGTGTGTTCACATGCATGTTAGTGTGCACTCGTGGGCTATTGTCCATCGGGTTATAATGTTTTAATATTGTTGATTTGGATGCTTAAATTATCCAGGATTTGGCCAGCAGGACCCTGAGTACTTTTAGCAATCCCTGCCATTCTTTGTGCAATGTATCTCTAAGATGCTCTGGGTCCCTTTTGGGTTTTCCTGTCCCTGCCATAGAATCAGCCAATTCTCCAATAAATCTTAGGGTTTTTTTGGGGGGGGGGGGATGCTTATTGCTACACAAGTGCTATGTGCTTCCTCTTTCCCATCTTTTATTAATATGAATTGTGGCTGGGGCATGACGGCACACACCGATGGTCCCAGCACTTAAGGGGAGGAAGCAGGAGGATGTGGAGTTTGAGGCCAGCCCGAGTTACACAGTGAGACTCTTATCTCAAACAACAGAAAAGATGAGTCGTGGCATTCTCTTTGCTATCCTAGAATAATGGATAAGTAGCCTGCACACAGACAAACCAAACCAAACCAAACCCTCTAACTGCACTCTAGAGCAGACAAGTAAGGCAGCATGCTTCATAAACAAATGGTGCATACGTCAGTGAGTTCGCAGTTATACCATGTGACAAGATGGACCACACTCCCTGGCTGGCTCCCGACCTAGAATGAGCAAGTTTGGATATAGGCAATACTTGATTAAGCACAGACTCTCCCTCTACTTAATATTTCTCTATATTTGACTACATCCTCTATATTTATATATTTGACCATATTTTCTATATTTAAAACTATTTTTATAAGCAATCACTGGATATTGTATTCATGACAGATGTACCATGAGCCACTGTGCCATTAATTAGTAAAGTAGTGTTCCTGAAATAGTAAATATACTCAATGAAATTTCAGGAATGAAAAAGGAAAAATGTAATTTTCCCCTCTATCTACCTTCTCTCTCTCCCTCTCTCTCTCTCTCTCTCTCTCTCTCTCTCTCTCTCTCTCTCTCTCTCTCTCTGTGTGTGTGTGTGACTTAGTTCAAACCAGAAGACCTCTCCCTATTTCTACAGGATACAGAGGAAGGTTCTGGACTGTCCTTGTCTCATCTATAAAACAGCCTTTCACATTCATGAAGCCATGACAAGATGGTTCAATACAATGAGGTCTTTCTGGGATCCTTGGACCCTGTCTCCCAAACAGCTAGTCATATGCTTTCATCACTGTGACAATGGCAAATGCTACCAGGAACTTCCAAGACCCTTCCTAGGTGTCAGTGCGAGCTTCCTCAAGACCATGGGCTAACCAACATGAGGCAAAAGCATTTCATCTCAGTACCTTAGAAATGCAAACCTCATATATTGCTCAGAGGCATTAATTTTTAATACAGTCAAGAATTGTGTCTAATGCTATGCATTTGCCTGATTACCACTCTATTTTCTGAATCAAAATGAGCCTGGTCTTTCTCCCTACTTGAGTAGTGAGACAGCTGAGTTCACTGGCTTAGGTGGCCCAAACTGATAGCCAGAGTGTCCCAGGAAGGCTTGTGGCTTATCATAGCATAGAGCCATACTGCTAGGGAGCTCGTCATAACCAGTTCACCAGAAGGTGTGAAGAACCTTGGAAGCCCTAAGCAGAATAGTACCCTCCATTGTACAGATGAGGAAACCGAAGCCCAGAGAGGGGAAGAGACTTGGCCGAGATGCACAGGGAATTGAAAATACTAACTAGGCTTAGAATGGAAGAAACTGGCATCAAAGAAACCCTGGAGACTGGAAAGGACCCGCGAATGTGGAAGCCACTTTCCTTTCTGGGTGGGTCCCTGACCACCTGGGTGAGTGGTCAGACTCCAGCCTTTTCATAAGTGGGCACCTAAATGTGTTTCAAGGCAGTTCACCCACCCATGAAGAGTTCTAACTGTAAAGAAACCTGAGTTGTATCCTTCGCCCTATATCTTGCCCTTCTCTACTCTCTCCGGGTATGCTTTGGCCCTCTTGGTCCCAGAGAACACACATATTCTCTGTAGACTCTAGGATAGCCCTTTACAAATTCTAAAGAGTCTGTTGAGTGTTCTAAGCTATAGTCTCTGCGTGTGGTACTGCCATTACTGAGATGAACAAACCCGACATGGTTCTTCTCTTTGAGGAACAAACGTGACATAAGCAGCAACACAGGCTCTGACCCCCATGTCCCTTAGCACTGTGGTAAAAACAAACACAAAACACCAGGCTCTGGTGCAGCTTGCATAGGATCAACCACAGCTGATATTGCCTTCAGCTCAGTAGAACGCAATAAGAACCCTGTCAGAGGGCGGTTGGAAGGATAGCAAGATCTGGAGATGATGCTTAATAAATGTTAGTTTAGTTCTCTCTCCTTACCCAACTCGGCATGCGCGAAGCAATCTCCTAATACTTAGCACAGAAAGTGGGATAGAAGTGATTCACCTCTGTGTCCTGCTCTCCGGCCTTTCCTTAGACTTCTCGAAGGACGTGGGCAAAGGCTGGAAGATGCCTCTGGAGAAAGTGCTTGCTGTGTGAACATGACGTCATGCGTGTGGATCACCAGACGCCATGTAAACGCTGTAGTGTAGGATGAATGTGTAACCATGTAGAGCTTGCATGTGTAATCCCAAGAGTCCTAAGAAGAGAGGAAAGGTGGGAATCCTGGAAGCCTAAAGCCAGGGAACCTGGTGTGTGCAATGGGAACAGGCAGCACTGAACAACAGAGACCCTGTTTCAAACAAAGTGGAAGGCAAGTGGTCCTCTGACTTCCACACATGCACCATGACTGCACACACTCACAATCATCTGTACACACACACATGACACACACAAACACATATATTTAAATTACATGGGCTAAACATACACAAGGAACATACATAAAACATGCTTATTTGGATTAAAGGCTGAGGAAAAGGGGCAAGTTTCCCTGATTGTGGTAATGTCACATACTGACTACCCGATCAACCTACTTTTATTACTGTAAAGAGATGTGAGTGCCTATTGTTCTCCAAGCACTCTGTGGCCATGCAAGCCTGGGAAATGAAGAATCTGGGGGGGGTGTTCATTGTGACCCCACTTGGCAGGTGAAAGCATCAACACGGACATGTAACAGACAGTGCCTCACTTCAACACGTGTTTCCTCTGTGTGTGGTGGTTCACCTGGGGCCTTGTATTCTGGAAATCTGTGATGGCTGTCCTACTGAGAGAGACACTGCTGCTCTGTCCTGCGAGTCCTAGGTGAGGAAAGCGGGTTAGCCAGGGCTTGCTGCTCATTCCTGTAATTCCAGGACAGGGAGGAGAGGATCAGGAGTTTCAATATCACTTGACTACACAAGGGTACACTAGACTCTTGAGAGAGAGAGAGAGAGAGAGAGAGAGAGAGAGAGAGAGAGAGAGAGAGACTCCTGCGTCTGTTGGTTGATGGGGATCTTGAGGACCCAAGCCTTGGGAGATCTGGATATGGAGCTGGGACCTAGGCAGCATTGCCCTCGGCCATCAGGGGCAAAGTGGAGAGCTTCCACACTGAGGTTAGGGTCTATTGTGAAGAAGAGAATGTAGCTATGCACCCTTCACTGCTCCCCTTGCTTTCCTTGATTATTAATTAGGCCATTTATGTTGGGGAATAAGAGTCGGGGCCTAGGTGTGGTTCTGAGCTAAGTAGGGATCCAGCCGCCCTCTTCGTCCTCAGCTCCCTGTTAATGTGGTCATTGTGACTTGTGAGACGCTCCCAAAAGAAAAGGCATTGAGAGGAATGATGGACAAGTCAACTGTCACTCAGAAAGCAGTTTTCTGTAGCTTCTCTTGGGATCATCAAGGAAGAGGCTCATTTCCTCACAGACGATCCAAGGCGAAGGTTCCCATCAGAGATGGGTGGGGAAGGAGACATTTCCTGTGAGCCCTCTACTGGCAGCTTAGCCCCAGTCTGGTTGTCCAGTGTCCACCTGCCACCCTTTCAATGAAGACACACACGAATAATGCTTATCTGCCACTGCCTTTGTCCCGGCTCCGTTTCCAGTCACAGCTCTCCTTTCCAGGCGATCAAAGGCACATGAGATCAGTTTCCCTTCCTGTCAGTGCCTGCAGGCTTCCCTTGAACCGCACGCCCAACCGTGCGTGGGAACCAGACACTGGCCAGGGCATCCTGACCCCACTCTGCTGGTGGAGACCATCTGGGGAGACGGTCCCCATGCTGGGTGTCAGAGGCTCCCACAGTCTACCCAGGCTTCCCTGTGTGGGGAGGGTCCTGCCTGCTCTGCTGTCCCTGTCCACTAACTTGAGGACCCGAGTCAGCCACGCCCACCCTCACACCATGCCACTGAAGCTCAGGACAGCAAGGGATAGGATTCATAGCCCAGTCTATAAGGCGGTCTTGATTTTGTTATCCATACCCTCCCGACCTCTGGCTATGTCAGTCAGGGCTCTCTTGACTTCTACAGGCCTTGGCGCTCTCTCATAACATTATTGAAAGCAGTCTCCCGCCACCTCTAAACACAGCACAAAAGAACAGATTTCTCATGGCATGACTACGAGGATTAAGTAAGATAACAAACATCAGGCACATTGCAGGTGCTCGGGAGATGCTGTTCCCCGATACTTACATTTCAAAGCATAAAGCTGTGAGCACTTCCCCAGGAACTAGCCCCCTAGACTCTGAAAGGCGATGCAGTTCTGCAGAAGGAGTATGGCTTTGGAGCCCTGAACACACACCTACATTTAGATCCTTGATCTCTGGAATACAAAATATGTGACCTTGGAGAAAGAATATTTCTTTTAAGACTCAGTTTTACAGCTGGGTATGGTGGTACATGCTTGTAATTTACCCCAGCACTTGGAAGGCAGAGGCAGGAGGATTAAAAGTTCAAAGCCAGGCACACATGCATACACACACACACACACACACACACACACACACACACACACCCCAAACGTACAAAAGAACATAAAATTTTAGTGCTATATGAGACCCTGTCTTGAAAAACAAAATAAACCCCCACACATACACCGAAACCTACCAGTTTGGCTTATGATGGAAATTAATAACAGGCTACAGTGAACTGTATGAACCTCTATGTACATACACACAGAGAACTATCTGGCCTATACAAATGGCACTTTCATACAGCTCGCCCTTTGGTGCCTACTTTATAGTGTTGCTTATAAGAGCTGAACATACTGTGTGGGAAATGCTCACACTACCTGCATTGCAGTCTTGAAGACGGCTTGGGAAGCTTGTGCGGTGATATACGTGATGGGGGCCAAGGGAGCCATTAGCTATGTAAAAAAAGTAGAATGGTGAGGGGGGGGTGTGCGAGCGCGCGCACGCGCACGTGAAGGGAGAAGGCAGGGGGTCCCAGATCTCTGGCATGGGGACACGAGTGGTGGTGTTCACTGGAAAAGTGTGCACAGAGGAGTAGGTCTGAGGGAAAGATGAGTCCACTGCTCGCAGTGTGTGTCATGATGAGTCTGCAGCCCAGGACAGCACCATTCCAGACGGAGCGAGAGTCACCTGCACGGGGCAGACTTTGACTGAGGCCGTGGGAGCAGTGAGATTCACCCAGGTGTAGCATTCACAGGATGTTAGTGTTGGGACACAATGTCACAGAACTGGACAGAGATGTTGGATGCATTCGTGGAGGTATCAGCCTCCTCTCCTGCTCTTCTCTCATGTAAAGATGCAGAAGGTGGGACGGGCTGGCAGGGGAATCTTGGCGTGTCCCAATAGTTCCCCTGCCCCCTGGAGTTAGCAGTTACTCGGTGTCTCACGAGTCTGGGAGAACCTGCTAGTTACAAAGCACTCGTGTAGAATTATCCCTTGCTCTGTAGGGTCAGATTTCAGCTATACACGTGGATATGCTTAGTCTTGTGACTAAGGCTGCCATTTTGTCTGGCAGAGCATTGAGATGAAGGGCACCTGGATGGAATGTGGCAGAAGCATGGCATTGATCAGTTTAATGTGTGGATTACTGCAGGAATATGAGAGACATGGGCGTGCAGTGTTGGGCGGGAGGAAGACATGAGTCAGTGATCTGAAGTGCTCTCGACTGTAATGAAGTTGTATATACTTGGAAGTGAACTAAAGTTTATTTAGCCAGTTCATTAGTAGGAAATCCTTGCAACTGGAAAAATGGCTTTAGCTGGAGGGGGAACTCTCTCAGCAGTTGAATGTTGTGTTCAGGATGGGCATAGCTGTGAGGTTTTCTGTTATCTCACTGGAAACTAATGGGGCCCAAGAGACCAGGATCCATGCTGGGAGCTTGAACCCTGGAGGGAGTGGGCCTAGGACAGAATGGATCCTAAGCAGCATGAGCTTGACATGACTGGGACCCAGCTGAGTGCTAGTAAACGGGTTTCAGTCAATGATGGGGTAGCTCAGGCACGTACTTAGGCCCCAGCCAAGGTGGTTGGGATGTACCTCTAATGGGAACCCAAGGGATACTGGGGAAAGCCAAGGCAGGCTCTAGTTCAAATTAGAACAAAACTGCATTAAGTGAAATGCTAGCTCATACTGGATTATTCTCTCACCTCCGGGAACAGGCATCGCTCTCCCGTTGGACAGGGTATTGACAAGTAGAAGATAAACAGCTTGGTCAGGGTCCAGCAGTCAGCGTGGCAGGTTGAATGTCGTTTGAGCCTGTTCCCCAAGGGCTGATGTGTTGGGATCTTGGTCCCAGTGTCACAGTGCTGGAGGTGTTGGACCTGGTGGGAACACTAAGAGATTAAGGCAGTTTTGGGACCTTGTGTTTTCAAAAGACCACATTAATGCAGAGTGAGCTCTTGAGTCACTTTTTGGATTCCTGCCTGGCCATGTGATCTGTCCCTCTTAAACATATTGTCATTTGCCATGAGACCTTCACCAGAGCTGATGTGAGAGATCCTTGAACCTCCCAAGCTATGAGCTAAGCAAACCAGTTTTCTTCACAAACTTCTCAGTCTATAGGAACAGAAACAGACCAATTTTCCTAGAAAGTGTCTACAGAGATTCGAATCAACATCTGTCTGGCTCCAAAGCCTTGTAACCTGTAGTCCTACTGTCCCCAGTGGGCACTCAGACACATGGACTTGGTAAGAGAAGGAAGAGGCAGCCTGGGGTCCTTCATGTACTCAGAGATCACCCAGAGCCTCCAGATGACATGCTTCAGGCCACCCAAGTCAGGCTTAGTATCCACTTTTTAGGGAAACCAAGTAGGGATGGGTGGAGAACTTGCTGGGGTTGGAGCCATGGGCAGGAGTCCTGGGAGAGCCAGATAGGGCTGACCACAGGGCTGGTGTCCTCAGTGCTCCAAGCTGCAGTATGAGGGGGTTGGTGTTGAGGAGGACCTTGGGGAAATGGACAAACACCAAATGACTAGTTCCTTCCGATTAGGCAGAGTTTATGGCCAGATGTGACCTCAAATGGCGTTTTGATTGTTCCCTAATGATGGATAGATTCTGCCTCACGTAAAGTCGTACTCACCAAGAGTGGCATCCATTAAATCGATGACAGGCGTTTGAGCTAAAGCAGGTGGGGAACTCTTGGCTCTAGCTTCTCTGAGTAGTGTGTGTGCCTGCTTCCCAGGTGAAACCCAAGGCATCTTCCAAAGAAAAGGCCAGCCCGGGCTGGAGTCTGGGCAACCGTAGGCTTCCTGCGAGCTTCACCGGGCCCGTTTCCTTGTCTTCTGTGGAATGGTGACTTGAAAAAACACAAATTACTAGGCAGAGCCCAGGAGTATTTGCTATCACTCAACAGATGTCACATGTTGTTCAGAATGAGAGGGCTGTGCCCAAAAACCTTCTTCAGAGACCCCAGTTCATTCTGGTAGAGAGAACTTTAGGCTAGGAGTCTGAAGATTTTGTCTTTTAATTCTCTGTCTGCTGCTAGTTATAGACAGCCTTGGGCAAGTCTCTGGGCCTCTTGGTCTTGGTTTCTCTGTTTATAAAGCATGTACATGTGCACAGATGCACACAAATGCAGTGACATTTCCTTCCTGAGCCTTGAAGGGCTGAGTGTGGAGGGACAGCTGGATGCAGGACAGCAGCATGGTGGAAAGAAAAGGATCCATTTGGAGAACTGCAAGCCAGGCAAGCACTCCTGTGAGTGGCGCTGTGCATGCTGGGTAGGAACTCTGCAAGTGAAGAGGGGCAGAGAGGCCAGTGGAAGCCTCAGGCAAACACACATGGAGGCAAGAAAGCGGGGCAGGGCAAGGACGGGGACTGAGGCTGCTGGGGTGGCTGAGTCAGGGCTGCCACCAAGGAGGGCTTCTCCGTAAGCTGTGTCACACACGAGTGACCAGCAACAACTCCATGGGAATACTTAGTGCTATTACTTTTAAACCAATACTCATCCAGTAGCTGCAGGGCATTTTTTTTTTTTTTTAAATTGCAATCTAGGTATTCTTAACTGGGATCCTTCCAGAACCAGTTACAACGGCAGGCACCATCCTTTCCATGTGGTCTGTGACTCCCATTACATCAGAGCTGAAGGTGTCAGGACCTATCCTGCCAGCACGAACTATCCTGCATCTCAGCTTAAAATCCAGGTCTCATCCTGGCAGATAGCACCTCGTGGTTTTTCTTTTTAAATCAGCAGAGTATCTGCATTAAAATTAATTTTCTTGAGGAAATATTGAACAACACAGTTGAGGAATAAGGTTGCAGAAGCTGAAATTAACTTGTGGCAAGAGCTGGTGGCCAGTTCAGAATGACTTAGCGAAGGGCTCCTTCCCCTCCGCCTTTGCCCAGTGATATCTGCTCTTTGCTGTATTCCCTGTATTCCCCCAATACCTGGCATGGCACCCCTCCATGAATACTGAAGCCCTAAAACCTGCGACCTTCCCTCCCCCACCTCCTGATATCCATCTGGTCACCAGTGGGTTCCTGGCAACCTAGCTCTTCTCTGTGTCACCCCTCTGCCTCAGTGCCACTACCCTTGCCCCTGTGCAGGCCATCAGGGCTCTTATGGCCATGACACTGTCTTTCATCAGTCTCAGACCTCCCATGTGGCAGTCTCCCGGGAAGATCCACCAGTTGCCTGCAGGTCGAACTCTGATAGGACATGCCTTGTGATCTTTGTGCCTTTTCCAGACTCTAGCTCCCCAGTGTGCACTTCTTTATTTCCCAAGATGACTTGGTCTGTGGCAGGCATCACCACCTGCTGACTACTCATGACTCTGGACACGTGTGTCCACGTGCGGGGATGCATGTCCCCGATAGGCATGAGGGAGTATTTGAACACTTGGTCCCCAGTTGGTGGCAGTGTTTAGGGAGGTTCAGGAGGTACAGCCTTGTTGGGGGAAGTCTATCACTAGAGGTGGGTTTGGAGAGTTTAAAGACTCACGCCATTTCTAGTTTGTGCTCTCTGCTTCGTGTCTGTCACTCAAGATGTGAGCTGTCAGTTTGCTCTTCAGCCATCATGGGACCATGAGCCAAAATAACTTCTCCATAAATCACTTTGTTCATGGTGTTTTATCACAACAGAGTAGTAACTAAGACACAAAGTGACCGTACACAGTTCCCAGCTGTGTGTCCTTTTTGTCCCTCTACCTGGCTCATCGCCTCCCCTGCCCCTGCTGAATCTTCTCTTAGCTCCCTAGCACGACGTTGGAAGTCAGCCTACGAGGCCATGGTTCTCATCACCTTTGCAGAGTGTCATCATCCCGACTCCCCAAAGGGATATTCATCAGGGTTCTTCCCAATCGGGCTCACCTCTCACACCCAAGCATAGTCTATTCATTTTGGACATGGACTCTAGAATCTGACTGCCTGGATTCAAACCCTGGCTCCACACCCTATTGTCTGTGTTACTTTTGACAGGCTTATAGGCATCTCTGGCCCTCTGTTTTCTGGTCTATAAAATAAGATGGTTGTGAGGATTAAACGAGATGAACAGTGCCTGACCCATAGTGTCTTGAGCAGCTCCTGCTTATCTCATGAGTGGGAGTCTTGTGTGATCTCATGAGTGGGAGTCTTGTGTGATCTCATGAGTGGGAGTCTTGTGTGATCTCATGAGTGGAAGTCTGTGTGATCTCATAAGTGGGAGGGACTCTTGTGTGATCTCATGAGTAGGAGGGACTCTTGTGTGATCTCATGAGTGAAAGTCTGTGTGATCTCATGAGTGGGAGTCTGTGTGATCTCATGAGTGGGAGTCTGTGTAATCTCATGAGTGGGAGAGACTCTTGTGTGATCTCATGAGTGGGAGTCTGTGTGATCTCATGAGTGGGAGTCTGTGTGATCTCATGAGTGGGAGGGACTCTTGTGTGATCTCATGAGTGGGAGTCTGTGTGATCTCATGAGTGGGAGTCTGTGTGATCTCATAAGTGGGAGGGACTCTTGTGTGATCTCATGAATGGGAGCCTGTGTCTCCTCCTGACATGAGTGATCATTCTCTTGCTGTTCTCTACCATTGGCAGTCTCCTAAATGTTTCCTGTTCTCTCCTGCTTTGTCATCCACTCAAGTTCTTCTTCGCAAACACTCCAGTCTACCTTCCACTTTGCCTCTCAGATGGCCCATGTTGCCCTCCTTGTTCGGCCTGGGTCACCTACATGACAACTGTTTCAGTCTTAGCTGGTCTCAGAAATTGTCGTGTACATCAAGAGTTGGAATTCCCTTGAGTACCAGTCTCAGACCTCACAGCTGTCCAGACTGGTTCCTTGTGTCCTGCCCAATACACATTTTGTCACATCTATTGTATCTATTAAAGTCTTGTTTGTTGTGAAGATCCACAGCCTGTGCCCACGACACCAATGGCCTGGATTGGCAGGATGAAATGTAAGTCCTCCAGTGTGATGAAACATGGCTCTAACTAGCTTTGACATCCCTGGTGTCATCATAATTCAGAACTTGTCCCCATGCCTGCCTCTCAATGCTAGTAATGCTTTGTGGCTTTCTAGTCTGGCTACTGAAATTCCTCTTCCAAGTGCTCTGACTTGCTTCTCCCACAGACCTTGCCCGACTGCTGCAAACTTGTCATAAATCTCCCAGGCAAATCACCCCTGTGTGCTGGTGGTAACGCACAGCATGACCTCTCCGGTGTGGTTCCAAGTGTTTGTGACACAGCCTTCAGTAGAGGTGATGTCAAAAGAAACCCCTGCTCAGCACCTGTTAGCTGGCTGAGGCCCAGGACCTTCTAAGAAACTCTCGATTTTACAGGTGAACACAGAAGAAAGTCGGTGGCTTTCCATGGTCACATGACAGCCAGAAATGTACTAGCAACACTGGAGTCAAAATCCAGATTTTTCTGGTTTTCACTCTTTTCAACTCACCAAAGGCTAATTGGTGTAAATACTCGTAAAAGTTTACCAGCTCCATCATTTTTTTCTTGTGTGGCAGGGAGGTATGTTGGATGTACACACACACATGTGCATGTACAGGAGAATCCCAGAGACTGCTGTCAAGAATCTCTGAGCTCATCCTCGGTGGTAGCTTTCACACTACCTGGAGCTCATCATTTCCGCTATTCTGGCCAATCAAAGAGTTTCTGGGATCTGCCTGTCACAGTGCTGCCCACCCCACCCCGATTCTGGCATTATAGGCACGTGCCACATGCCCAGCCTTTTATCTGGTAGCTGGCGCTAGAACCCAGGCCCACATGCTTGTGTGGCAGGGACTCTATTAGCTTCATAATTTTTGGAGGGTACATTTCAGTGGTACAAACATTGTCACCATCCGGTTGTAGAATTTTTAAAACCTTGAGTAACTGAAATCCTGTCCTTATTAAATGCTAACTCTACTAGCCACCCCACCCCACCCCAACCCCTTCTGCTTCTGTATTTTTACCACTTCAAATTCTTAAGAATTTGACTTCTTGGGGACCTTGCACGGTGGGATCCTAAAGTACTTGCGTTTTTGTGTTTGGCTTATTTCTCCGCACAGAGTGCTCAAGGTTTTGGCTTTGTTATCATTCCCTTCCGTTTTAAGGCTAATATCCCACCTAAGTAATGTTGGAAAGCCAGGCTTTCTCAGACACCTTTCCAGAAGACCACTAGGGGACAGTAAAGGTGCAGAAATTTTTCAATACGCCTCCCGAGTGCCAGGCAACCCAGCCGGCATCCTCTATGTATCTCTTTCAGCCATCCGAGTATACAGTTACAAGATAATGGATTTCACATCCGACAGCAGAGTTGGATAAACCAGAGATACCATCAGCTGTATTTAAGAGCCATCTTCCTCACATTCCAGCCAACACTAAGGCATAGAACTTCATTTCAGACAGTGGCTTCAGATGCTGTTTTGGCTTAATAATTCACTTTAGTCCGGTGGTTCTCAGTGCACACGACAGAATCACATATTCAGGTTTCAGCCAGAATCAAGTCAGAATTGGTGGGAGGTGAGGGTGAGGTTGGGCCCAGAGATAGAAGCTATATTTAACATCAGTCATTGAATGGAAAGGTGTCTATTAAGCAAAACCAGAAAGGTTCAGAGGATATGAATTCTGATTTTTTTTTTTTTTTTTTTTTTTTTTTTTTGCTAAGGGGACTGAAAATATAGGAACCTCATTTCCTAGACCTAGCACTTGTGTGTGCATGGGGGGGGGGGGGGCGCAAGAGGTTAGATGTCAAAGCCTGACATCCTTCTCAATTGCTCTTTACCCTTTTTGTTATTAAGACAAGGTCTTTCATTGTGCTGGGGTTCTTTCTGCCTCTGTCTCCCTAATTCTGGAATCACAGGGTCACACCACCATGTCTAGCTTTCTTGTGTGGGTGCTAGGGATCAAACTCAGGTCCTGCCTGTGCAGCAGTTACTGAGCCAGGCTGTGGCACTTCTGAACACATTAAGAACCCAGACAGAAGATTTGAAGCTGGGGTATCCCAGACAGCTCAGGATTCAAAGATACAGTTCCAAGACAGCCATGTTCAGGGTGAGGTCAGAGCCCAGATATCAGTAATGTCTGCGATATTAAGAGAGTCTTTGCTGTAGGATTCATAAAAACAGGTCTGTGATTTTATCTTATCAAAAGTAAAAATGGCACAGCGAACCAGAGGTGGGATCAGAGACCTGGGTCCTCACCCTAACTGTCTCACCAGCCAGTTTTGGGACTTCAGGTGGGCCCTGCCCCTTCCTCAGCCTCAGCCTCCCCTCTGCATTATGAGCAGATGGCATGATGTTGGTCTCCAAGGATCCTTTTGGCTCAGAAAATTCAATGATTCTATTAGAATTAATAATCTCAATTTGTAATGATGACTCTGGCAAAGAGAGGAAGAAATATTTAACAGTGTAATGAATGACAGAGACTATCGACCATGTAGTTTAATTTATTTAAGGCACATACCCTGAATTCAAAGGAGAAAATATCACTCCTGATAATATATTGAACTGTTAGTATCATCGGCCTAGCAAACACTTTCCAGAGGGAAAAATTACCCATCTTTGCAAAGTTGACATTTTTCACTTGCTGATCCGTGGCTGTCGTTCGTCCGTAGCAGTCGTGTTTGCTGTAAAGGCCATGCATGTGGATGCCGGGGATGAATATTAAATAAGGACATAGCATCAAGGTCACCGTTGCAGGAAAGACTGTGTGGAGGGCCGGGGAGGGAGCCCTCATTGATCTCATGAAGTTCCGTTCTGGAATCCTGCTGACATGGAGGAAACAATTGAAGGGAGCCATTATCAAGGCTGTAAGTGTGCCTCCATTGTTAAAGATCTTTTACAAGACCAAGGAATCGGCAAAAACTTCAGCTTGAAATATAGGCCAGTCAAAGAGATAAGCACATTCTGGAGTGCAGACAGCCTGGGTCAGGCTTACGCCGCAAAGGCAAAGGCTGACGGGAGGCAGCACGGGACGTCACAGTGCATGTCGGGCACTGCTCTTGGTGATGGCTCAGAACAGAGCTTCCATGCCAGGAGCTGCCAGAGCAGGCTGTCCGTCTTCACATGTCCCCACTGAAAAACCTCTTCTCTGAACATCTCCGTCCATCTTCCATAGCTTCCCAAAGCACCCCGCAAAGATGTCTGGGTGGCTCAGGCCTTCTGCCTTTGTAAAGAATGGAAATGTATGTCTTTCATTTCCAGAGGCTAAGAAATCCAAGGTCAAGATGCTGGTAGCTGGTGAGAGAGGCCTTCTTACTACATCACAAGGTGGCAGAGAGCACCATGGGACAAGACACGTCCAGTGTGCTAGCCAGCACTCAGGAGGGCTGGTCTCTCCGTTTCTTATGAAGCCACCAGTGCTGTCATGGGGGCTCTGTCCTTACAACTTCTCCAACTTTACCTGCCAAGTTTCTACCTTCAGATACCATCAATGTATACATACAGAGATTAGTTTCCAGCCTGTGAGCTTCAGGGGGAACACCTTGAAGCCACAGCCTAGATGAATCAGGTACCCATAAATTATACACAACCACAGGTCCAGATCTGGGCTGGCCTAGTGCCTAGATGGCCTTGGGCATGTCCTGCTGGCCCAGGTCTGGGAGGAGGGCAGCTGCCGCAGATGACAGAACCTAGTTCCTGAAAGGTCCAGACAGATGGAGGGATTAGCCAAGTCTGTGAGATACACAGAACAAAGCAAAATGCCCGTTTCTCATGTGCTAGCTCAGGCTTGGGTACTGTGCCTGGTCCTTTGTACGTCTCAGCTGGTCACATCTTTGTATCGTCCCACTGAGAGTTGAAAAGGATATGGAGGAAGGCACAGGGTTCTAGGGTCATCAATCCAGGATTCAGTCCCAACTCTGCTGCCTCCCCCCGTTAAACTTGCAAGTTTATTTTCCCATTGCATCCTTAGCCCTGCTCAGGTGGTTGGATGCTTGCCTAGCATGCACAGAGCCCATCGCCACATAAGCCATGTGTGATATTTGCTTATCTGTAATCCTAGCACTTAGGAGGTGATGATGGTTAGGTGATGATGGTTAGCTATAGAGAAAGTTCAAGGAAGGCCAGGCCAGACAAGATTCCCTGTCTCAAAACAAACCAGATCCAGAAAGGGGGAAAAAATCTTAATTCTATTTGACAGGTATTGAAGGTAGAGAGAAATAATTTACTCTGTAAATGATACCACCAGAGCTTGAACCCAGGCAAGCTGACTCTTTCCTCTCATATGTAACGATGGCTGCATCCCTCCATAACAACCATGTTTTCTGGGAGGTTTTGATGAGGTAACTAGTGTAAAGCGCCCAGTACAATACCTGTCACATCACAGGTATTCACAAATTGTACTAAGGTGCTGTCGTTGTTATTGTTACATAACTTGTTAAGAATACAACCAAGAACTGGTGAAGTGACTTGAACTCAGGTCATGTGACTACCTTTCTAATCCACATTCCACCTCACACTTGAGTACAAGACTGAGGATAAGTCTCATGTCACTGTACCCCCAGGCAGTGTCATCTCTGTGGAAGGCGGATCTCTGATACAGCCCTAACGGTCTGGTCTTTTCCCTCCCTTCTAGGTCCAAACGGTGAAAGATGGTGACCCCTCCTGGAGGCCCACTTTTATTGTGAAACCGGATAGTGGTTGTCAGGGTGATGGAATCTACCTCATTAAGGATCCCTGTGATGGCCGCCTGACTGGGACCCTCCACAGTAGGCCAGCAGTGGTCCAGGAGTACATTCGCAAGCCTCTCCTCATCGACAAACTCAAGTTTGATATCCGTCTGTACGTCCTGCTGAAGTCCTTGGACCCCTTAGAAATTTATATAGCCAAAGACGGACTCTCTAGGTTTTGTACAGAGCCATATCAAGAACCTAACTCCCAGAATCTTCACCATGTCTTCATGCACTTGACCAACTACTCCCTGAACATCCACAGTGGCAAGTTCGTCCACTCGGACAGCGCCAACACGGGCAGCAAGAGGACTTTCTCTAGCATTCTTTGTAGACTGTCTTCCAAAGGTGTGGACATCAAGAAGGTCTGGTCTGATATCATCTCCTTAGTTATTAAGACTGTCATCGCCCTGACCCCAGAACTCAAAGTTTTCTACCAGTCAGACATCCCAACAGGGAGGCCGGGGCCCACCTGCTTCCAGGTAACCATGCCAGCCACCACCCTGAGTTTTAGCCTTGACCGGGCTGAGGAAAGGCTCCTTCGCTATGGGATGAAGGATGGGTAGGATTGCATTGTCAGAGGTGGGGATACACAGGTGGTGGCCACTCTGGGCTTTTGTGTTAAACCCCCAGCCCAACTTTCTGTTTCCTAGGTGACTTGGGGCAGGCTACTTTCCTTCATTTAACTATAAATCTGTAAGATCTTGTAAGAGCACATATGTCATGCATACATTCTTGATTCATTGGACTTCATTCACTGCCTCCTTAGGAGGGGTCAGGCGTTGTTGTAAAATCCTGCTGCCCAGTGCCTAGAATCTATAGTGGCAGGAAGCCATAAAGAAGCCCTTGACACAGAGGGTTCCATGTGGTAGAATCAAGTAGGAAATGGACCAGGTGCTATGGAGTTGTGGACCCATCCACCATTCCTGGATCAGTCCAGGAAGTCTTGAAAGACATGGCAGTCCCACTGAAAGCTGAGGTGAGAGATGGAGCAGGAGAGAATAAAGAGGGACTGCCATGGACTGTTCTAGGTGAAGACATGCTGCTTTGGAGGTAAGAGGGAAACTGGTGTGTTTGAGATACCCAAAGAATTCCGTGTGGTTAGGGGGCGTTTTGAGGCACAGAGGAGGAGGATGAGAAAAGATGGGGGTGAGCAGGTTATGCCCAAGTTGTGGGGAACCCTGGGGGCAGTGGCAACCATCATCAGAGGGTTATAAACGGGACAGATCACACTCAGCTCAAAAGCACACCACTCCATGACCATCAGGTTATATGTCGAGCCAAGGCTGGCTGCAAGGAGATTGCTAATGTATGCTTTTGTACAAGTAAGAGAGGATGCTGGCTCTGAACAGGAAGGTCTTGATAGATATGAAGAGAAAAGGCAAAGCTGAGTCCCATCTAAGGATGCTGGATGGTAAGACTCGGTGACTGCGGGGCCTGGGGAAAGAGAAGAGATGGTACCCGAGAGGAGAGAGTTCCTGGGATGGAGACCTGTGTCCTTGGCTCTTGGAAAGATGGAGAGAGGCCGCTTGTAGAGGATCAGGCTGTCAGGGAAGGGCCAGGATCTGGTGGCAAATGCCTGTGTGGCAGTCGAAAGGAGAGGTTAGTGTATAAGTGGGTATTCTGTCTGGCATTTGGGAAAGGCAGGGGTGAGTTGGAGAAAGAGCTGGGAACTCATCCACTGCAGTGACTGAAGGCAGAAGGTGGTGGGGAGAGGACCCCTGTGATACCCCCCAGTTCACAGGAGGAAGGGAATCAACAAAGGAGACAGAGGATTGGTCAGGGGGGAACGTGTTGGGATCGCCGAGGAACAGAGGTTCAGAAAATACCTGGGCATTGCCAGGATGTCAGGCAAGACCTTTCCTGGAACTGTTTATTACATTCACTGACACTTGTCCTGCAGACTCTGGTAAAAGCTGTCTTGGGCAGCCAGCCAGTTTGTGACAGGGAAGGAAATGGAGTATGGTGTAAAACAGCTTTTAAAAGCATAGCTCTCAGGGGTGAGACAGGGGCATGAAGACACGGCACTCACTGGGCACACCCTTCCTGTCACCAGATCTGTCAGGCCAGGCTAGAGATGATGAACCTCTGGGATCCTCTCTTTCTTATCTTTGATATTGTTGCATAGCATGATGGGAGTGGAGTGGAGGGGTGTATGTGTGTGTGTGTGTGTGTGTGTGTGTGTGTGTGTGTGTGTGTGTGTGTGTGTGTGTGATGTGTAAGGTATAAAACAACATATTTGTAATGATCACACCTGACCCACTGCCCAGCTCCAGTGTGTGTTCTTCCCCAGCCCCGTCCTCTACATAACCACTATTCTGAATGTTATCATTTCCTCGATTTTCATAACTACAGGTGGTCATGCATGTATGTCCCCCCAGACAGGACACTGCCTTATCTGCCTCGCTTCTGAGCTTCATAACAGCCCCAGTGGGAATCCCAGCTCCTGAAGCGCCTACTCCTTCACAGGCAGTGGTTCAAAGGCCCATCCCATTGCTGGGGTTGGTGGCATGGTTTTGCTTGCACTGGCACGCACCACCTAAGTATGCACAGTTTATCACTTTTTCTGTCAAGAGAGATCTGGGTGTTTCCTGGCTGGGCTGGAAGGGTCGAAGGCAGTAAGGGACGAGAGTGAGGAGAGGGACTGGAGCACTGTCTCTCACAGATGGATACCTACTGACCAGCCCACAAGCACACTGGGTAGCTCCAGATCCAGAGACTCAGGGACTGGGTCCCCATCAGCAGGGTCATCAGGTGAAAGCTCCTGGCTGGGGATTGGACAATGGGAAAAGTAGTAATTGTCCTGTAGAGTCCCAGCCATGGTCCTATGCCAGTCCCATCCTCTGAACCTTCGGTTCTTAAGCAGGTATGTGCAATAGCCATGAAGAGATGGTTAGAAAGAGCTGCTGAGGAAGACTTCGAGACAGTGCCAGAAGAAAGAAGTCCTGACCCAGGCCACCACAAAGTGAGGGCAGAGAAGACACTTGTGATGCGGTCATACCCTGGGTTCATCCCTGAGGACAAGTGTGGTCATGCCTGTTTGGCAGGGACGGCTATTCTAGGAGCGTCACATGGGGCCAGGCAAGCATGGCCAAGCCACAGAGGTCCAGCAAGGAGGACCAGGACGGTCATTATGTGCATGTCCTGCAGTAGACAGGCGACAACAGCCATCGTGGTTGGGCAGGGCCAGCTGTAGGGGACTAAAGGTCCAGATCAAGAGCCACTGCTTTGGTAGGGTCACATCTAGCAGATGGGCCCAGAGCCTCATGACCATTTGCCACTGCTTGACCACTAAATGCTTTCAGGGTGAGGAGACAGGCTGGGAATGAAGCCCTTTCTGGCTTGGTGAGTACTGGAGTCTTTCTCAGCACCCAGTGCCTCTTAGGTTCCCTCCATACACTCACATCTCTCTCTCTCTCTCTCTCTCTCTCTCTCTTTGTTTGCGCGCATGCACGCATGCACATTGGGAAGCGATGTGGGCGAGGAGGCTTTAGGGTGTCAAGTGGGATCTGCTTAGCATTTGTTGCTCTGAGTGTCTCAGACACACAGTGAGGGAGAGGATTTGGTACCCGACTTACAGCCAAGTCCACTCCTGCTTGCTCCCTCTGAATCACCTTTCAGGATGCTGTTAGCTGGACTCCAGATACCTGGGCAAACCTTGAGTAGGTTTCCATGGTATGGTTCTGGTGTTCATTTGCCACGTGACCTGTCCTAAGTCACTTGACTCTTCAGGAACTCGGCTTCCTCCCCTGCCTCACAGGGTCGGCATCCAACTCCCATGAGACAAGGATGCCGTAGGAAACACTTTGCAAACCATTAGACTCTGAACAAATGCAGAAAGTTAGTTCTTAGCTGGGTAGGTCTTTCTTGCTTGTAGCAAGGCCTGGCCAGATGGCAGCATTACAGAGCCTAAACCCTAGCCAACCAAATTACACTCATCTAGGGCATGTGACTGTGACCCTGTTCCAGCCATGACCACAGAAATGACTTGGAAAACATGGTGGCCAAGCAACAGCTGGCATGGCTCTGTTGTGGTCAGATTTCCTGTAATCTGCTGCTGAGGAACACAGCTGCCCTGTCATTCCAGCTTCTCTCTTGTCATTGCCTAGGCAGCCCCAGCCACAGAGCCTCATATCTGCTGTCTTGAGGGCAGTAGTTCGACCCTGGCTTAAATATCAAGGTCAGCCTGGGTGCAGACGATCATGTGGCAGAAGCACACACAGAGGGAACGCACTCTGTGGCTTGGACTGTTCCCCATGTCTAATTCTGTCTTCAGCCATGACCCTACTGTTAGATGTCAAGAGATATAGCTTTCCTAAGGCCTAGTATAATCTTCCTCTTCCTCTGTCCTCTGCAAGTAGCAAGCTTGTTTGTAGCCATATCCCAGAGTTGTTCCATGCTCCAGTAAGAAAGAGCTATGTGGACCAGTCCCAAACACACAGCAGTCACTTAATAAGTGAGAGGATGAGTGTTTATTACTATGGCAACAGTTCTCACACCTACCCATGGAAAGGACCTTGAAGTTATGGTAAATCAGCAACTATTCTCATTTTGATGTAAACTAGGACATTGGTGATACAAGTTTGGAACTAAGTTTGGAAACCAAGCCCTTAGTTTGGCGTTTGTCACATCCCAACCCAACTCCCTAGCTCCCTGTGCCTCAACCTTGGTTCTCCCACATCAGATCTGCTTCCTCTCCCGTGGTCGTCACCAGTGCCCCAACCTTGGTTCTCCCACATCAGATCTGCTTCCTCTCCCGTGGTCGTCACCAGTGCCCCTGTGGTCGTCAGCAGTGCCTCCCTGGTTGGACCATTGGTTTTCCTCTGTCTCTGACAGCCTGGTCTGCACTCTTCTATTCACTGGTTTCAATCTTCAGTACCTTTCAATATAGAGCTCCAGACCTCCTTTCTCTGTACAGCCTTCCTTGACCACTCTGACCCCTAAGCTATTTTCTTCCTTTGCAATCTAGCACATTGCCTGGATACCCACTGAGATGAGGCCTGAGATAGGTGTGGGGCATGTGGCTAAGGACAAGGGGAGGCCAGGGCCTCTACAGGTGCTCCGTAAGTGGTGCTCCGTTTAGTGTGAAAGACTCACAGAGATAATCCTTGCTCCTTATACATCATGCTGTCCAGGGGCACATACAAGATGAGGGGGAGAGTTAACTGACCAACCAAAGGCTCCCAGAGGGGGGGATGCCTAAGTGAGCTCAAGGCCTGAAGAAGAGGGTTTTCCCAGCAGACACCGAAAGGTCTCACATTCTTCTCTTTCCCCATTACCTTACTGTTTGCTCTTCCCCAGCCTCTTCCTCTGGACCTGTCATTATTGGAGATATATTGGAGATCCCTGGAGACCGATTCTTGGAAATTTGTCTTTGTACATCTACTACCACTTCCTAAATCATCTCATCCTACTCTATGGCTTTAGGGATAAGCTAAGTGCTAATCTTGACCTCTACTGGAGCTCCAGGCTGATATATGCCATTGCTCACTTGCTCCTCCTGCTGAGATAGCTAGTGGGCACAAAACACTTAGCAGAGTCAAAAGCAAACCCTTCCCTTCCTCCTAGAGCCTGCCATCCATAGCCCTTCCTGTTTCCGTTAAGCTGGAATCCTCCTCAGCTCTTGCATCCCCTTCTTCCCATATGCAAACGACCCAGCAGTAGCCAACAAGAAGCTTTAGGAATACAAGTCAGATGACATTGCCTGCCCTGGCTCAAATCCCACAATGGTGTCTGCAGTGCACTCACAACCCTGGCTGCTATGTGGGTTATAAGATGCCATCTAATCTATACTCTGTTCCATCAGAGCTCAGTGCCTGTCATGTTCCTTTTGGCCATCAACTTTGTCATTCGAAAGTGGCCTCTGCTCTTAATGCTCTTACCAGCCCTTTAAACAGGACTCACTTTACTTGCTGTTGACATGTCACCTTCTGAAATTCACAGTTCTGGTCAGGATGGAGCCACAAAGACTCATCCTCGACAGTTAGGCTGCCAGAAACACATAAAAATAGGTATATGAGTGTTTTGAGCTTTGGCTGGTAGAGGTGGCCTTCCACTGTGAGCCAAGAAAAGGATGGAATCAAAGCAAATCCTATTGATGTCCCTGCTTTCTGTTGGAGGCTAGTGTCTGGAGTATGGGACAAGAATGGGGTGCCACACAGACCTGGTGACCTCAAGGAAAGTGACTGGTAATGTGGGCTAGGTTCTGGAAAGCTGCTGGTTAAGTCAGGAATGAGCCCCAGAAATCTGGCCCAGGATCCCAGCAAGTCTTAGTGGAGTCCTAGGCCTTTTGTGTGTGTGTTGGTGGGGGTGGGTGGTCGGGTGTTCATCTACTAAGCTGGCAGAGAATGTCCCGGAACTGATCATGTAAGCTTCCGAAGCTCGCCCGTGATGGGGAGGAGTTCTAACCTTGAACAGAGTCCAGAGGCCTTGCTGGTTACTGAAGGTGTTCAGTGAAGATGTCAAAGATGTTCTGTCTCCACGAGTTGGCACATGGATTCTTCCTCAGTCAACACAGCCCATCTGACCATAAATGATTTTAGGGTCTCAGAATAACCCACAAAGACTGATTGCAGCACAAACCCAGAGTCTTGAGACGGATTCTAGGCATCCGTCATGGTACCACCATGGTGCCCAGCATCCAACGGAGGAAATCACTAACAGTGCACACAGGAAGGAGAGCTGGGGACAAGTGTTCACTAGATCCAAAGTCTATGGATGATGGAACCAGTAGGAAAAGAAGAATAACTTAGCGATGCACAAGAACTCAAGGACAATACTATCTTAATGATGACAGAGCCAGACGTCCTTAAAAGGAGCAAGATCCAAGAGTCTAAAATCCAAGCCAAGCATGCTGGTCCACATCTGAAATCAGCACCAGGGAGGCTGAGGCGGAGGCTGAGGCTGAGGGATGGAGCCAACCTGGGCTGGATAGTGATACCCCACCTTAAAGAAAAACAAAGCAGCAGCAAGAAAACAACCAAAATGGAATCGTGTTAATTATGTGAAGTTTCACTGACTGGGATTAACGTCAGACTGAAGAAAGCAGCAGCGACCCTGAAGACACCAGCAGAGCTATGCAAAACTACACAGAGAGGTACAGGACAGGGCAAATCACAGAACACACCAGGAGGCCTAACACATGTTCATCCGGGTCCCAGGACAACAGAGAAAAGGAAAGCACAGAATCCATGTAAAGAACTGGTAGTGGAAACTTTCCACATGGCAGAAGCTAAAACAAAACAAAACAAAACAAAACAAAACAAAACAAAACAAAACAAAACAAAAACACCAACAAACTCCAAACAGGACACATGTCATCCGTCCCCACTTATACACCCCCACCCCCACCCCACATACCACCAAAAGACAAACTGAATAACCAGTAATGATAACATCTTTAAAGCAGCCATGGAAAAAAGACTGATTTCATTGAAAGGAGGAGTGGCATGTACACACACACACACACACACACACACACACACACACACACACACACACACACTGAGAGGCTGTTCCAGTCAAACAGATTCTTTCTTAGAAAGGCCTTCCCTGGCCTCTACCCCTGTGCCAGGCTCCGCTCCGTGTTCTTACCTTGCTCATGGTCCTCTTTGCTAAAAAATGTGAGCCCTGGAGCTAGCAGCGCTTTATTTTGGGTTACTTTGTTTCTGACAAAGAAATAGTGCCATCCAGGAAGAAGGGAAGAGTGGGGGTCGGAGAGACACAACAAATTAAAGCAAACTAGTGCTGTGTGATTAGAACCACGGTGAGCAGGAGTGAGGGAGGAGGTAAGGGTGCTGTGTAGACACGGTCCAGCCAACTTAGCTGAGGGCACGCCACAGGACTTGAACCTCCATGGGCAGAGGCGAGGCAAAGGGGTGGTCGTAATCTATTTGCATTCTAGACGTTACTCTGTCATCTCACGCCAGATAATTTAATTTCAAAAGTGTGAGTTTGAAATCAGGGAGAGGGGAGAGCTGAGAGTAGGGATCCAGAAGAGACACTGGACAGATCCAGAGAGCTCGCGCAGGAGCTGGTGAGCAGGCAGCTCTGAGGGGTGAAGGGAGACGTGTTGATGGATGGTTGGGTAAGGAATCCGGGAAGCAGCAGCATCGACTTTAGAAGAAAAGGATGCTGTGTTCCTCATCTACCACTGCGGACCAATGAGCAGCTCAAAATAACCTTCCTCCGCTATCTCAGCGTTCCTGGTGATCAAGAAGCTAGGGGGAGGGGCTGGAGAGTTGGCTCAGCAGTTAAGGGGATTTGTTGCTCTTGCAGAGGACCTGGGTTTGATTCCTAGCTCCTACATGCTGGCTCACAAGTCCTTTAACTCCTGACCTCAGCAGGCACGAGGCACACGTGCACAAATGTACATGCAAGCAAAATACTAATGCACAGAAAATAAAATAAACAAATCTAAAAACCCCAACATAATAAACTTTTAAAGATCCAGGGGTATAATTTTAATACTCAGGAGACAGGTAGATCTCTGTGAGTTAGAGACTAGTCTAGTCTACACAGGTTAGTCAGAGTTACACAGTGAGACCCCTCCCTCTTCTCAAAAAAAAAAAAAAAAAAAAAATCTGGGAGTAACTGATGTGTCTTTGGCTCCAGTCTCCAGGCCAGCCAGGGCTTCAGTTCTCTCAGGGCCTCCCTGAGGAAGGTGGTCCTCCCTGTTCCCTCACAGTTTTGACAGGCCTGCCTGGCAGGTGGCTGGATAAATCTGGTCAATTCTACCCTCCTCTACAGGAAGTTCACTTGCATGCCTGGTGACTTCTTTCAGAGTGCAGAAGAGCACCCCAAGACACTATCCTTTTTTAACTTAATGTTGAAAGTGGCACACCATCATTTCTGCCTGTTTCTGTCAGAGACAGTTACTA
The DNA here is from genome assembly GCA_028551405.1 of Uromys caudimaculatus. Lineage (NCBI taxonomy): Eukaryota > Metazoa > Chordata > Mammalia > Rodentia > Muridae > Uromys > Uromys caudimaculatus. Next base: position 128,917,738 of record CM052701.1, read on the forward strand.
AATGTAGCTTCCACTCAAGTGAGTAGAGGTGGTTGGGGGGTCACACAAACTCTTGAATGATGGCACACATTGGGACATTAGAGTCCAAAGGCCATGGGTAGTTATGTGTATTATTTGAGGAGTCCCAGACCTCCTTGTTGAGAATAGTTGATTTGGGTGGTCTGTAGCTCACTCAGAAGAGAACTGTTCTTTCTGTGGATGTAGCCTGAAGACTTTGTGTGAGTCTACAGTGGCCCAGGGCCCTCTCCAACTCAGTCTGAAGCTTCTAGAGGTCAACAGTGAAGCCCAGATGGTTTTAAATACCAGGGCCTCCTTCAGGTGGGAGCCCCTCGCAACATACTTGTTGGTTGAAAGGCTCCATAAGGCAGAAGATCATTTGACTGAAAAGCTACCTTTGACAATGCTTGCCGTGCCACAACTGTGAGAGAGACTTAGAGGGGGCTCCTTCCCTTCCCAAGCTGCAGGGTCTCCTAAGAGAAGGGACTAGACGAGATTAGTGAGTTTTCAAAAGAGACAAAAAATAAAATAAAATACATAAATGTCTCTTCCTAGAAGTATCATATTAGAAATAGGTCAAAGTTGATCCAATCTGGCCGGCTTCCTCCTTCCAAAAGAATACCATCTTGGGAAGTTGTGGATCAAGAAAATTCCAGACTTTTTTTTTTTTTTCCAGTTCAGACATTGTGGGATTTTAATGGCAAGATCCAAATAGAAGTTGTTCCCAGTCCTTTGAGTCCAAGATAGTTCATCAGCAAACTTGTTGAGAGGAAAACAATTCAGATGTCCTTAAACTTACAAAAGCTACAATATCACTTGAGCTTCCTTAGACACACGTTCCACCAAGTGCTTTGCAGAATGTGTTCTGTTGTGAGTCCTACTTGATGGTGCGTGGTTGGAGACACCATTCAGTAAGTATCGCACTAATGAATGTGAGCAAGCTCTTGTTCCCATTTTCCAGGTAAAGACAGTGGGGCCTAGAGCCCCCGAGGAGCTTGCCTTCAGCCATAAGGGCAGAGCTGGCCACTTCCATTTCTTGCTGATGGCTTAGTTGGAAACTGGAAAGGGGGCTGACACAGATCACCTTCTATATGGCTAGCATGGTCCTAGGTACCACTTTTCATAGCCATTATTGGTAACCCTGTAGGGCTTTCATTTTAAGCCCATTTTTCAGTGGCTCAGAGGCTAAAAACCTTTCCTAAAGCCTTTTAAAGAGCTAGTGGGGGAAGCAGGGCTGAGACTGGAGCCCAGGGCTTTCTGATTCCAAAGCATCTAAGATTCAGTACATTCAAAACCACGCATACATGTTCAGATCCTTGAATGGTTGACGTTCCCCCTCCTCCAGCTCTCACAACCCCACTCATTCACCAGTCCACTGGGCCTGGGACAGAAAAGAGTCTGCCAGGTTTGAAAAGTACAAATCCATACTTCTAAGATGCAGCAGGGCAGACAATTAAGGATGACCAGCGCTAGCACCAGCCACTGTCCTCGGCCTCATCTGCGGCACATGGCTCGGGCCAGGTCCATCGTTACATTGACGATGTCACCAGATCTCTTAAAGGCCTCATCACTCACAGCCGCTTGTCATTTATTATTAAGCAGACCTCTAATACGTGCGGCGTGTCTACTGATTTCCATATCTTCCTTTTCATGACCATGGGAAGAAAAATAGCACAAGGGTGATTTTTCCAGGCTCCTCATCCTGATTGCCCTTCACCAAGACAGAAGTTCATTTTGAATCATTCCCAAAAATGGCCATCCAGACTTTGATTTCATTAATATAGATGAAGCTACAGTTTGATAATTATCATTTAACTAATGCAGACTCTATGGAGGAGCAAATGGATTCCCTCATCTCTCCCTCTGAAGTCCGTAGATAAAGAGGTGTCTACACTGTACCCCTTTTTTTCCTGTCTGCTTGTCCTCCACATTATTTTTTTGTGACCCTGGGGTTGTGCCAACATTGTTGGAAATGTTCGAATGCCCTTCCCTCTCTAGAGATAATGGGACCCTCCTCCCCCACCCCAGGATCTGAGGTCCATGTAGGCTCAAGTCTGAACCTCATGAAGAGAGATCTCAAGGATGCAAAGTTATCCCGGCAGAGGACTGTGTAGGGGGGGGAGAGCAAGATGCACATGGCACTTGGTCTGATAGACTTGTTAAAGAAGGGTTCAGAGGCAAGAGTAGCTGGACAGCAGAGCTTCATCTGGGGCCAGTCAGTGCTGAATTCAAGCACAGGTGTCCAGCAGTTGGTGCTGGAATGAGCCTTGAGTGCCGGCCTGGCCTGTGGTGGGGATGTGTGGGGTCGCTGCACAGGGTCCCATGTTCAGAGTGGCTTTCCAGCCTGGTTTTATGTTCTGGTGTCACCTTCAGGAAAGTGTTAATGCGTTCCAAGACACACACTCATATAATACTGGAGGCACATGTGCTTGGTTTAGATGTGAAAGCCAACACACTCACTAGGTAGGCAGTACTGAGGAAACCCACAGTGCTCTCTGAGGCCCAAATTCTGCTTCTGTCTAAGAGTGTTTTCATAGGATCCAATGTGATTCTGAATCTTTGGTGCGTCATATAGTTACTAATGCTGCGTGCATGTGTGCGTGCGTGTGTGTGTGTGTGTGTGTGTGTGTGTGTGTTGCACAGCAATAGGGATCCTAGGAGCTGGAACACACACACACACACACACACACACACACACACACACACACACCCCAAGAGGTCATATCAGGCTCATCCAGGGGAGGGTGACTGCCCTATTCTACACTTATTCAACGAGTGTAGGCTGTAGAATGAGCTACTTTGAAACCTTATAAGACACTCATACACATGCCAGGTTAACAAAGGTGGCCTTAGATTTCCAGAAATGCAGCCAAGAAGTAACTTAACAGAGGGAAGTGGAACAAAGGCCAAGAGAGAAGTCAATGGACTGCTAGTAGTCCTTAACATAATAAAAAGCGTGTTAAAAAGGAAAGGGGTCATCATTTTATGGCATTTGAGATGACACAGAGAGGCACTATGGGAACGCATCCCATCACCAAGGTTTCCATAAAAAAGGTCTGCTATTCATTTGGTCCAACAAGTACACCCAGAGGAGCAAGAGCTGTGGAGGACAGAGATCAGGGTCAAGGCCAAGGCTGGAGCCCGAGTTTGAATTTATTTTCCCCTTAATGTCCCTAATACCATACTCAGTTCCTGAGAAGAAATTGTGGCCCGGGGGAATAATGCTGAGTTATGTTTGTTCTGTCCAGATTCTAGGCTTTGACATTCTTCTGATGAAAAACCTGAAGCCTATGCTACTTGAAGTGAATGCAAACCCCAGCATGAGAATTGAGCATGAATACGAAGTAAGTGATTGCAGCATCCCAGGGCCGTGAGGCTGCCTCGCACCCGTGAGCAGTGAGGCTGCAGTGCACCCCTGGGCAGTGAGGCTGCAGCACACCCCGGGGCTGTGAGGCTGCAGCGCACCCCAGGGCTGTAAGGCTGCAGCGCACCCCAGGGTTGTAAGGCTGCAGTGCACCCGTGGGCCGTGAGGCTGCAGTGCACCCCGGGCCGTGAGGCTGCAGCGCTCATACCCCTGCTTGCAGGGTATCCCCTTGGCTGTCCAAGGCCTGCCACCCTCGAAAGTTTCCTTCAAGTCAAATACTTTTTAGTTCTGTCAAGCTCCAAACAGAGTCTATTAATATGAGACCTTTCCGACCCTTGGTAATTTCCCAGCATGCCATTCTTCTCATTTTTTAAGGTGGGAAACTTAGAAGCAGCTAGTTTTCCATCAGTTTTGACATGAACTAATTAGTTAGCCTCAGGAGATGAACTAATTGAAATTCTATGACTATGAGTTAGCCACGTCGATGTTCTTGAGCCACTAAGACAAACTGTACATTTAACAGTGCCTGTGCCGCCCTCACAGCACATTTAAAGAGCTAGAGGAAATACCCCTAAAATTACTACTGGGCTTTGGGGGTATTATCCGGATTCTTTTAATTTTTCTTTCAGCCCTCTTCACATTCTCAACTCTTACAAAAATAATCCAAGAAGCACTGGGCTAAGACCAGACATGTGGTGCACACCTGTAGTCCCAGGAATCCAGAGTTCAAGACCATCCTCAGCTACATATCAACTCAGTGGCTAGCCTTGGCTAACAAAATAAAACCATACCAGTAACAACAAAACCATAGTGCTATTGTTTCTCTTTGTAAGTTTTGTGAATTTATAAAAGGGCCTTTGCATGCTAATATAGAGGGAGGGTTTAACATTCTCTTCTCTATGGATTTGTGTAGGCCAGATGCACAACCATTGAGCTAGTCGGAGGCGGTCAGAGATAAGCATCAGGACTGGGTCACAGTTCGGCTCTAACTCAGAATCCTTACCTTCCAAGCTCTCTCCAGGGGTGTTTGAAAATATCCCCAGCCTGGTGGATGAAGAGGTAAAGGTGGCCGTGATCAGAGACACGCTGCGCCTCATGGACCCGCTGAAGAAGAAAAAGGAGATCCAGTAAGTCTCTAGTGTGTCACTGCTTTCTGCTGCTTCCTTCATGTCTCTGCTCTGTGTCCCAAGCAGAGGAAGTGACTTCTTGAGAGCTAAAGGAATAGATCACACATTTCATAAATAGTCCCACGTGACCAGCAACTCAAAATCTGGAATGGTTGGGAATATAGCTCAACGGGAGAGCTCAATGGGAGAGCACGTGCCTAGCCTGTGTGAGACCCTAAGCAATTCCCAGCACTACGTGCAACCAACCAATACACAATTGATCAGGAACAGGAGTTCTGTGACACTGGGATTCAGTGATATATTCCCCACAGCCATCCAAATCCTAACCTCCCACTTCCTCAGTGACAGTCTGCACTTGCCCACGACTGTTTGACTGGCAGGGTGTGACAGCATACAGGAGAGGCCCCAGCAGCTGGACATGGAGAGGGCAGCCTCTGCCCTCCCTCACAGTGCTTTACACTCTTGTGGCGTGAGCTTTGAGTTTGCAGAGTGGATACCATTGCCTTCTGACACCTCTAGCATAGGTCCAAATTAAATTCTCCCCACACACCCCTGCAGCCACCCATGGGGACCCCAAGGGGACGATGAATGTCTCCACTTCACTTTTCATGTAAGCATCTTCGACATGAAGGGCATTTCACTTGACCAGTTGGTTCTGTTTGTCCCCCACCACACACACGTCAGGTTCCCACAAAATGGTTGCTGTTGACTGAGTATTGTTGACTGAGTCTTGGCAGAAACCCGAAAGCAGGTATTTCAAGTAGTTCTTCTCATACCAGCGATGTGTTGGACTGACCCAAAAGCTTCCAGACTCTCAGCCCTAGCCGCATGGCTCAAGGCAGGGAGGAATGCTGACGTCCCCAGCAAGTGGTGTTTGTGAGGCCCCTCAGCTGAGACTCCTCATCAGTGGGGCTCAAGCCTAGTTCTTGCTTGAGTCACCTTACAGTCATGCTTCTCACCCTTGACTGCACACGAGAGCAGCTTTCAAAATGCCACCCAATGGCCCCCACCTTTAGCAATTCTTATGACTATGGCTTGGAGGTTTGTCCACACATTTGCAGGTTCCCTAGGTGCTGCCTCTTGGCAGCCATGGTCAAGCAAACATACCTTGCAGGAAATGTGAGTCTCTAAGATTGGTCATATTATCCTCAGGCAGGCAGGGTGGTAACTGCCCCCCTGATCTGTCCTGAGAGCAATGTCACCACAAGCATTCACTCCTATGGTTTGCAAAGCCAGTTCTGTCTGTGTGGCCTCCATAGACTCCTGCTTCGGAGATGAGGTCCTTGGGCCACCAGATCCTCAGAGCTCTATAGCCAGACAGGGGGAAATGATAGGGCCACTGACTAAATACAGACTGCTACTCTCACTACTTACCCTCAGCAAAAACACCGGTCAGAGTTGCAAGTTAGTCAGATTCATTGCCATAAAGCACACTCCTTAAAAAATCTTTTCTGTAATAGTTATTGATCTCAGCAGCCAAGATGAGATCCCTAGAGACTGCTCCATGCAGAGAGAAGTAGGTGGCTTTCTGCAGCATGGTGGTGCAGATTATTTTAGGATGACCTTGACACATTGGTATTCTGACTTCTTCCCTGGAAACAAGAAGTTCGAAATCCATTATGTGGCTCTCTGAGCATACTTTTAAATTTTAAATTAAAAATTTTCTCTTTTGTAAATTTCCTGCATGGGTACCATGTTTGCATCTGTCCCATTTCCCACTCTGCAGCTCCTCATGTGCCCTGCCCATCACTCCATCTCTACAGTCACTACATCCTCTTCAACAGTCACGCACGCACACACACACACACACACACACACACACACACACACACACACACACACAAAAATTATATGTATAATGTACCAAGTACACCAGCGTTGCTTAGTATATCAGTTTGTGTGCTTAGGGCTGATCACTTGGGATTGGATAGCCTATCAGAAGGCTCTTCTATGGCCACATCACCCTGAATGCACTGTCTCCTCTGAGCTCAGAGGCTAAACAGAGTCAAGGCCGGTTAGTGTTCATCTGGGAGGCCTGAGCATTCTTTAACCTTTGCTACTAAGCACAGAGAAGCAGAGTTCTGCCCTTCACGGTAACAGCACAGAGAAACGAGTTTCTGCTTCCCCTTTCTTGTTTCACGTTACCTACACAATCCATAAGAGCTGAAGAGCTGAAGTTTAATTGCCAAGGAGCCCAGGACCATTGATTGCGAAGGATGAAGGGGGCATTTTATAACTTATCCAGTCATAAGTAGCAGCATCTCATTTTTAATTTAAAAAGCATTGACGTTCGTATCGATATCCAGGGACAGAATTTTCAGGGCTCCAGCTTCATCTCTAATCTAGAAACCCTTTCATCTCCCTCTTTCTTACCTGGAGCGTAAGGAGGTATATGACTAGCTAAATGTCATTTACTGATTTTCCCCTTAATTTCACCTTTCTATTTTAGTTTTGGCAGCATCCATGAGAGCACATTGCAGTCTGCAAAGTGCATTAATATATAAGCAATTGTTTTTGTGGTAACTTTTTTTTTTGTGGTAAGGTTTGAGGCTGAACTTATTCTCAGTTCCTATAACTCAAGGTAAGGGGACAAAGCCCAGAGTAGGAGCCATAGAAAATGTGCAGGGTGAACAACTTCGTGGGCACTTTTTAATTTGGTTTGGTATTGGTTTTTGAGAGGCAGTCTCCCTGCGTGGGCCATGCCAGCCTGGAGCTTGCACATGGCTCAGCTTCCTGAGGCTGGAGTCAAAGGTGAAGTGCCACCACGCTTTTGACAGAAGACTCTCTCTAACGTGCATTTTACTGATCAGTGAAGAAACAAGCTTTCCTTCTTGCAGAATTGTGAGTTTAAAACCAGTGATGTATCATAAATCTGATGTGGGGAATTCACCGTGGACTACCACAGACACCAGAGAGGGCGGCTGGTGGGGCTTGTCTTCAGCCACCAAGATGTCACTGGGACTTGTGTGTTTGGGAGGTTAGGAGAGATTACCTTTGGGGTAAGGCGTGGGACAACCGTCACAGCAGACTAAGTTGACTGGAAACTTTTTAGTAGCCAGAAACTATTGATTTCCATACTGGGCCCAGCTCAGTGGAGGAGCACTAAGAACATGGAACTGAGGAGGCCAGCACTTCAGAGTCTGGAAACCTCATCTCCGTGGAAGTAAAATTCATATACTGTAAATTTTAAGAGCGTACACCTTGAGGGCCTAGGGTGTAGCTCAATGATAGAAAGTTGCCTAGCCTGTGTGAGGCCTTAGATTTGATCCATAGCAACCCCTCCCCCAAAAGCATACAATCCAGTGATACTTAGTGACATTTGCTACCTCCCTAGGGTTACAAGGATATCAGCCTATCTAGCTCCAAACATGTTTGCCACTCTGTGAGAAACCCATCCCGTAAGCACTCCCTGCATCCCCAGACCCCCTTCCCCACCCCTGTTGACCACTGCCACCACCCTTGGGGGCTACCTATCTGCCACAGGTTTCCTGTCCTTGGTATGTTTTTTTGTTTTTGTTTTTGTTTTTTAACAGAATTTCATAGTAAGCCGTCTTTTGTAATTGGCTTCTTTCATTTGTATAATGTCCCTGAGGTTCAGCCACGCTATAGCATGTGTTAGAACTTAATATAGATTATAATCTATTATATAGATTAGATACACTGCAGTTTAGTGCCTGTTTGTCAGTTGATGGGCAATTGGGCTGTGTTCCGCAAAGGGTTAAGTTATGATTTGGGTCTCCTATACTAGTGGTCACTTGTAGGGAAGTGTTTTGGTTTTTTGGTTTTTCTGCCGTAAGAAGCCGCTAGAACCTCTGGTGTAATCAGCCCCCTCACTTCATTGGCAGAGGCTCAGAGATCACTCCTCTAGTCATCTGCCTGGCTCAAGATGCTTTCTCCCAGGCACCTAAAGAACATTGACTTGGCAGCGGTGAACATGGCAGCCAGGGCTGGCTGAGGTCCTTAACATCTCATCACGCTCTGGGCTCAGCCATGTCACTTCCTTCCCTGATGGCACTGAAAAATGCTGGCTCCTGGGTCACCAAGGGGTCAATGAGGCTATACTTTCAAACTACCGGTTGGTGACCAGCTCCTAAACCTCTGAGACAATTGATCCAAGTGATGGGTAAAGTCATTCTACACCTGTGCCCCCACCCCGAGTACCCTCTCCCCACCCAGAAACTAAGCTGGAGAAGGTACATGAGTTGTCCCAAGTCACAAGAGGTGAGGTAGAAATGACCAGAGTCTCCTCACTTTGAGATGGGCTTCTGCTGCACATTGAAAGCTCAGCATCAAAAAGAAAAGGAAATGAGGAAAACCCCCTTTCTCGAGGTATTTTGGTCATCCAAGTCTTTGTTTTGAAAACCTGCCAGACATAGTCCCCAGCCGTTCTCAGAGGAGGGCCTAGTTTGGGGAAGGTATGTCTAAGCCCAGAGGGGCCGGTTTACTTACTTTCCTTTCCTGAATGTCTTTCTTTCTGATAACTGGACTTTCCTTGGGAATTATAACCCTCTGAGACCCCAGAATTTATAAAATGTGTCAGGGAGGTAGGCGTGGAGGAATCTGAGGAGATTTTATGGGGCCTTCGATGCCTTGTAGTGCCTAGAAGCTTGGTTATATTCTGCTTGCCTCTGATTCAGCTACAGCTGTTTGCAACATGACTTAATGGAGGCCCAGAAGGCCCTTTTCCCACAGTAACTTGTCACAGTCTACTCCCATTTTATTTACCCCTTCTCACCATAACAACTCTGCTGTAAAGAACAGAGGGAGCCTGCCTGAAGCCTCGGTGTGACTGGAGACATCCACTCTTCTTACCTTGACAAGCATTTCTCTGGAATCCTTTGCCATTAGAACTAACAGGTGAAACTCCAAAGCAGGTAGATTCTACATGGAACCCAGGACAAAGGTGGGGCATTCTGAGAGAACTGAGAAGAGGAACCTCCCAGCACACAGCTGGCATAGCTGGGACTCTGAGTGTGACCAAGGAATGTCCTCAGGAAGAGTAGAGGAAGTACACAAATCAGGAAGCTCATGAACTCAGACTCCTCCCGCTTGCATTGGCAGTGCTGAATAATAATAGGAAATATGTATTCATTTTTAAAAGACTTATTATTTTTATTTTATGTATGTGGGTGCTTTGCCTGCATGTCTGTGGAGCAGTCAGTGTCCACGGAGGCCAGAAGAGCGTATCAGATCCCCCTGAAACTGGAGTTAGAAATGGTTGCTAGCCACATGTGAGTGCTAGGAATTGAACCCCAGTTGTCTGAAAAAGTAGCCAGCACTCTTAACTCCTGACCCACCTCTCCAGAATTATGTGTACTAAGCAGGCCATCCTAAAAAAGGGGCGGCACCCTTCTGACGGTGGTCATGCCTCCGGAAACACTCTTACGGAAGAATCATCTCACTTCCTACAGATTGGTCCACCTGTGTATATGCACAGCTGATCTTTGGTTGAAACCCTGAAGTTAAGCTGATGCCAAAGAATTCTTTATGCTGAACCCCATGGAGCAGCATACACAGACCCCAAGTGCCTCCGGAGGTGTCATCTACATAAAAGGAATCTGGGTCAAAGTAAGGCGACTGTTCATACATTCATTTGCATTTCATTTGCATCAGGGGTGCATTAGAGAAGCAAGATTCCTTTATCTTGAGTGTTTATTGAGCACTTACTGTGCGTCAAGAGGAGGACTCCAGAAGCTAATCAGCTCACAGGTCAGAAGGGCAGGTGAGACCCATACGTAAAGATCTGTAAGGTGGAGCAGGCTAAGTACAGTGAACACAAGGAGAAGTTGTCAAGAAGGAAGAGCCCATGGAGACAGCATTTCCTGGCAGGAAGAACTTTTAAGGCGGATGAAGAGGCAGCACTACAGCTGAGGCATAAAGTGTGAGTAGGGCTTGAAAGACAAAGACAAGAGGAAGGATGGGGGGGGGGAACAGCGGCAGGAGGCTCTGCAGGGAGCTCTGAAGAGTTCAGGGAGGCTGGAGAGGCAGGTGCATGAAGTGGATTGAAGAGAGGAGGGAGGGCCATGGAAACCCAGAGCCCAGAGGAGGGCAGCCTGGTGTCAAACGAAAGAATCCAGAGTTGTCTTCAGAGTGGAATGTGCGGGGCCTTGAAGGAGCCCAGAGGTGACACAGGATCTTTTGTATGTACATACCGTTACTGGAGAAAAGGCCGGAATTTTATTATCTAAGGTCAAGGTTGGAGGCTCCACCACCCAACCTCCAAAAGTAGGGGACCCTGTGGTTTGCATCTACACCAACCGTCTGGTCCTCAAGGATCTCAGGCTCAGGTGGGTTGCCAGTAAACTAGAAACATGTGGATGCATTTCCATGGGAAAACAGACAGGAGGTGGCTAATGATACATGCATTTCTCTGTGTGAAACACACCAAGTCATTTCCATCTCAAATGTGGAAATGCTGAGTGAGGAGTAAGCCTCTCCTGTGTGTAGTCTGCTGAGGGAGCCACTTCTGAGGCTGAGGAGAAAAGTGCATTTCCTGAAGAGTGTCATTCTAGAGGGACCTCAGGCAGCCTCTGGGTCTCTCTACCATAGGCATGCAGGTGCCCCGCCCCCTAGATGAGTAGGGATGGGAGACTGGCCGGACATACAGCCAGTCAGTTAACATTGTGGATAAAGTGCTTGCCATGGGAGTTCAGACTCCAGGACCCACACAAAAACCAGTGTGGTATGGAATGGCCACCTGCGTGGTACGGGGGCCACCTGTGTTCCCAGGGTTTGGGAGAAGCGATCTCTGGGGACAGCTGGGCTGGTCAGAGAAAGAGACCCTGTCTCAGTGAATAAAGTGGAGACCTGTCTGTTGCTTCACTGTAAGCTAGAACAGGGACTTGTCTCTCGATTTGTGTGGGCTAAGCCAACGAGCAGGTGATTCTGTGTGAGAAAGAACCTCAGCCAACCAGGAAGTGTCTTGGCTTTCAATAATGTCCCAAACAGGAAGGATTGAAGTATTTATAACTGGGCTGTAGAGAGAAGTTAGATCCTTGGTACGCAGGATTTTTGTCAATAGTCAGACAGGGGTTTGTCTCCCTGTACATATAATTACCACATCCTCTGAGGGAAGAGAGAGCCCCTGAGGTCGGAGCAGAGATCCACTCATGGCTTTCTGTGTAGATGGGGAGCAGAGTGGGTAGGCACAGGGCTCTGCAGTCAGATGCTTCGGGGTAAATCCTGCCTCTGTCATTTATAGCCATAAAAGGTTTTGTCTCCTCACTCTGCGCTCTGCTCCCTTCATCCATAAAAGGGAGTTTTCCAGTTGGATTTTTTTTTTTTTAATCTGCAAAGCAATGAGAAGTTCTTGCTTTTGAGGGAGGGAGACTCTTGCTTATTTCTGGGAGAGCCCTTGCTATGGGAAATGTCCAATCTGAATAGTTTTAAATAAGTGGACCACTGTGTGTGTGTGTGTGTGTGTGTGTGTGTGTGTGTGTGTGTGTGTGTGTGTGGTGTTTAGGGGCAAAGTATGAGAGAAGGGGTGGTGCAGTAAGTAGGAAGAGCTATGGCCACGACAGGTTAATCTTTGGCTGTGGGGAGGGATTTGATTTGCCTCTAATTATCTGCTAGATTAAAAGAAATGAAAGATGAGAACGGAGGTCCGCTTCGGCATTCCCCGGAGCCCTGGGTTATCACACCAAATGGTTGGCAATATTCTCCAGCCGCTCTTTCCTCTTTTCATGCAATTTCTATTTCTTCCTTCACTTTCAGCAACTCTCAAGGCAGAGGCTAATGCGCGGGGCATGGGAGAGGGCAGGATCTTAGCAGTTCAGAGCAGTAGGCCTGAACTGAAGGCCTCATGCTGGTCCACCCTGCACCCTTGCAAGTCAGGGCTGCCTGTGAGCAGAGCACTACTACACACCCCCTCCCACTGCAGAACCAGCTCTCTCTGGCCAGTGGGTGGCTTCCTTAACGTTGAGCAAATCTCCTCTTCCTCCAGACTGTGCTATCCCCCTGCACCATGGAAGCTGCTAGCATGTCAGTGGATGCACAAGGGAAAGCATATCGACCTGTGCCAGAGACTGGGTCAGCACTGCACCTGAACCTGGTGAGGTACAGAGTGCAGTGGGAATGCCAACAAGGAGACCAGCTGGGCCTGCCCCAGGGAATGTGAGGCAGGATGGAGGTGGTGGAGAAGCCTCAACAAAAGCTCCAGCACAGTCCTAACAAGCTTCTTGGCAACCAGAAAGTGGGGCTATAACCTCCATCGCCACGTCACTCATGAAACTGAAAGCCAGAAAAGCAGCTATGCCCCCACGCCCATGCGGCATGTGCCGCTTTGACTCTTAGTTTCTGCCCCACCCACAGCGCCACAGCAGCGTGTTCGGAGGCCTGCTTGCTTGCTGGCTCAGTCCCTAGACGCAGGGACATCCTGTCTTTAAGGTGCCTGTGATGACTAATATTGCACTGACTTGGCAAGATCTAGGATCACCCAAGAGGCAAGCCTCGGGGACTATCTCTGGGTGTCTAGACTAGGTTAGCTGAGGTAGGAAGAGCCATCCTGAAGATAGGCTAGGGTCCTGGAGTAAATAATAAAAAAGAGAGAACTGAATCCCAGCATTTGTCCCTCTCTGCTTCCTGACTGCGGCAAAGTGACCAGCCACCTCACTCACACTCCTGCTGCCACGGGGAACCGCAACCTCATATACTAAGCCATAATAAACCCTGCAACGCCCTAAGTTTTCCTCTGTGAGGTGTTTTTTCCAGCGATGCAGAAGTGGTTGCCTGTCTGTCATCCATGTGGTTGTAACTCACTGGTAGTCCCTGAGATCCACACACCAGCTTTGGTATACTTATGGGGCACTTGGCTCCAACTGTGCATTGCACCGTCTGTCAGGAGTGGGGATGGCGAAGGAGCTGAACTCTGGTGCAGAGATGGAGGGCTTCTCCAGAGCACCGACCTCCGGCTTCCCCAGCCAGCTTGCAGCTGCACCCCGGCACCATCACTATCATGTCCCACACACCCGCACAGCTCTCTGCTGTCTCGCAGTCATCCCAGACCGGCTACTGTCAAGCACCCTCCCAACTGTGTGCAGAGGCATCCTGCGAGTTCTTAGCCCATTCTATAGGCCAAAAATCCAAGGTGAAGGAAGGCTGTCTTCAGCTCTGGGTCTAAGGACCACATCTCTAATAGGAGGAATAAGCCTGCATACGAAATCAGCTGAGGTAGAATTTCTACACACAATGAACCCTGTGAAATGCCATAGGGGACAGAGACTAGACTGTCCTCCAAGGCCTGATTAAGAAGAGGATCTGGAAATCTGCTAGGAAGAAAAAGAGATGCACTGAGGATGTCTCAGCTCAGAGGAGAGAGAGCCAGAGCAGAAGCCGTGTGTAGCTTCAAAGATTGTAGTGGGAGATGGAGTAACGTCTCTGCAGGTGCCAGTGGCAGAACAAGGAACAGAAACTGAAGTTAGAGGTGGAGACAGTAAAACTCAGGCGAAAGAAAGGAAAAGCAAAAAGCTTCCCTTTGTCTGCAATGTTTACCAACAGACTCAAAGGAGCCAAGAGTTCCAAATGCAGCCGGAGTAACCAAGCCAAGGACAAATAATGTGGACGGAGTAAAGGAAAGGCAGCCTTGGGATGAGTACACGTGGGTTGAGCGTGTGACAGAGCAAATCTCTTAACCTCCCTAACTCCAGCTTCCCACACTATACAGTGCTATGATGGTGGAACAGTGCCTGCATTGCCCATTTTATTGAAATATTACTTAATGCTTAAGGCGGACGACTCAAAGCAAGCAGGGTTTAATTAATCTTAGCTCTCAACTTCAGAGGAGTTGCACCCACTTGACTCCATTGTGATGATTCAGAGTCTCGTGGTCAGCATGTGTTAGAGCAAAGCTACCTTCCTCATAACAGCAGAAGGAAGGGCACACAGTATCGCCTGTGAGCTGGCCCTCAGTAGCCTGCTTCTTCCCACCAGCCTCTGCTTTCTACAGTTCCCCCCACATTCCAAGAGCCCAGGAAGTATGCACCCACCAATGAATGGGCCCAGACTTTGTGGTCTGGTTAGCTGGGCCTTACTTCTGAATATTGTAATACTGGGGGCCAAGCCTTCAACTCATAAGCTTTGGGGGGCACATTGTAGATCCAAACCACAATAGTTATTAGGAGCAAATAAGGGAATCAGAGCAGATCTCAGGGTATATTCTCTCCAAAAGTATCTATTGGTTTCTTCCTAGGGGTGTGGCTCATGTTACCTGCATGCTCATCAGTTTGCATGCAGACCCACCCCTTGTCCTTGTGATGCCCTAGAAAGAGAACAATTTAGATCCCAGCCTTCTGCCAGCCTCCCTTGTCTCTTCCCACTCTTGATTCCACCATTTCAGGATGAGGGTAGATATTCTAGTTCACACACACACACACACACACACACACACACACACACACACACAGCCCTCCAATCACAGAGTCTCTACCCCACCTGACTCTGGCTTTAGGTCTGTCCCATCATCAGACACCCTCTGGGAAGCGATCTTGGGAGTCGACCCTTCAGCCCTTCCTCTGGGGTTTAGTGCTGAGATAATCAGGATGCCTCATTCCTATATGTAAGAGGTGGACAGTGTCCCCGGGGAAGGTCACCCTGGACACAGCTTCCCAATGACTCCAAGAGCAAGAGATGCCCCAGTTTCACTGAACTCTGTTTATAACGCGTGCAACCAGAGCACTGAAAGCAACACGGGGCCACACCATGAACTCACGTTTCTGTTCATCCGCTTTCTTTCCCTGCCTTTCTGTGTGGGTTTCTTAAGACAATCAAAGTATTAATGATTGTCAAACCAAACCTTTAAGGCGCCGTCACATCTATTTAAAACAATTCTTCTAATGAGGGAGAAGTTGCAGCCCCTCCCCCACCCCTTTTCATTCTCCTGCAGCTGTTGTGCAGGCAAAGTCCTAGATGCATTCTTAATTTTGACTCAGCCTTTCTCTCCAGCAGAACAAGTGGCGGGGAAGAATTTTTTTCTCTAGGCAACAGCAACCCTTCTGTCTCATTTGTTTGTTCGGTTTTTTCTTTTTTTTCCCTGTATCATGGCCGCTTTCAAGGCTGCTGATTTGAACCTCAGTCCTTCTAGGAACATGTCCTTCCTTCATGATCAGCAAATACAACTTGCAGATTTTAGCCGTCTAATTATTGAATGTGCAAGTGCCCCTCTGCTTCATGAATATTTTAAGACGGAACAGTAGACAAATTCTACCTTGCTCCCAAATTTCACTGGCTCTCTGAACCACTTGTGTTTCTGTTTTATCCGATCGCCCTGACGGTGAGCTCTGCTTTCCTCGGCTCCCAGCCAGGACAAGGCCAAGATGGCTGTGGAGCTGGTCATCCTCCAACCCTTTACTTTACCCTTGGATCTCCAAATGTCCTTGCTGGAAATAGAATTTGAAGCAATCCTGTTTTACAGACAGGGATGCTGTCTTCTGTGGTGCTGGAGGCAGAAGGTTTCAGAGTCCTCTGGGCCTGGATTTGAGAACAGCTTTTCCCCTTGCTCTCTGTGAAATCTGGGGGAGTTGACTTCCCTGAGCCTTGGTTTCTCTGTCAGTAAAAAGTTTGTAATGGTAAAAAGCTGCTTGTGTTGCAATAGTAAAGTGAACCACTGCGCCTAACCCACAGCACACACTGCCTGGATATGGGAAGCATTTCATGAGTGGTAATTGTTTGATAATTAGCCTTTTTGATACGCTCATCTACTACCACAGAGCTAAGCACATAGAGCCAATATCACTAGCATTAACGTTCTTACAATCCTTACAAATGGATACATACTGAAATACAGTTGTCCTTCCCAGCATCCCCCACGGTACCAAAACCTGTGGATCCTCAAGACCGTTACACAGAACAGCAGTGTCTGCATGTAACCACACACCTCCCCCATGTACCTCAGATTATCTGCAGATTCCCTGTAATACCTAACACAATGTAAACGCTGCCTAGGCAGTTACTATACTGAATACATGAATAAGTATTGTTCAGAAAATGACCCTTTGAAAACTGGCTATCCACAGTCAGTAGAAATGCGGCTTCTTTCCCGAGGATTGCCCATCCTTGGTTGGATCCTTGGACACAGACCTCACAGATGAAGAGGGAAAACTGTAGACAGGTTTCCTCCATTCAAGTCATGTGTATTTTATTTTCTGAAGACAGGAATTTATCTAAACAAATGGATAGTGTAACAAGAGTTCAGCAAGACTGAAGTAAGTCAACAGTGCCCATGTTTCTAGTTTAATTAAAGTGTTCCCCGATGCAAAGCATTCGGTCCGTTCGTGCCTCACATTGAAAATGCATCCGTCTAATTTCCATGAAGTTTGCTGGGCTTGGGCAGGGACCCTGAATAAAAGCAGTCTTCTGGGGAAGGTAGCTGTGACCCAGCTAGGAGGCGAGGTCCTGGGCTGCCAGAGCCACAGTGCACCCTGAAGCTGACCTCGGGCAAGTCTCTACTCTTCCCCCAGCTTGCGGTTTGTTCATCTCTGCCGTCTGCCATGTCGCAAAAGCCGCAGCTTTTATAAGCACGAAGATTTATCATTTGGAAGAGGGAGATAAAAATAAAAAGGAAGATTTCGTCTTTTAAAAACCCTTGGACTGCAAATTTTGCTGGTTGCTTTTAAACCATTAGATATGAGGTGCCAGATATTGGAGGCCGGCCTAATTGGGAGCTGTAGTTCTCGTCTACTGTAGCTGTGCTTCCGAGAAGTGTTTCTGACAGTCTCTCACCACCCCGCCGCTTGCTTCCAACCGCAGGGATCTGCTCCTCCGTGGCAGTCACAAGAAACACTTCAGTCCTGCTTATAAACGTTAATTAGTTTGAAGAAGAGAAACAGGATTTGTGGTTCTTAAAATAGTTGTGGATATAGAAGGCCACTTCCCCGCTGTTGTTGTAATCTGGATGCTTCATAAAGTTACCACTGGGAGGCTTTGCATGGATCCTCGGCCCAAGTTTATGACTAGCATCCTCCAAACTAGCGAGCTAGTGTGTGCATTTAGGAAAGAGATTGGTCCTCATCCCTACACTCAGCTATTTCAGATGGGACCTCTGAATCTTCCATGGTCTGACCACAGGTTGCACCAGCTGTCTGTGAGGCATCTTTCCACTAATGTTGGAAGCCTGCTGGGGTGACCTGGGATTATAGTACTAGGAATACATAGTGTTGGTGAAGTGACCAGACAACAGTGTCTCTATGAGTGATAGTCCAGATATGATGCTCATACATGCAATCCTAGCCTTTCCTTTGGAAGGCTAAGGCAGAAGAATTATAATGAGTAAGCCTAACCTGAGCTATGTTGTGAGTTTGAGATCAGCAGGGGACCTTGAGTAGCAACCCTGGCTCTACGATGGGCTTGCTCTTTGATGCCTGCTATGGGCCAGGTGCCATATTGGGCCTGTGGATACAAAGGTAATGTTGTGTGTGCAGCTTTTTGCATCCTCTCAACTCGGGGCTTGGGTTCCACTGCTGTGCTGTTGCTTATTTTTATTTTTTAAAAAGATTTATTTATTTTATGTATATGAGTACACCGTAGCTGTACAGATGGTTGAGTCATCATGTGGTTGCTGGGAGTTGAACTCAGGACCTCTGCTTGCTCTGGCCCCACTACTTCAGCCCAAAGATTTATTTATTATTATATATAAGTACACTGTAGCTGACTTCAGACACACCAGAAGAGGGCGTCAGATCTCATTGTGGATGGTTGTGAGCCACCATGTAGTTGCTGGGATTTGAACTCCAGATCTTCAGAAGAGCAGTCAGTGCTCTTAACCTCTGAGCTATCTCTCCAGCCCTGTTGTTTATTTTTTATGTGTAGGGATGTTTTGCTTGTGTGCATGCCTTGCACCAAATGTGTGCCATGCCCACAGAGGCCGGAAGGGAGCTTTGAGTCCCTGGAGCTGGAGTAACAGGCATTTGTGAGCTGCTGTATGGGTGCTCAGAATCAAACCTGGGTCCTTTGGAAGATGACCCAGTGTTCCTGGCTGCAGTCATCTCTCCTGGGCCCATCTCCTGGTTAGTTTTAACTGTTAACTTGACATCACTTGAGAGACACATCTCAACTAAGGGATTTCCTAGAAACAGATTGGTCTTTGGGGGATTGTCTCGACTGTTAACTGAGGTTGTTAGACCTAATCCTGTGTGAAGGTCATTTCATGGGCTAAACCCTGAACTGTCTGAGAGTGATGAGAAGTAGCTAAGCATATATGCCAAGCGAGCACAGGTGTGTGTTGTCTCTGCTCTTGGCTGTGGGTGCATGGGGACCAGCTAGCTGCCTAAGCCCTGCCTTGACCCCCTCTCAGTGATGGATGTAGCCCCCCTCCCCTAAGTCCCTTTTGTCCAGATATTTCATCATAGCTATAGATGGTTTATAGATGTTAAACCAGAACAGCTGCCGAGGACCCTCCTGTTCCCAAAGTCCATCAACTGTTATCCTCACATGGCAGTCCTTGGGCTGTCACCCAGGCCCTCGCTCCAGCAACAGGCAGTTCCTGGACAGGTTCTAAATTATAGAAGCCCCAGTAAGAACCTAGCTTGTGAGTGTGGTCACACCCCACATGAGGTCTGTTGGGTTTGGGAGTTTGTTTGTGGATTATGAGGCCTTGTTTTAGCTCGCGCTTGGTAGCTGGGAAGTATCTGTTCTTGGCACTTGTTGGTAATCAGGTTTCCTTAGAGCGCACCTTAGATCCTGGCCTCTAAATTGGGGGATGTTTAGTACCCTTTTTATGGACAGTGCATTCCTTTGGATTTATGTTTTCTCCTCTAGTTTGTCTCACACTTGACATTTTTGTAATATCACCCTATCCCCCCTTCCCATTAAACTATGTGGATTAATCTGAGTTAAGAAAATTACCTTATACAGCATAACATTTATTTATCACACACCTGACCACAGGGAAACCTCTTGTAAATTGGAAGTCATGGAACTGTAAGTGGAATTCACCATTCCAGCCAGCCCGTATAAAAGACACACAATCCAGGCATTTTATATTTTATTACAAGCCATACGCCTAGGTTGGGAGCTATTCTAACTTATTTCCCAGCCATAAAGTCCCTTGTTACGTGTTGGTTTCCTGGTCCATCTTCTCTCACCTCCACTCTCCGGAGTGCTCTCTTCCCTTTTCCCTCTCTCCCTGCAGTCCCCTCACTCCACCCTCAAGCCCCATCTCTCTCCCTCCACTGCCCAATCCCAGGCGCTAGCCTTTTATGGACCAGTTAAATTGGGGAGCAAGGTTTACATAGCATTGGTGTGCGAGAGGATCTGCTAGTCCAGGGTGGGGCAGCCAGATCTTGAGGGCCAGTAGTTAGCATTAGAATACAAATAGCATCAGACCAACCCACCGCGTGGGAGCAGCAAGGGAAGCCAGAAGGAGCCCTCCTTTCACCTAGCATCAGAATTGTTTGAGGATAAGACAAAGCAATAAAGAGAAGAACCTGATTCTCACCCTCATTATGGAAGAGGTAGAGTCAAGAATTCAGAGTGAGGTTTTCCCTGCAACCCACATGCAGGACTGTGGGGAACCGGAGTCAGGCCTGTAAGCAGTAGGAATGAGGAGGCAGTGGGTGTCTTCCTCCAAATTCACCAGCCACCAAAGGTGTTCTCCCTCTTCCAAGAGAGGCCCCGTTCCTGTGCAGTTGTGCTTAGTACCTGGGGTGAAATGAGGCTCAGGTTCCAATTCTAGTCTCCCATGCTCAGCTGCGGGATCCCGGGTGAATCCCCCTGCCCACACTGCATCTCATCCACAGAAAGAGACGCGATGGTGGGTCGCTGTGAAAATTAAGAGGGCTAATACATGGCTGTGCCACTTCCATGAGTGCTCAATCTATAACGTTAAGGCAGATGACACAGCAGCGCACACAGACGTCCTCCGTAAATGGTACAGGTTTACATAAATTGCTCCCATATAAGTATAAAGAAATACTGTTATGCTTTATGATGGTTTTAGCTAATCTGGAATTCTCTTTTCTGTTTGTTAGCACTACTTATTTCAATAGCTGGGCACCGGGTGCTTGCTCCCACCCCCACCCCCAGTCCTTGTTAGCTCTTATAAAGAAGGAGCACAAGGCAGAAGGAAAGGAGAAATTAAATTAATGAGAAACCTCTGTGCCTGGAATGGCCGTTCTCTGATGCTAGCTATTTTTATAGGCTCTCCTGGAAGCTGTCACATAATTCTGTAGCAGCCATTTCAAAGCATTCGCGCCAGTTAATTTATGCTGAGAAGTCATTGGTGGGGTTTGACACAGGCCTGGCATGTCCATGAGCTATCAGGCTTCAAGGGACAGCGCTGGTGTCAGAGGCAGCCTGTGAGGAACACTCAGGAACGAAAAGGAGTGGACACCCGTGGCTTCTTGCTGGCTCCTCTGTCCTCCCTGTCACCGTGGCCGCTGGATTCACTGAGGGTTACTTTAGTCAGAAACTTTCTGGTTTAATTTAGTCCATAACCCCACCATGTATCATGATGCCATTTAACTGCCAGGACTTGGGCAGAGTCAGGGTTTGATCCCACGTTAGCCTCATCAGGAGCTGAGGTGAGACTTCGCCATGCCCAGAGAAGGTCCTGTAAAGGTCCTTGTGGTATTTGTGGTATTAATCAACAGCTTCCCTCTTCTTGGCAGACATCATTGCTAATGTGTTGCTCCAGCCTCCCCTTGGCCTTTAAAAATAACATTTCTCTTCCTCTCTTGATCCATGTGACGTGGGAACTGACCCAAGCAGCAGGGCATTCTCTAGGATCCATGCCGCCTTGTGTTCTTAGGGAGGATTCTGTCTCCCTTCTCCAGATATACTAGTCAACTTTCGGTGCTACAAAGAATCCCTAAGTCACCTTATTTTGGAAGTTTCAGTACAAAATGGGTTGGCTCTGTTGCTTTTGGAACTGTGATTAGGCAGCACATTGTGTTGAGAGCACATCGGGGAATCCGCTCTTCTTACAGGGGCTGGGGTTCTGCCTCCATGGTTAAAAGCACATGCTGATCTTTTGCAGAACCCAAGTTTGGTTCCCAACACCCACGTAGGATGGTTCACAACCACCTGTAACTCCAGCTCCAAAGGATCTGGAACCTTCTTCTGGCCTCTGCGGGTCGTATGCTCTCATAAGCACAAACCTAAACACAGATACACAGGCCTGTGCATAAAAATAAATCTTTTAAAAAGTATACATCCCAGTGACCTAACTTCCTCCCACTAAGCCCCACCTCTTAAAAGTTCCTCTACTTTCCAATAGCACCAAGCAGAAGACTGTGCCTTTTAAATTAAATTTGGGGGTTTGTTTGTTTGTTTGTTTTGTTTTTGAGATAGGGTATCACTATATATGTCCTGAAACTCATGATCCTCCTGTCTCTGTCTCCTGAATGCTACAAGTACAGGTGTGCATTGCTCTACCCAGCTGGAGACCGGGCCTTCAGCACACGGGCCTTTGGTGGATGACTTACAGGAACACATGTGTGAGGGCTGACTGACAGGAACATAGAGGCCTTGAGCTGTAGCATCACTGAAAGCCCACCCCAGAGGGTGGAGACATGCAAAAGCTGCATCGCTGGAGCACTTGAGCAACTGGCAAGTTGCTTCACCAGAGTCTCCTCTCCCTGCAACTGCACCCTGCTCATGTAACTGTGGGGACGCGGCTGGTACCCTTCTTATGAGCACCGCCGCCTCCCGCCATGAGGGGTGCTTCAGTCTGGAAGAATCATCTCTTCAACAGGAGCATTATTTAATATGACTGTGTAGACCAAAATGAGGACTAACAGATGACAGGGTGGTTTGCTTGTTTGTTTGTGGCCAACACCAGAAAAAGCTTTGTATAACTCAAATTTCTTCTTAAAGTAGGACCTGCCTGTGAGGACCCAGCAGGCTTGTTCTCTGTCCCTGGCAGATCCAAGCAGATAGCAGATTTTGGGATGGTGGCTTTGACATCACAGACCCTGTGTAGGTCATCTGAGCTATCTGAATGTTCATTTCTCTTTATGTATGATGCATGTGTATGATGTATATATGTGTGTACGTGTGTCTGAGTGTGCACACACGTGTATGTGCACATTTGTGGAGGTCAGAGGTTAATAATGGGAGTACTCCACATCAGTCTCCACACTATTTTTTGAGGCAGGTTCTTTACTGAACCTGGGAGTTGCAAAGCCTTCAGGATCCTCTGCCTCCCCCTTGTCAGATGAGAGGTGTATAGCACTGCACCCAGCTTTCTATGTGGGCACTGGGGACCCAAACCCAGGCCCTCATGCCTGAGCAGCAAGCACTTACCCACTGAGCCATCTCCCACCCCCCGGATCGTCCCCATCTCTCACAGGATCCACCACAACTGTGAAAGTGGTTCATAACTATGAACATTATGCAAAATGTTAATTACTATGCTCATTGTGGCTTCATTGTAGTTACTAGTAAACATGTCATCCAACCAATCAGTCTCGGAGTCCCTAGGTTTTTAGCTTAATACTAGAGTATGAGAGTAAATGCTTATCGAAGGAATTAATTAACAAATCATTAATTTCCTCCAAAACTGACCCTGAGGCTTAATCTTGGGTCATATCCCAGGCTTGGTACATAGTAGTCCCCAACTTAAAATGCACTCAGTGAATGAATGAGGGAAGACTCAGTGTGTTCACTGCTGCCGCCTAAGGTGATAGTCACTGGGATACTAAGCATTCTAATTAAAGTTGATTTAACGTTACACAATCAGGACACAGACAAGGACACCAGCATTAGATGGGAGAGCGGCCCTGCTGGCCCATACATCATCCTCACTGCCAAGACGCCACATTTCTGGGGCAGATGCTCTCTGTGAGAAATGCTGAGAGTGGGTGTGCCCAGGGGGTCAGGTCCTGAGCTTGCATCACGTGACATTTCTGTGTGTACTCCTTTCACACAGGCTGTGGGGTACTCAGAACACCCACTCCCGGGTTGCCTCTCCATGTTGTCTATTCAGCAGTGGTGACATGTACTCCCTAGCACCATGAAAGGCCACACGTTTGGCAGGTAGATTAGGGGAATGGACAGTGGAGCTCCAGATCCCTAAATCCAGCCTGCTCTGTCACTTCCAGCTGTGTGACCTTGGGCATGGTTGGCCTCCAGGCCTCAGCTTCTGTATCTACCTATAAACCAGAAGACCTACCATATCCACCGACTGCAAGGGTCCAGATTACATGTGAAGTCCAGAGGCTGGCATATGGAAGGCCACAGGGGAAAGCAGGCATCAACATCTAGCACTTTTAGAGTCCTTAGACATGGGAGATATTATTCAACCAACAGTAGCCACTATGTGTAATTACTATCATTTGCCTATTATAAAAATGTTCATAAAGTTCCCAGTTTCTCTATCTTTGTAATATTGAGGCCATATTAACTTTTGATAACTATTGACTAAATGAAGGTCAGGGTTCCAGTCGATGGCCATCCTTTCTTTACTGTTAGTTTCACTGGTCAGGACAGAGAGCTGACCCAGAGTCATTGCTCTGGCTCTTTCTTGGCATCGCTGCGTTCTCACTGGGTTTGGCTTGGTGTCTAATAGCTATGGAGCAAAGGGCAGTTGTGTGGCGCACATCTAAGGACATCAAGGTCTGTGCTTGGTGGTAAAGTAGGTGCTCATTAAACACAAGTTCCTTCATTCCTTTGCGATTCTCTCTCCCCTCCCGTCTTCCACCAGCACCCGCCACTGTGAGTAGGCCTCCCAGCTGTGGAGCTCTGCTAATGAAGAACCATGTTGGGGACAGAGGAGAAATGCCATAGCCTGAGCAACTTCTGTTAGTGGCACCTGTCACTCTCTACCAGGAGGCTTCCACCAGGATTCCAATACTCTCAGGCAGCTAAGGCAGGGACCGGCTGCCAGGCACTGTTTCCTGGAAACGGTTTCCACTGGGACCCTGTCCACCACCACTTCCCTTTTTATTGTCATGAAGTAATTGAGTCAAATTCCTCCAGCCAATAGCAGCACACAAAGTGCATCTGTGCCTGTGTGGCAGCCTCATTAAACTTGCAGAATTATATTTCCCATACTCTGGGGGCTTCTTATTCTGAATTTAAAAAAAAAAAAAAAAGCAACAAAAGAAATCTTTCCATTTTATTTAGCTATTTGGAATTGGAATCTTTTTCTTAATGCATTCTTTTTTATGTTTATTTATTTGCTGGGGGTCGGGGGTGAGACATGAGCCACAGTCCATGTTCCGTGTGTAGTGAGTGGTCAGAAGAGATCTTGTGGGAGTCACTCCTCTCCTTCCACCATGTCGGTTCCGGAACGTCAGGCTCAGCAGCAGGTACCTTGCTGGTTCAGTCCTCTCACCAGCCCCCTCAGAATCTTCCTGAGTGTGTTAGACACCTGCTTCCAGAAATCAAAGAAAGCAATTTGACATTTGTTTTCTCTTTCCTTGTTGCCTTGGAATGAAGAGATGTGCTAATAAACTGGCTTTCAAAATACAAAACAAAACACTCCACACTCCTCCGGTTGTGTTTGCGTTTTCCCCACAGTGTAAATACTCTTCCTTGGTGGTTCTTAACAGCCAGCTTAGAAAGGCTCTTGAATATTCATAGACTGCTTGTAGGGGAATGGAAGCGCACAGCCATAGACACAGCCAGAGCTACGAGTGGAAAGGACAGGCCACCAAACCCTGGTAGGCCTGGCTTTGAGTCTCATTTAACACTTAAGAGCTGGCTTACCTGGGTCAGGGGGATCCCTGGAGCTTCCTTTTATGGGGGTAACAGTGACCTCATGAGAGCAATGACAAACACAAGGGAGAGTGGCACACGTCAGGAGCCTCAAACTCATGGGCCACGTCGGCCGAGGCCTAGGTTGAGCCGCAGACAGGCACCTGCATTTGCCACCCTAGCTTGGCTGCAGCTGGGAACCAGTAGAGAACTTCACTGGTGCCTACAGCAGCTAAACCAGAATTTCTGAAGGCGTTGGGCAGCATGTCTGTCACCTCCCAACTGTTGTACACATGGCAGCAGCTCCAGAATGGCTTCCCTGTCCCTTACAGCCTGGCACTGTATGGCAACCAGGTTACTGTTCTTTGATTGGGCTTCTTCGGTTTGTTGTGTTCAGTCTTCGTCAACCCTAATGGCTTGGCCTCTAGGTGCCATTTCTTCAGCCAGAGCCCTTCCCTCTGTAGGCATGTCCCCACCCCTAGTTTTGTCTTGCTGGGGGCTGCGAGTGTGTTTTGTTCCACTTTTGTCTCTTAAGTGAGGATGGCTCTGCTGGGGGGTTCAAGAATTTTGGGATTCTACCCCCGCCCCCATTTTTCCCTATGTCACTCTCTAGCCATGGGAAGCTTGGTGTGCCGTGCCCTCTCACGCCTTTGGCAATGCTCTTCCTTCTACCCATGATGCTCCTCTGTTTCCACCGAGTGACCTTTCACCTCCCAAAAAATCAGCTCAAGCTTATCTCCTGAAGCTCTCTTTGACTACCTAGGAAATTGGGCACACACTTGTTTCTTGAAGGCATAGAGTCACCTCTGGGCATGCTGGAAAGGGCTATGTAGATTATGTTAATTGAGGTGGGAAGAGCCATCTTAACTGAGGATGGCACCTTTCCACCACTCCAGGAACGTAGTCCTAAACCAAATAAAAAGGAGAAGGTTAGTCAAATGTGGGCATTCACCTCCTCTGCCTCCAGATTATGGATGCAATATGCAGGTGCTTCACGTTTCTGACACCATGGCCCCTTCGCCATGATTGACCGCATCCTTGAACTTCGAGTCAAGACTGATCTTTCAGTCTCATAGGTCAGATATTTTGTCTCAGCAACACATAAAGTAAAGCAAAATTTCTGCACCCACCCTTGGCACAATACTGCCCTTAGTTGTTTATCTGCTTGTCTTGATTAGGCAAGTATTTATTTGGTGATTTTCTGGTGAACCAAAAATGAATGAGCTGGGTTTATGGATTAGACTCCAGATTGTGCCTTCCAGGGTCAGAGCTGCATGGGAGTCATCTGTACACCTGGCTCTCTGCACAGGGCCATCCATGCAGGCTTGGGCTTTGCTTTTTCTCGGATTGGAAAGGCAGCTGGAAGAACGGCTGTCTGTGAGGCATTCCTTACTCATGTGTGCATTCAGGGCTGTGATGCAGAGGACTAAATGGTCGGCAAGAATGACTTTCTGACTAACTAATTTCCAAAGCTTCATAGGGAGAGTCGGTTCCTACAGCAGGGCTCATTCGTGGGCATCACACCATGGGCCACTTTCTTTAAAGGACTCGACATTGACTTTAAAATAAAAAAATTTTCTCTGGGGACTGGCGAAATGGCTCAGTGGTTAAGAGCACTGACTGCTCTTCCAGAGGTCCTGAGTTCAGTTCCTAGCAACCACCATAGCAGCTCACAACCATCTGTAATGGGATCCGATGCCCTCTTCTGATGTGTCTGAAGACAGCTACAGTGTACTCATATACATAAAAAAAAAAATAAAGTTTAAAAAAATTTTTTTTCTCTGAGAGTGTCCAGGATGAAAGCAATAAACCAAGGGAGAGTGTGGGAGATTGAATGTACTTTGGATCATCCAGGGTTATTTTCAGTTTTTCTGGGGATAAACTGGCTAGCAGTGGTTCCTGACTTTGCTGTGTGTGTGTGTGTGTGTGTGTGTGTGTGTGTGTGTGTGTGTATGTGTGTGTGTGTGTGTGTACATGTGTGCTTTGGAACAAAGTATGGAAGCCAAGACCTTGCACTCGCCAATGCTGGACAAGCACTCTACCACTGAGCTCTCTGCTCAGGACCATGTGTGCGCGTAGTAAAGTAGGTATCACACAAAGCTTAGGGATGAGCTGCTAACATCTTATCTCCTTCAGCAAAGAAACTCTGATGCTCCATCTCCCCAGCTCCTGAAACCTGCCAACGCCCCATTTCCCCAGGATGTAACATATCATTATTACTGATTACTGTTAGCCACACATGTGGTTGTCTTGTTGCAATCGGAAAGATTTTTGGGAATGCTGTTTTTCAAAGAAGGAAACTCAGCCTCAGAGACTAGATCACTGCCTAAGGTCCCACAGCTCAGTAAAGGCCAAGCCACGCCCATGCTCAGTTTTTGTTTGTTTGTTTGTTTGTTTTGTTTTGTTTTTCCCACTGTGCTGTGCTTGCTCAGTGCTTGCTCAGAGCTCAGGACCTTGTGTGTGCTGGGCATCGGCTGAACTCCAGGCTACACCCCCGGTGCCTATGGCTAATTGATATCATTTTATGCCACAGGAGCTTGTATTTTAGTGAAAACAGCACATGGAAAATAATGAAAATAATTTAAAGATATGCATAAGAACATTATAGATTTGTATTAAGTGTCATTAATACTTCTCTTGTATTATGTAGTCTTTCCACTTAAGTTCACTTGAAAATATAAATTCAATATTTCCCTGCTCTACTGGTGAAGCCCTAAATTCTAAAATTACCCAAGGGCAGGAGTTGAGCTCTCCAGCGATCACTCCTGGTGTAACCAGCTTTCCCGGGTTATATTTATCACTCAGTTAATTTGGTCATAGGTTTTCTTCCTTCCAGAAAGATGGCCATTGTATGGAATCACTTTGGTTATGGATTTATAAACGTCACATTAATCTGGTCTTTTTTATTCTCTCATGATTAGCTATTTATAAACTGAAGATGGATTTTTATTCTTTGAGCAGACATGAAGAAAGAAATGGCTGGGATTATAGAATCATTCATGTAACAAGCACTTTCCAAGCCTTTCCTATGTGTGGGGCAAATTTCCAGGGGAGTCTTAGAGCCAGTGTCAATCTGTGTGGTCTCACAGGCTAAAGAAAGGGTTAGACCTTCAACAAACACGAAGGAGAAGATTTACTAGAAGCCACTGGGATGTGTCCCAGCAACTGCTTGCTGTTCCTGGATCTGGAATGCCCCAGAGGCTCCTGCATCGGCTTAGTTCTAAGCTCTCAGGTGGAGAAAGCTCTAAGAAGTCAGGACCAGTGGGAGGGCTTGGGCCATTGAGGACAAGCTCTCAAGGGGGATTCTAGGATTCCAGCCCCGCCCTCTCCCTCTTTACTCCCTGGTTGCCATGGAGTGAACAGCTTCCTCCACCACAATGTGCTGCCTCCCACTGGCGCAGAAGCAGTGTATCCCCCATCGAGATCTGTAACCTCTAGAACTGTTACCCCAAATAGACTTTTAAACACATTATCTCAGGCGTTTGTTGCAGCGAAGGCAAGCTGACCAAACCCAGTTAGCCACGTAGCCAGACGAGGCTTATGTTCATAATCCTAGGATTTAGGAGGCTGAGGAGGAGGGAGGATTGCCTGGAGTTCAAGGTGAGCCTGGGCCATAGAATGAGGCCCTGCTTCAAAACATAAATAAACATGAAGAAAATAAACGGCAATGCAGCAGCTGAGCTCTATGGAGAGTGTGGGAGAAAGTGGTCAGGCCTCACGCAGAGAGTGTGTGTAGGGTGCAGCCAGGTCCAGGTTCTCACCACACTCTCCTGAGATCAGCCCTAAGCCCTGCCAAGGGCTACCCCCAACCAGCCTGAGGCCCTGCCACTAGATCCTACCTCCTACAGGCGTCTTACTACTTCCCAGGCCACTAACCCGGGGCCAAGCCCCCAACACACAGGCCCTCAGGAAACAAACCATGTCCAGACCATAGCAGGACAGGACAGTGATGGGAGCCAGTAGACATCCTCTTTTCTTTGAGGTGATCCTTGTACAGGGGGAGACAGACGTCCATACTCTGTCTTCTGAGTTTCTGAAAGTCTAATCTGACCTATTTTAACTATTCTTGGAAACCATGAAGATCTGTGAAACAGCAATTTTTCATTTGCTAATCTATGATAAACTATCTCTCATTACAAAGTAAAAGGCTTTTGTTTTCTGCTAAAATGATTTGAGCATCAGCGAGCAGATGAGGTAAGAGTCTGGGAAGCAATGAGCCTTTCCTGTGTCCATCAGGATCGGCCACAAACATCTAGCCCATCAATTAACCCAGATGGCCTTGAAGGTGTCCGTTATGATCTGTACTGCCAAGGAGATCTGGGCCACTCCCTCCCTGTCTTGAAGGAGGAAAGTAAACAATTGTATCACTGTTGAGCCCTGACTGTCGCAGTGCATACACCCTCTGGGCATCTGTGAGTTCGGCTTTGGCCCTGTCCTGTGGATACTCCCTAAAAGACTTGTGGGCCAAGGTCATGCAAAGTGTGTTACAATGACCATTTGTCAGCTCATACTGCTGAGTGCCCTGTGACCTTCATGACTGCCAAGGCTGAGGGACTGGCCTGCTGGACACCATTGCAAATTCTGTAGCTTTAGCGTAAGAGTCTGTGGGGACACTGACAGCTCACTTGCATAAGAGCCATCGGACCCCCATCCTTAGCTGTGGACCGAGTCGTGGAGGCTAAGTAAGGGGCGCAGTTTGTTCTAAGTTCAGTTGAAGCCCTGGTAGCATAAACTGGTTTTTAGTTGCTCTGGAACCAGCTGGTAGAGACAGGCATGGCAGAGATCTTCCTGTCTAGAGCAGGAGCCTGGGGACAGTATAGGAGCCGTCTGTAGTAGCTGTGTGGGTATGCAGAGGAGGAAGTGCTAGAAAGGTTGCTGATTTGTCTGGAAGCAGGGTAGGCAGGCCCCCTGCTTACCTCCCAGAGACAACCATGGAGTGGGGGTGAGGAAGACAGGGGGGAGCTTGGTCTGTGCCCTACAGAAAAGGGTGACAGTCCCCAAGGTGGGCAGAATCAGTGTGAAGCAAGGTGCCTGCAGGACCGGTTGCTAGAAATGAGCACTTGGAACAACAGCCCCAAGCCTGAGCCCCATCCCCGCTCTCCTCAGCTGGCTGGCGAGGAGCCAGGACCCACCAGTGAAGAGCTCAGGGACTCAGGACGAAGGCTTGAGCAGAGCAATTTCTGTGAGGGTGACAGCAGGAAGAGCAGCTTCACGGGAAGAGAATCAGCCCCGTCCTGGACAGGTCAACTGTAAAGCACATGTCAGCACTCAGTAAATGTCACTATTATCACCATGGTCATCATCACCGGTTTCACAGCTGTCGGCTCATCTGTCAGCAGCAGCCATTGCTAAAGGTGAGGTCTTCCGGGGAAAGCGGAGCAGCAGAGAGGAAGGGGAATCTCGGAGAGAGCAGCCCTACCTCCATCTCTCTTAGACGCCAGCACAGAGGCATTTGTGGGTACCCGGCTCTCACATTTGTGACAGCGTGTCGACTTGAAGGTTTCTTAAAATTAACTGCAATTCAGAAGTGAGGTGAAGGCGCTAGTTACGCCTGGGAACCCTGAGGTCCCTCCTTGAAAGCTCTCACACACACTAAGACAATGGCAGGCACTGCACAGTTAAAATGTTTTAATGGGGAAAAATGGATGTGAACAGCAGAATCTTAAATGCATTAGCTTTCGACATTGTGAAATTAATTGGCTCCCAAATATAGCCCTCTCCTGTAGTACGTGGAGCTCCGGAGAGCCTCCAGTTTTCTCACTGCCTGTAGCCAGCGTCTCTGGGTTCCATGGTGAATAAAGGCCTCTTTGTTTAATTAGAGTTGAATAGTGTTTGAATAAGTTGGTAATCCAATTAAAATTATATTTGCAGTTTATGCAAAATAAAAAAAAAGTGACTTGTTCAGCAAATGTCTTCTAAAGCTTGCCCTGTAGCCTCCAGCTCACTGCAGGCGGGCTTTCAGTGTGGCCACGGAAACAGGCCTGCTCTCCGAGAGCTTGGGGTCTTCGGCTTGCCCCAGCTGACACCAAGGCGCAGCACAGGGAGGGGGTGATGGCTCAAGGCGCTCTCAGGACTCAGAGGAAAGTGCTTGCTCTGTCTCAAGAAGGGGACACTTGCAGTGGGCTTTGAAGAGGAGAGGAAGGTGCTTCTCTAAAAGGGAGGCCACTTAGGCCACAGTGATGGCCAAGGGATAGAGAAGATCTGAAGTGCTGGGAACAGATGTGACAGGCACCTGGGAGTCCCCAAGTCTGATCAGGTGCAGACTAGTGGAGGCAGCAGGAAAGGCAGATTCCAAGGAACTAAGAGAGAGAAGAAGCAAAGAGGGCCAGGAATACCACTTAGAGGTGGAGCCCTTGCCTTGCATGTACAGGGGCCTGGGTTCAGTCTCCAGTGAGAGGTGGGGCAAGGGTGGAGAAAAATAGATCAGAAACACATCACTCAGAGGGGGGGATGGGGGATTTAATAAAGAGGGCTAAGGAAGAGTGGGGTGCCCTATTAGCACACAACTGTATATCATTTAAAGAGGGTCAATGACTATCAATCACAAATTCAATAAACAAACAACTTTTGTCTGTAGCTGTGCTTTCTGAGCCTGGGTAGCCATCTGAGCCATTGCTGAAGTCCCCAGAACAAACTCAGTTGTTAGGACCAGCGAGGAAGGGAACTAGCCAGGCAGTTGCTGCCAAGAAGGGGCCAGCTCTTTTGCGCGGGTCACCTTTTCATGTAGTACAAAAAACTCTCTTGCCTTTAGTACCCACGGAGACACCCCAAACCCCCAGCTATCTCACCTGTTTTGCCTCTTCCTCTAGCTGATGCTCCTTGTGTCCTCTCCTTGCTGAAAGCCAGGCTGGGCCTCAACTAATGAGATGCCTTTCCGGGCCTCTGCATCAGCTGAGCTGTAGTCCTCAGGCTGGGCTGGGCTCAGCACGCACCAGAGATTTACTCCATGCTGAGAGCAGGCACTTTTTGTCTGTTTCCTGCTTTTACAAAATGAAGCATCTATATCATTAATCTCCAGACAATACAATGGATAACTATGTAATCTCCATATCTCCAATGCCTTATCTTTTTCAGATTTCTGGGTTTTTTTTTAATTTTGAAAAATAATTACATGTATACTTTGACAATTTTATACATGCATATAATTTTTATAACTATCGTTCAAAAGTCACTTATGTTGTGTTCCATAAAGAATCGTTATTCTCCCTTCATTTTGCCAAAGACATGTACATTCATAGACAGTACACATGATTATTTTATACACCAGTTTTTTTTCCTCTAAATGACACAACACTGTGCCCTGTTTTAACCAGCCTTTCGCCCCAGCACTGTGTTTTGATGTTTACTGCATGTGACATATTTAGACCTCTGCCGGGTGTCCATTGTTCACGCTGCTGGCTACACAGTAGTTCATGTGATAAATCACAGTCTCTCTGTTCCTCATTAGCTCGCTCTTAGTAAAGAGGGGTCAAGCCGCTCCCTTCACCTTCGTTGTGACAAGCAGAGCCACTCTAAGTGACCTTCTGTGTGTTCCTGGTACCCATGTATAAGAGGTTCTCGTAGAAATGAGCTCTTTACAGATTGATGCTGCTTATTTATTACATTATTTTATGATATGTTATTATATTATTATGTTACTTCAAATGTTATTTTCTTACCCCAGGACTTTAGGCACCTGGTTGTCTGCTCCATTCTTCCAACCAGAACAATACCCTCAATAAATATCTGTTGAAAGAATGGACACACTCGCATGACACCCCAGGGTGACTGTACTAACTTACACTCCCACCAGTTTGTGTAAACACCCCCACTTCCAACTTTCTTGCCAACACCTGGCTATGGCGTAGGTTAATGTTTGCCCGTCCAGTCCATATGGACAGCATCTTTGTCACCTCATTTGCATTCCTGGGATTACTAAGGAACCTGGCTGTCTTCAGATAGCATTTTCGGCCACTTAGCTTTCCCCTCAGAGTTACCCTGTCTGTCTTCTTTGTGGTTTCTTTTCCTTATGGTTTTGGAGACGCGCTCTCTTCATCCTGGATGAAAAGCGTCTGATGACTACTTGGGCCATGTGCGATGGCTGTGACTGTTCTTTATAGTTTGCCTCTTGGCGGGTACAGGTTCCCAATTTATTTATGTATTTTAACTCTCTCTTTTTGGCTTGTTTTGGCTTTTTAAAATAGATTTTTAATCCTCTGGAAGAGCAGCCAGTGCTCTTAACTGTTGAACCGTCTCCGTAGCCCCTTTCTAGTTTTGATACAGGCAATTCAGACTGACCCTGAGGTCAATATGTAACCCAGGTGTTCCCAAAGCCTCTAAGTACTGGGGTCACAGCTGTGCACTGCTATTCCAGGTTTTTAATTTTGTAGGCCTTACCACGTGTTTGCTAAGATTGACAGTTTTCCTTTCTTTTTTATATTTATTTATTCGTTTTTGGTTTTTCAAGACAGGGTTTCTCTATGTAGCCCTGGCTGTCCTGGAACTTACTCTGTAGACCAGGCTGGTCTCAAACTCAGAGAACCATCTGCCTCTGCCTTCTAAGTGTTGTTAAAGACATGAGCCACCATGCCTGGCTCTTCCTTCTTTTTTAAAATACCATTTTGTCCTCATGTTTACTATGATCATAATTTGAAAGGAGGTCTTCTAGTATTTGCTGTTTCTAACTGTGCCAGTGTGACGTCAGCTGTGGGTTGTGGCAGGAATCGACTGTCAGGTTATGTTTTCAATACTAGGATAAACATTCACAATTACAGACTTTTTTTCATTCTTTATTTGATCTGTTTCTAGATAGCACATCTTTGGTTCTCAAATGTATCCATTCCCTTAGGGTTTGGTTAATTCTCTTGAAAACTTTGGGTTTTTTGGTTTTTGGGGTTTTTTTTTTAATATTCTTAGGCTAGGATTTTTTGTTTTGTTTTGCCATTTTCTCAGAGAGAGGCATCTCTCTCTTCATGGTTTGTACTGTACTCTTCAGCTTCCATTGGTCTCCTTTGCCAAGGAGTCGCAAAATATCTCAGATGCCACCGTTAGATGCCAATACAGTAGGGTGAAGAGACAGAAGAGGCTTAGGAGTCTTATAAGTCATTGTTTGACAAACACTTGTCACACAATTAGTGCTAGTGTCTTGAAAGCCCTTGAAGACAGTGCTGTGGGGATTGATCAGGGCTCAGGGTCACATGAACCTGGATTACAATTCTGGCTCCATTGGTTACTGACCATGTCACTATGAGTGAGCTTAAGGCCCCAGTTTATCCCTTAAAGCGGGACATCAATTGTGTGCTTCACAAAGAATATGGGGCTATATGTGGTATAAAATGCTTAGCTCGGTACCCAGCATCCAGTGGGGATCAATCAAATGGAGCTGTCATTAAGTGTTTGTTCCCATAATTGCTTTATGAGATAGATCATTGTTAGCACTTGACAGATGTTTCGTGAGCACGTGGGAACATTTAGTAAAATATTGTAAAAATGTTGCTTTTTATTAATATATGTAAAAGGGCTTTGATCGCTGTCAAATCCCATGCAGATGGAAGGGAATATTGGTCTCCAGGATGGCTTAGGCCCAAATTCTTGTCTGCATTTGGAAGTGTCACTCCAGGAATTTAAAATCATGTATCACAAGAATCAGAGAAACAGCCTCCATGTCTGAAAAAGAGGGACCAGAGGATGGATCAAAAAGATGG
Source organism: Uromys caudimaculatus (assembly GCA_028551405.1). NCBI lineage: Eukaryota > Metazoa > Chordata > Mammalia > Rodentia > Muridae > Uromys > Uromys caudimaculatus. The sequence continues at coordinate 128,952,537 of CM052701.1, forward strand.
TTTAGCAGGAATATCTAGGCATGACTATATTAAAATACCAAGGCCATTTGTCTACATGTGTGCATGTGTGTGCATGAGCAGGCCCCCAAGTGTGTGAATACATGTGGAGGTCAGAGGTCAAGCTCAGTGGTGTTATTCAGGCAACATCTCCTCTTTTCGATTTTTGTTTTGTTTTGTTTTGTTTTGTTTTGTTTTGTTTTTTGTTTTTTTGAGACAGGGTTTCTCTGTGTAGCCCTGGCTGTCCTGGAACTCACTCTGTAGACCAGGCTGGCCTCGAACTCAGAAATCTGCCTGCCTCTGCCTCCCAAGTGCTGGGATTAAAGGCATGTGCCACCACTGCCTGGCTTTTTGTGTGTGTGTGTTTTTTTTGTGTTTTTTTTTTTTTGTTGTTGTTTTTTGGTTCCATTTCCTCTTTTCAAACAGCGTCCCCTGCTTGCCCAGAACTCACCAGGTAGGCTGACTAACCATAGAGCCTCAGAGACCAGCCTGTCTCCGCCTGCTCAGCACTAGGGTCACAAGTGTGTGCTATAACCCAACTCTTACTTTGTTTTGTTTGTTTTTTTTTGAAACAAGGTCTCTATGAAACTCTGGCTGTCCTAGAATTTGGTAAGTAGACCAAGGAGGCCTTGAACTTACAAAGACTTGCCTCTGGCTCCCAAGTGCTGGAATTAAAGGTTGTGCCCAGCTGACTCTTTTAGAATGTGCTTGCTGGGGATTGAGCTCAGGTCTCTCTGACTTATTGGGTCTCCATGCTTGTAACTCAAACACTCTGCTGTCTGAGCTATTCCCCCACCCCCAAACAGTAAAACCTTAAGTGTGACTGTGTCTGACATGTAAGATTATAGATTATTTTTCTTTAAACTTCTCAGCCTATTCCAAGTTTCTCCTGTGTCCAGATCTGGTGAGGAAGGGGGAATCAGCTGCACATGGAAAAGAGAGCCAGGCATGGAGTCCCAATAAACTATCTAGCGAGGCCCCAACTTCCAGCCACTGGGGCCTTCAAAACCTGTCCTGACTCCTCCAGCCTCACAATCCAACTAGATACTCATAGCCTTAGGGTCCTCCTCTGTTTGTCTTTGATGACTGAGTTAGACTCATTGTTTTAGCTTGCTGGAAGAACCAGCCTGGATCTCCAGGCAGGGAGACCCAAAGGTGTTGGCCACATCACCCTCTCTGTATACTGTCTGTTTATCTTTGACAGTCCTCAGGCTAGTCAAAGCCAGTCAAGGAAGTCTCCACCAGAGGCTGCTTTTCTCTGAAGTGGCCCATAGAGGTCACCTAGAGGTGTCAACAGCTCCTCCCTCCTGAGCCAGGCACTGTGCTCTGCTCTGAGCTTCTCTCTCAGCTCTACCTAAGCCAGGGCAGGCACCCTTTCCATGAACTCTGAGTGAGCGCTCTTTTCTGATCTCGGCATCTATTGGTTTGTCATTCTCTCCTTCACCTGCTTCTAGGCTACCATCTTCTCTAGCTTGGATACTCTGAGCAACTCATAACCTGCTCTTACCCGCTCCCACTTTCTTCTAGTCTACTTTCCTGTCAGCAGCCAGTGCCTTTTTCCATTTTCGTACACACACCTGTGTGAGTGTGTGTGTGTGTGCACGCGTGCGCGTGCGCGTGTGTAAATATACATGCATCTGTGTGTGTATACATGTATCTGTGTGTAGGTATACAGGCACCTGTGTGTGTTTACATGTGGAAGCACAGCGTACATTTTGGAATCATCCTTGATTGTTTTTCCACCTTACACATTGAGTTAGGGTCTTTCAATCAAATGCAGAGCTCACTGAGCTTGCTCTGAGAATCCCCTGTCTCTTGGAGCTTTCTGAGGCTACCTGTGGGCCACTACTCCCACCTGGCATTGACTTGGGTTCTGGGAATCCAAACTCCAATCCTCATATATTCATGGCAAATGCTTTAACCACTGAGCCACCTCCCGAACCCGGGATGATCTTTTTCAAAACTCCATTCTAAATGGGGTAACTGATAGCTTTTCATTTCCCCATAGAATGAAAATCAGACCGTGTCAAATGCCAGACAAGGTTTTTGCATTGTCTGGCTTATAGCATGGTTCTCAATCTGCAGTTCTTAGAGCTCCAGGCTTTTCCAAGACCTTGTCAGGGTATCTGTGAGGGGAAAGCAGTTGTCATTAGCACAACACTAAGAGACTATTTACCCTTTTCATGATACTGATGTTGGCCCAGCCACTGTAAACAGTGGGATGAATAAAACCTCTGGCTAAGTGTCAGTTAGGATAGTGACAGCAGGGTCAGAGGATGGCTTAGCTGGGAACTGCCCAGGCCACCAAGCCTAATGATGTGAGTTCAGTCCCTGTGGTGGAAGGAGAGAACACTCTTAAAGTTGTACTCTGACCTCTACACACACATGACACTTGTGTACATGCACACACATACACAAATGCAGTACTTTTTTTTTTTCAAGATAGTAACCACAGACTGTACATAGCCTTTGTGGTTTTATGGTCATATGCCGTCTCACTATGAGACTGGGATGTTTCCTACTGGTCTAGCAAGGAACCTTCTTTCACAACTTAAAGCAAAGAGAGTGTCAGATTTACTCAAGACAGTCTTTGGTGGAATACTTTTAAAAAATCAAAATAGGGAGCACTGACTGCTCTTCCAGAGATCCGGAGTTCAATTCCCAGAACCTACATCATGGCTCACAACCATCTGTAATGGGATCCGATGCCCTCTTCTGGCATGCAGGGGTACATTCAGATAGAGCACTCATACATATATGCATACATACATACATACATACATACATCTTTAAAAATGTTTTCAAAATAAAAATTTAAATCTAAGCCCTTGTTATACAGTTTCTGTTAGTGGTATTGGTAATATTGTGAGTGACAAATGGCCAAGTGACAATGGCTAAGGTGGAAACACAGAAAGCCCTTATGTTTATGTGAATTGTTAATGGCCACAACAGGAAGGGCTCTCATGAGAAGAAAACTGGCAGGCAATCTATTATCCCAAAACAAAGAAGCAAGCTTCCCACTTCTAGGAAATCAGATTTGGGGTCTTTAGGAAGCCTGTACCTGTCATTGTGTGCTTGCCAGCTCTCTGGTCCTTACAGAACTACTACTGGAGTCGGAAGTCACATAGAGGACCATGATGTCATGACAGTGTGTGCTGGACCACATGTGGAAGATCTCCACAAACCAGTGTCCTCCAAACATCCAAACCATGACACTGCCATGCTCCGCAGGGTAGAGGTTGGTCCACGGCAAGTGATGGGGCCTCACCTCACGGAGCATTTGGTTTGTCAGTACCACACAGGTTCTGCCTTGCCTATCACCTAACGAGGCAGCCCTTGAGGAGACACGGTGCAGGCCGGGTTTTCACCACAGAGTCCTTTCCAAAGATTACATCACGCTGAATGTAGAAACGGGCGGGAGGCTCCAACCACTCCCCCACCCCACCCCCTCTCTGGTGTGTGTAAGGTGTATGCACATGTGTGCATGTGTGTGGAGATCAGAGATCAACTTCAAGTACTGCTCTTCGTGACCCATGGAGCTTGTCTTTTGAGACAGGGCCTCTTGTTGACCTGGGCCTTGCATTAGGCTAGACAGGCTGAGCACCAGGCTACGGGGATCCCCTACCCCGCATCCCCAGTGCTGGGTTGGGAAGCTGCTCCATTACTATTTTAACGTGGGTTCTAGAGGTTGAGTTCAGCTTCTCATGGTCACAGGGCAAACGTTTCGTCAACTGAGTTCACTCCAGCTTCTCCAAATGTCTTTTTATAAAGTCATTCAGGAGATTTGCAAATGTGCAAACACCAGTTCATCTTTTGCAATTTCTTACAAACATGGGATTTTCATGAACACGTTTGCTTTCATTACTGTCTTGCTGACTTATCGTTAGTCATGTATTGTTGGAAGAATTCCTATGTTTTTAAGAGTTCTGTCTCACTTTATGTTATGGAAACCGATGGGTTGTGGGAGTGTGAGGGACTTCCGAGTGCACAGCCCTTGAGAGTCACCGGTCTAAGCTCTGCACATAAAGGTCTAGCATTTCGCCCGCCCACAGCACTCTTAATATTCCCAGAATGTCCCCTAATCCCTTCTTTCTGTCCCACAGTCACTTTCCTCAGCCTGACTGCTCTGTGCTTCAAGGCTTCCTCCCATGCAGTTTCTCATGTCAAAAATGGACACCCTAACCCCAGCTCTCCCCTCCCCACCTGGGCTGTCTCTCTCCAGCACGGCTTGAGATGGCTTCTCCTTGCCAGCCTCTTCCCAGTGTGCTTTCATTCCCCCGCCCCGTAGGCTCCATGTTAATGTGTTTCCTAATGAGCTCTACCTTCAGATTGAAATTCTCATTATGTCCCTCCTTTATCATCTCCCCTCTGCACCTATCTTACAAGTGCCTCCTCTGCCTCCCGTTGTATCGTATTAATCACCACCTGTCTGAGAGAAGAGAGAGGGAAAGCTAACCGACATTTTTGGTGCAGGAGCAGTCAGGTCTCAGTCTTTTCCCCGAATAAGAGGGTCTCATATACCTCTTTACAGGGGCTGGGATAATTTAGTCACTGTTGTTGGAGGGTTTTTTTTTCTCCCAAGCCCAGGAAGAAAAGCATCTGGTGCTGTCATTAATGAGGCCAATTTCCCTGTCTCTTGTAGCTGGAAGCCCCTGAAGTGTGTGCACGTCCGGCCCCTCCTCTCATTTTCTCATACACCATCTTGTTCTCTGAGCTCCAGCCCTTATGAAGACTCGGCCCTTGTCTAAGCTTGGAATCAGCGGGAATCAGCTGTATACTTTGATTTTCCTTTGCAAAGAAAAAAAAAAAATGTGGGTTATCTAGATGTCTCATCCTGCTGTGGTGCAGTGAAAGGCGTGATAGGATTTCCTTAGTGGAACCATTAAGAAAGCTTTAGAAGAGATCAGGCTACCTGTGCCCTCGGTTGAAGAGGTCTGCTCTCGAAACATGTCCTGGTACAAATGACCGGAGTCTCTGCTCCTCTCTGGCCCTGGTGTTCCCTCTGTCAGATGAACAGGTTCCAGAGAGCCCAGTACACTCCAGGCTGCTCTTGTGCAGAGGAGGGAGACATGATGGGAAACACACCTGGGTCTTCTCTCCCAAGAATGCAGTGTCTTAGATACCCTGCAGCCGTGGTGGAATGGCGTCCACCCTGCACGTGTGCATATTCATTTGCATACACATGTGTGTAAGCATGACTACTCTAGACCGCCCGACTTGTGCCGGGACCTTTGCTAATCCTGGGATGTGGTGGCATCAAATGAGGAAGAACGGTACCCATCAGCTCTAGAGAGTGGCTTGTGATGGAGCGACATAGCATGTGTGACTAGCCCGGCTCCAAAGCACCGCTGGAGGATACTATCCTGAGGGACTGATGCGGCACCATGTCCTGATGCTTTAGGGCAGGAATTGGGGAGTGGGTACCAATTAGGAATGGTACAGTCTCCGGTTGAGGAATTTGAGGAAGCCTTTTGGAAAGGCATGATTTAGCTAAGGCTAGTGGCATATACCTGACATCCCAACACTCGGGAGGCAGAGGAAGGAAGACTGTAAAATATGGTACGTGTAGTATGGGCTACACAGTGAGACTCTGTTTTATAGATAGGGGAGAGAAACGGGGGGAGGGGGTTTATTATTAAATCAAAACCATATAGCTCAATGACAAATACTACAAGAATCCAGAGAGGAGAAAAATGAAAGCACTAACCTCACTAAGGAAAGGTTCTGAGAGAGAGAGAGAGAGAGAGAGAGAGAGAGAGAGAGAGAGAGAGAGAGAGAGGGAGGCTTTTTGTTGAGTCTCTGGAGTGTCCTAGAATCATGCAGCTGACCCAGGGTGAGCAGGAGGTCTGACGCTGCAGCAGGTCCCTCGCACAGGGTCCTTGCAAACTGTTGTTATCTGGATGCAAGCTCCCAACATTCAACTACCCGGTCTCAGTGGTCTGTGGGCATTTCAGGTCTGTGTGAAACAGCGATTTGAGCATTCATAGAGTCTGGAAGGCAGGGGGAGATGGTCAGGCTGAAGAAACTTAAAAACATATCACTCCCCTTCAGTCGAACGGCTTGTTTTAATTTTTCAGCCCTGCAGCCTCCTTAGTAGTCTCTCTGGGAGAGGGCTGCATACACCAGGGCTTCAGAGGACGCTGGGCAGTCTGGTGCTGTTAGCGTGTGCTCTTTGCCCAGGGCACGTTAGATCATTACCAAGCACTCTCAGCCTTCGACAAATGGGATAGCTGCCGCTCAGGCAATTTCCCAGTGAATGGCTGAGCCAGGTGGAGTGGGCAGATAGGCGGCCTGACTGAGCAGGGGAAGCTAATACTAATCATTAGGTCTTTGAACCTTACCATGTTCCCAATTAATGGGCAAATAAAGTGAAACAAGTAATTAGATGGATTCCAACCCACTAGCTGCGCTTCCCCGCTTGAGTGCCTCCCACCTCCTTCCCTCTCAAGACAGAGCAGTGACTCCACTGCACAGAGCAGCAGTGTGGGCTTAGGACACTCATAACATTAATAACTACTAGCCACTGAGAACGTAAAAAGGGCACTTCGGAGGAGCCAGGCTGGGTGCTAGGACCCAGCTGAACCATTTGAACAGTGATGACACGCCCACTCCTTCTTAGAGACACAAAGATCAGGATCACAGAAGCATGAAGTGCCACCAGGACCACCTGGTTGGGTGGCTGGCCTGGGACAGAAGCCACCCAGGGGCTTTCCTTCTTAGGCCAGGACTCTCCCCAGCAGACTGGCCCCAGGTGAGCTATTTTCTTGCTGTAGCTAGCAGGTGACCTTCACAGGCTACTCATAGGAGCTCACTGATGTGAAATCAAATTTAAAGACCTTCACCAGCCAGCAAACATTGATATTTGATGGTGTGTTGTAAGCTGTGGGGCCTGGTTTTAGTATTTATGTAGCTGAGAAAACACACCAGTTTATATCTGTGCGTTCTTCAGAATGGTTCCTCCCACTGGTTCCCTCCAATTGTGTGAGCGAAGCTGAGCTCCAGGAGGCCCAACCTCAAAGGTTCAAAGCCTTTCTTTCTCCCTGGGGGTCTTTGTGTGTTTGGACCCATAAGCTACACAAATCTCAGAACTGTGTGTGGAAGCTTCATTCTAGTGTAGCTGAGAGTGAGGCTCACTTCATTTCACCTCCGCCTCCAGCTCTACAGCCAGCCAGGCCTCCCCTGGGTCTCAGTCTCCTCAGAGAGCAATTAGATGAGTCACTCTTAAGGGACTCTCAGACTTCTGTGACCTTCTGTGTACTGACTTCTTGTGTTTATTCCCCATAAATGAAATTCAATCGGATGATCGGTGCACATGTCACTGATGAACAAAATTTAAGTTTGGTCACTTAAAATCAGAATTCTTTTTCTACAAACATACACAGCTTTATTTTCTGAACTTCAGTACTTTCTGAGGTGATTTGGGTCCTTCGTTTTGATCATCTTGTCAAGGACTAGTGATTCAGACTCAGTCTTCCATGTAACCAGGGTGGCCTAGTGACCAGTCTAGAGTCACCTCTCATGACAGGGGAGAGCATGCGTCCTCAGCGTTGCCATCTCTCTTCCTCACTCGGGTGTCGTGAGTATGTCCTGGCCCTAGTGCCTCTTTGTTATCTCTTAGCCCAGAGCCCAGTTTAGGCTGCAAAAAGCATGAGTGCAGGGAACAAGAGAGCAGAGGTGTGCACCAGTGCCCCTGATGGGCGTCACCAGTCTTACTTAGCATACTGACTGCCCCTGTGCCACAAGCTGCCCGTGTCCCCAGCCCTTCTGGAATAACACATCAACTTCTCTGGAGATTCCACATGGCTGCAGGGCCTCTGGACTCACTTCAAGTTTGAGAAGCCTGCTTTGGGAAGTTGAAGCTATCTTGACCCGAAAGTTCCTACTTACTGTAAATAAAGGTAGTGTCTGATAAGATAAAGAGGGTTTTTTTTCCCCAAATGAGAAGAAATGAGACACTTTATGCTAATGGGACAAATGTATGTTGTCTGCACATAAAATTTAATAAGAGATTTAACACGAGACTTTAAGAGACTCGGTTCTATGCGTGCGGTGTGGTGTGTATGTGAATGCACGTGGTAGCCGTAGGCTGACTTCAGGTGTCTTTCCTTGATCACTGTTCACATTACTTTTTAAGATAAGGGCTCTCAGTGAACCCAGAGCTCATAGATTAGGGCGGTGGGCTCCAGGACCCTTCTGTCCCCTTCCCTCACAGCCCTGGTTACGGGTACATGCTACCATGGACGGTCCACATGTTTGCACAGCAGGCACCTTACCAACCAAGCCTTCCCGAGCACATGTTTGGGACCTGGGAATGTGTGCATGTTTAAACCTGTTCTTGCATAGTCTAAATATATAAAAGTTCTATACCCTGATAAAACTGTCTGCAGATTGTCAGATTTTCCCAGAAATCAGCCAGATTTCTGGGAAAATCTGACAATCCCTTTTCAGGGAGGAGCTGTCTGAAATTATTCAAATCAGATTTCTTGATCTATCTGGATCAAAGATTTCACATGTTCCTCCCCTACTCTGCTGTCTACCACCGTCTACTGTGGTGCTTTAGAGTTGAGGCTTGTGGGGAACCTTATCAGGGTCACATGGTAGTGAGCTCAGGGCACCCTTTCGGCAGAGAGCACTCATTTCATGAGGCTTCTCGACTGATGTCTTAAGAGCACCAAGAGTTTTAGGTCATGGGCCACAAAGGAAGACCCATTCTCAGTCACAGTTACTGAAATCATATCTCGCCACCGTAGCCTCATGTGGTCTGTGCCATGGTGCCAAAGGATAGCCCAACCACCAGCCTGCACAGCCATCTATGTCTGTGCTGTGCTACCATAGGATAGCCCAGCCACCAGCCTACACAACCATCTATGTCTGTGCTGTGCTACCATAGGATAGCCCAGCCACCAGCCTGCACAGCCATCTATGTCTGTGCTGTGCTACCATAGGATAGCCCAGCCACCAGCCTGCACAGCCATCTCTGTCTGTGTTGTGCTACCATAGGATGCTCTTTGGACTTTTTTCTGCCCAGCTAACTCTGCCAGGGCCTGCACAGGGCAACATCACCCAGGGTCTGCCCCACCCTCCCTTCAGAATATGTCCCATTTCTCTGTATTCCTGGAGAACTTGATGTTTTGTTTCGTGTTGTGTTTTATCAGTTTATATGTTTCTCTTTTTCACCTTCCTGGGTGCAAAGAAAATGGACCTCATGCATCTCTGGATCTCTTTATCCGAGAGTGCCTGACTCGTAGTGAGAACTCTATCAAAGCATTTTCTCAGATTTACTGGCTCAAAACGCTGGATCATATAGTTCAGAGAGGCTGTTTATAGAGGCTCGTGGTGCTGGTATTTGTTGAACAGAAATGGTAAGCATGCCTATCAAATCCCAGGGGGACACGGAAAGCCGGGGGATGGTGACTGTGACAAAAGAGCCGTCTATCCATCCACTGTCCAGTAGCTCAGCCTGTGCCCTGACCTACACTGAAAGACTCTTTCAGTAACTTTTCAGGACAGAGCTGTCAGGGGAGGCACCTGGTGGGCGAGGAGGCGGTCCTAGCCCTGTGTGGCAGTTAGCTCTGTCAACTTAACACAATCTAGAACTTCTGAGTGGAGAGACTCGGTGACGGATTGTCCAGATTAGGTTGGTCTGTGACCACATACTTTGAGTATACTGACTGAGGTGGTAAGATGTGAGCACTGTGGGTGGTGACATCCTCTAAGCAAGGGGCCCCAAATTATGTAAGAGTAGAGAAATACACCTGAGTAAAAGTGTGTGTGCATTCCGGGTTCAGTGTGGACAGTTCCTTCCATCTCTGCCACTGTGACTGCCCCACCATGACCATGGACCGCAGCCTCGAACCGCGAGCAGGCGTAAACACCCTCCCCCTTACGTTGCTTTTGTTAGGATATTTTTATCACAGCAGTAACCAATGAACCTAAAACCCTCAGGCAGTGAATGGTATTAGGAGGTAGAGCCTTGGGAGGTGAGCATACCATGAGAGCAGAGCCCTACAGAGGGGAGGAGTGTCTCACGAAGGGGGTCCAGAGTCCCTGCTCTCCCTCCTGAGCAACCTGCAAGCAGACGAGGGCTCTGTTGGATTTCCAGGGGCAATGAGGGACATAACAGTGTCTGCTGACTGTAAGCAGCTCAGGCTGTGACTCTCCACCATAGCAGCACAAGCTGACTACACACAGCTGAGTCAGGAAGCTCACAGCTAGGCTTCTCTAAACCCAGGACTCTTGTTTCAGCCTTGAGGAGAAAGCTACTGGGGCAGCACAGCGGCTCCCTGGGGGAGAGAAGCTCTGCTGAGAGAGGCTTGGTTTACAGCCATACTCCGCCTCCAACTCACTGGGAGATTGGCAGCCAGCCTCAGATCACCCCCACCCACTGCTTTGCTACCGGGATGCTAAGGGCCCCATTTCAGAAGGCTGTGACACCTTACCGGAGCGTCTTAGGGGACAAAGGAAATAATGAACATGAATCAACCCTCAGTAAACCGTGTGGCGTGGAACAAAAGGAGAGGGGGCTGCTTTCAGCTTCTAAATGAATCTGAGTACCAGCCATCAGCAAGCCCAGCGGGGAGCTGGGGTTCTCCTGCCTGGGGAGCCTTGTCTGCTGGGTGGTATTATGAGCAGCACAGGGCAATGCCTCCCCAGGGATACTCCTGGCCCTGAGCCTCAAACCAGGGCTCCTGAGAAGCCAAGACTCTTTCCATAGAAAATCCATGGCTACTTCCTGGCCGGCGCATATGAAGAGGAACTTCAAAGTAAGTGTCAGGATCCTCCTCTAGCTCCAAAGATTCAAACACCCCTAAGAGATGGATCACCCCGGAGCCCTCACCGGGGTAAACTGGGATCTTTGTGAGAAGAACACAGGACATGGGAGAGATTGGTGGGACATTCACACAAAGTGAGAAAGAAGAAAAAATGAATGCTTTATCTTCTAAAGAGCGGCCTGCGCCTTTCATCCTGAGGTTAAGGCTCTCCCCTCCTCCCCACTGCTGCTCTTGATCAAAGAACTGCGTGGGAGTAGGACAGCGAGGCCATCTATCCATCCGTCCGTTTGTCCATCCATCCATGCCACAAACCCGTCCAGGCTCTGGATTAGGCTCTGTGAACAGCAGGATTCAAAGGTTGAGTACTGGCTACAAGCAGGGGATTAAGAGTTGACGTGGAAGCCTGTCACCGGAAACCCCGGGAAGGAAGTCTTTCACCCTCTGAGTGTCTGAGGGCTTCCCTTAAGAAGATACCCCTATATCTGAAGACTAAGTATGTGTAAGAGAAAGAGAAGAAAGGGCATAATAATTCAGAACAGGAGACACAGGAGAAAGGTCCAGAGTCACCCACAGGCGTGATGGATCTAGAGAACAGGGGGTAGGTGGCTGAGCACAGCTGGAAGGCTGCCAAGCCACAGGGGTCAAGCAAGCAGAGGTCATCTAGCCTGGGGTCATCAGTAGGCTCTGAGGAGGTGTGGCGGTGCCCATATGACAGCTCTGTCAGTCACCTTTGCTGGGGTCTTAGTACCCCAGTCCCCACCTCCGACTCCCTGTCAGAAATGGCCAGGAGGAAGATTGGCCTGAGATCTTGCTGGTAGCGTTAGAGGTCTATAAAAAGCCGTTCAGAGGAGAAATGAAGAGTAAAGCAAGCATTCTGGCCCTTCCCTCCTGGAGCCCACCTGTTCTCTTTGCAGCCATGAGACAAAATTCTCATAAGGCCATACAGTCTGATTCAAATAGCAAAGAAACAAAATCAATATTTTTGCAATTCACCACATAGAACCCCCCCATAACCTAACCTGCTTATGGACACTTTGGGGAGCTTCCATTCATTCCCTTACGACAATTGGCTGTGACGGGGACCTAAGATGTCTCTCACAAGCTGTAGGAAATCTCTGGAACAAATTTTGGATGATAAAAGTAGCTGGACTTGACAGTTTTCCTCAGGTTTAAAAAAAGAAGGGGGAAAAAAAACCCAAACAAACCATGCTTGTTATCCCCACAGGTATTTCTGCAGGAAATTGCCTGGGTCTGGTTTTTTTGTTTTTTCTCTCCTCTCTCTGGAAGTGCCCAATTTCACTCTGACCTCTGCATTTTTCACCAGGGCTCCACAGGAGCTATTCCACCCCCTCCTGCCATGCCTCCATTTCATCTCCAGACTCTTGTCTTCAGCCTCGGAACTCTCTTCTGCCCTCTCACCCTCATGACTCCACAGAGGCCTTTCCGATTTCTTCCACGAGCCTCCCTCTTAACATCTCCTAAATCTTCACTTGCATTGTAATAAAAACAAACCAACCATCACGGGGCTGGCAGTAGACGGGTCTCCAGATCAGGAAGCAAAGCCCGGCTGCACTCACCCAATCACTGTGCAGGGCAACGTGGCCTTGGGGTGAGAAAGAAACACAACACAACCTTGCCTCATGTTCAGTGTTAGCACTGTACACTAAGTACCTAAGTCTGGGGTCGCAGGAGAATCGGAGGTGCCTCCAGCTTCTGTGTACACACTGTGCAGTGAGCCAGTACCTTCACTGGCAACAAAATGAATGTCAGTCTTGTGACTGAAAGCTCAAGTGTTTCCCCCGGAACACTGGAGAGGTGATGTGGCATCAGTAAGGAAGACAGACTACAGGCAGACACGGCAAGCTTGGGACTTGGGTAGCCCTATGAGCCAGATTAGGAGCAGATTGAGACTGTATTTTGATAAAACCTCAGTTTCTACACCTATGACCCGAAGCATGTAATACCTTGGGCCTTTGGGGGCATCAAAATGTACCCGGAACAACAATGCCCAGTTAGAGGATTTGTTTAAAGATGGAGGCTCATGTTGACCAAGCTAGTCTTGAACTTGTTAAATAGCTGAAGAAAACTGTGAATTTCTGATCCTCCTGCCTCTACTTCCTGAGGGCTGGGATTCCATGTGTGTATCACCATCCCTGATTTATATGGGGCTGAGACTCGAACCCAGGGCTTCACACATGTTAGGCCAGCATCCTCCCAGCTGGGTGACATGCCAAGCCTAAGGACATTTTAGGGAATACTGACTTCATCTGTTGGGAGAAGATTCCTTTTGTAGTTTGGGAATAAACTGGAAAAGTAGTTTGTTTTGCTTTAATTATGATGTCAATGCTAAAAAACAAAACAAAACCGAATTTTAGAAAATAGAAAAGGTTTCTGCTAATGTCCCCCTTTCCCACCTGTAAATGGAGCTTCAACATGATCTCACAGTGCACAGGCTCTTGTAATTCTGCTGGTCTTTGATGGCTTCGCGGCATAAATGTCATCCCACATCGCTCTACCGTGCTCCTCCTCAGCTTCAGGAACTGGCAAGCATCCTCAGGCTCTGTCAAACAGTAATTTATCCCCATTGTCAGATGCTTTTGAAGGGCTCAATTATGCTCTTCTCTAAATAGAGCAGAGCTATGGGATTGCTGAATTGAGAAGGTGGGAGTCTCCAAAGCTCCTAGTGCGAGTGCTACCCTGCTCTTGCAAAGAATTGTAGCTGCTGGTTACCATGGCTACCATCAACTAGGAATGTCTGGTCCTGGAGCGTGATGTCATGTGTAAAACTAGTGCATGTCAGATAATGTAAAAGTGTGTGGGTCTAGCCGGGCAGTGGTGGCACACGCCTTTAATCCCAGTACTTGGGAGGCAGAGGCAGGCGGATTTCTGAGTTCGAGGCCAGCCTGGTCTACAGAGTGAGTTCCAGGACAGCCAGGGCTATACAGAGAAACCCTGTCTCGAAAAAAAGAGAAAAAAAAGTATGTGGGTCTTTGACTATTGTTTCCATGTGGCCTTTTGTGTTTGTTGCTTATATTTCTCTTTGTGGGATTTGGAACATAGATGTCTATACCCCTTGTCCATCAACCTTTAGGATTTGTGTGAGCACAGGTGTTTATGAGGAGGCCCGAAGAGGATGCTGGGTGACTGCGTCCACTCTCCATATTATTCCTTTGAGCCAGGGTCTCTCACTGGACCTGAAACCAGGTTGCTGACCGCCAAGCACCTTCAATCCTATCTCTGTCCCCCAACTCCCCAGCACTGGGGTGACAGAAGCATGTGCAGCCATGCCCATTTTTTACATGGGTGCAGGGGATTTGAACTGGGGTCCTCACACTTGTATATCAGCTCTAGTTCCCACTGACCCATCTTTCCAGTCCCACACTTAGGATTTTGAGGTCTGATAAACATACAGCGAGGGAGAAAGCAGGAGTCTTTTTTTTTTTTTTTTACTGACTGAGGGGGAGGAGGGTGCAAAACAACTGGAAAGTCAGTCAGTGTATTCCTCAGGAGCCTTTAGCCCACGGCCAGCTTGCTCCTAAGGTGGTTGCTGATCCAAAGCTGCCTAAACTTGATTTCACAAAGTTGCTAACCCCCATCCTCCAAGAATTCCTCCAAGGACTCTAGTGAGACATGTGGCATTGAAAATTCAATGGGTTGGGGGAGAGTAGAGAGAGGCTTGGCTGTTAAGAGCACTGGATGCTCTTGCAAAGAACCTTAGCTCAGTTCCCAGCACCACCTGACACTCACACATCCCTGTAACTGCAAGCCAGGGATCCGGCACCCTCTTCTGGGATCCATGGGCACCACACATGCTTACGTTACATCCTGAGAGGGATGAGTCCTGGAGGGCAGGGACAGTGGCTGGAGGGCGCAGAGCTCCCCAGCTGTGCCTCCTGGGCAGGCTCAAGCTAGAAGGCTTGATTCCTCAAACTCCAGCTGCCGGAGCCCAGGGTTGACGGATTTGCGAACCTGGAAGATGGTACCTGATTAACCCAGACGGTTCCCTGCACACCCCATCAGCGTCTCCTATACAGCTCTCAGCTCTCCCTCTCCCACCAGAGGAGGCCACCATAACCAGTTCAACCAGCTCAAGTTCAGACCACCTCTGCTCTATCTCCCACAGGCCTCTGATGGTCCCCTCTGCAGAGCTTCCACTCTTTTCCCAGCCTGGGTTCTCCCTTCCCCTCACGCTCCCTAATTGAAGTGACTCATAGCTTGTGGTTCCTAAAGTTTGAAATTCTCAAGGTGCTGAAAAAAGCACACAAATAAATCAGCAGATGCCAGAGAGGCTCCTGAGGGGGACTTGGGAGCTGGGGGTGGGGATTACTGAAGTTTAATTTACGCAGCAGCTGGGTTTCTAAAAGGCTGTGTAAATCTGTCCAGAGGTGATTGGAAAGCGAGTGGGAGGGCGCGTCCTTAGAAGACCCCCAGAGTGAGCGCTTTTGTAAAACAAATCTTAGCGCGCTCCCGGGTCTGCTGATGTCACGCCTCTGCGACCCCCTCCTCCCTTCAATCTAAGCAGATTAACAAGTACCCTTTGGACTTCATCACACCTCTGTGTACTGCCTGGACTAAAAATAGATCCTGGTACAGAAAAAAAATTTAAAAGGCATGAAATTCACATTTGTGGATTCAAGGAAAGAAGAAAGCAGCACTCAGGGGGTCGAACTTCATTCCCTGAAAGGAACAGCATATCTGTATCTTGAGTAACCTCTTCCCCTGCCTCCTGCCAGCCGGAGCCTTCCTCCCCTGTCAGCCTGTAAATACTTGAAGGCCTCACAACAAATTAGCCCCTCTTAATGTATCCTCTGGTAAATCCTTCTGTTAACACAGATTAGTGTTATTAATGAAAGGTTATTAGAGATGTGTGGGCAGATGTCACAGCAGTCGGGAAGCCTAAGGACATGCTCAGTGTCTGTGGGTCAGCAGGTGGCCTTCCTCAGCTTCCTAGGCAGAGAGGACCACGGAAGTAAGGAAGCCCTCTCCTGCTGAGGCAGGATAAGAAGGAAGGGACCCCTCATCCTGGACTCTGGCTGAAGCCTCTGAACAACCAGTAGCATTTTCTGAAGGCCTTCTTCCTCTTCGGGGATCTCACCAGATAGCCGTCTACAGTAAGAGGACTCGTCCTAGCCACCCCATGCAAGCCCAATGGCTCCTGCTTTATCTTCTTGTACTGTAAGCCCTGTCCAGGGAGCCTCTGGAACCAGCTTCCGATCTCAGTTATTTGAGGGGATGGGGTAGGAAAAGGAGTTTCTTAGCACCCCTTGAGATGTCACCCAAGAGCCATGAAAATGACATTATGTCTACTACTGAGGCAGTCAATTGTTGCTCTCCTCTGAGAAACCTGGTGCTCTCTGGCAAGTCTGTTCCCAAATGCTTCTCTTTCTTTCCCCATGCATACAGATATAAATCCATATATTTTATAAATTCCAACTCTACTTTATACTGGCTTGTTCTGAAATTCTTTTCTGCATCAAAGCCAAGGAGCTGGTTCACCTGAGTCAAAGTCCCTAAAAGATTACAGGAACCTCTGGGCTGCTGTGGGTGACAGCTGGGTCTCTGCCCTTGCTACCACAGACATCAGTGGTCATTTCTGGGATTCCTGTTACACACCAGGCTGACATGGCCACGGCCATGCTGGCTGGTGTACATTTGGTAGCCTCTGTCTTATCCACAGGTCTGTGCGTCAGAGCAGACTTGCAAGTTTCCAGTGGGAAAGCCTGACCTGTTCATTTATTATCTTCACACTGAAGGTACAAATCCGGTTAGATATCACTCCTTCAGAAAAGGATATCAATTCTACATTTGGTTTGCGTGACTACCTAAAAATTAATTGATTAATTAATTAATTCTACATTTGTAAGGCAGACAAGCCGTCTGGTGATATCCATCCTGACTCCCTGGGAGGATACAGGGTTTATCAGCTCCACATCATGGGATCAAGGCAGCTTGTCCTAGCTTTGCTCTTCTGTGTCATTAAACTGCTGGCCTTTTTGCCTTTGCTCTGGGGCAGGGAGGGCTCCCGACAGCAGGAGTCCTGTAAGAGGCACAGATTTTAAACTCACTCCTCCCTGTAGGGAACCTAAGCACAGTCCCTGGCAAACAGAGTATCAAAGTGGGGCCGTCGTGCCGCTGCCCTGGTCAGTGCTGACGTTAGGATGCTCCCAGGACATCTGGTGTGACAGCACGCACTGTCTCAGCCCAAGTCTCCTCACTGCTCTCGGTTGTGAGAAGCTGAACTTTGTGAGCAGCTGCTACGTCTTCTGAGTTGTGGCATCTGGAGTCCGGGGAGACTGACTCTACTCTTTCCTCTTTCCTTGGCTTTTCCGGAAACCTGGAGCCAGATTTGTGTGCCGCCTAACCGTAGCTACATGCAGACCCGGCACACACTGGTCTCTCGTGTACTCAGGCCTTCCTCCTCCTCCTCCCCTTCCCCACTTCCTTATCCCCAGGCCTGAGCATTTTATGCTGCCCCTCCCCCATCTTATTACTTGTTCATCCTCTGCTTTCTGCCATCTCCCACTGCTTTGTGTGTCGTCCCTATCACCTGTCATCTATCACACAGATCTGTGTGTAAGACACTTCATGTTCTTTCTTACAAAGAAAATGTATGCTTTTTTTTTTTTAAAGCAATATTTTAAGGTTTGAAATTCTCATTGTCATCTTTGAAGTTGCTCGGTGCTGATCTTGTTAGAAACTACAAAGATGGTGGACACTTTATTCTGTAATTAAGTGAGCCCCCTTACTCCATCTTTTAGCCTCATCTTTGTAGACTATGCCAGTTTAATTGGATTTGCATTTGGATTGGACACCTATTCACAGGGAAAGGCACCCAAGGACTAGGTGCGCTGCTCAGCAAGCTGTCACAGAGCAGCCAGACTGAGAACGAGATGTAACCATTTCTATCTCAAAGATCTCCAACTATGCCCCGGGGCACCTCGCTGCCTCTTCCTCGATGGCAGCTGCTCTCCTAAGTCCTGCCCACACAGGGTACTTTTCACCTGGCTCTTGAGCTTCATGTGCCAACGCCTTTGTGCAGTGCTCACCTTGCTCCTTGGTGTCCGGCCTCTCTCAGTCGGATCTGGTGGTGTCCATCAGCCCTGGGGAGTTTGCAGCTGTTCATTCATTTTTCACCACTACATGGAGTCGAGTTCATCTTGTGAGTGTTGCCACATGCTGCCACTGATGGCTTCAGTTTTTTTTCAGTATCTATCTGGCTATTATTTTCTGTTGTTTGGGGGCCCAAAATAAGTAATAGAAGAAATGCTTCTCTGCAGCCAGGTCCATCCCCGAGCTGAGCTGCTCAGACAACTCTATATTGTCCTTCTTGCAGATCTGCCCTGCACCGAGCTGAGATGACACACTAGGCTTATTCAGCAAATGTGTATTAATTAAGCTGCTACCGTGTGTGTCATGACATACTGGAATCTGAAGTCCTCCAAGCATGCAAGCAGGGCCCTGTCCCCTGGACCAAGGGCTGGGCCTGCTGAGACTCATCTGGTATTTCCCTTTTGCTAAAGGTTACAAGGGGCAGCTCACTCGGATGAGGACTGAGTTAGACCCCGAGAACCCATGTAAAAAGACTAGGCATTTCTGCATGCACCTGTAACTCCAGTGTCGAGAGGTGGGGACCAAAGGATCCCAGGGGCTCGCTGGCCATCTAGTCTAGCCTAACTGGCAAATTGCAGGTTCAGTATGAGACCCTTGCTCAGAAAAAGGAAATGGATGAGAGTGAAGAAGATGCCCAGTGTTGACCTCTGACCTCCATATACATGTGTGCATGCACTCACATGCTCAAAGTGACCCTACTTTTTATAATTATTTAGAACAGAACTGCAAGTTTGCTATCACCTTGTCATGGCCCAAAGTGAAGGGCAGGCTTCTCTCCAGAATCACTGCATATTCCATTATATGGGCTAAGTTTACCCAATGGACCTTTTGGAGCGGTGGATGTGTTTCGAGACAGGGTTTCTCTGTGTAGCCCTGGCCATCCTGCAACTCACTTTAGGGACCAGACTGGCCTCAAACTCAGAGATCTGCCTGTCTCTGCCTCCCAAGTGTTGGGATCAAAGGTGTGCGCTACCACCACCCAGCTTTCTCATGAGTGGATTTTGAGTGTAATTTATTTCCTGTAGTTCAATGAGAAAGTTTAATTTAAGAGTTAGCTATTAATTGGGCAATGGGGTAGTACATACCTTTAATCTCAGAACTCAGGAGGCAGAGACAGGCAGATCTCTGTGATTTCGAGGCCAGCCCAGTCTACAGAGTGAGTTCTAGGACCAGGCTGACACAGAGAAGCCCTGTCTGTGTGTGTGTGTGTGTGTGTGTGTGTGTGTGTGTGAGAGAGAGAGAGAGAGAGAGAGAGAGAGAGAGAGAGCGCTTATATCATTCTTATATCATTTTTATCCTTAATTTGTGTTTATTTTCTAGGTGATATGATCATTCTCTCTCTGCCTGTCTCTGTCTGTCTCTCTGTCTCTCTCCCCTCTCTCTGATAGAGTAAGCTTACCTGCTTACAACAGAAAGTTGACCGTTGTGATGACACTGTCCAGCCTCATTAACCGCAATGATGTCTCACAGCTGTCAATCTTACTGGGTCTTAAAGGAGCTGTGTTTATTGTGGTTAAAGTTAACTTGTAGTGTGCCAGAGAAAATACCTGTTTGACCAGATATGCAACTGACTCTTGTTACTGGGGAAAAAGCATTTCTGGATGAGTTTAAATACTTTTGGCCACAGGTAATGGATTCAGCATAAAGTCATTAAGGGGCGGCCTCTCTCCCACAAAGTTGTACAAAGCTAGATAGTGAGTGAGCCCAGGGGGTCGATGGCATCATCTTACCTGAGAGTTCCTCCCACCCTGCCGTCCCTTCCATCCCCGGCACAGTGGCTTTGGTCTCAGTCACAGACTGGCTGCACCGCTGGCTGCAGATGTGGTATCCCTAGACTGCAGTATCTCAAGGCTGACGGGCCACAGACGGGTGTCTTCCCGTGTATACGTCAATCACGTTGATATTAAACACTCCCGATGGGTAATGCTAAGTGAGGCCACCCCACCTCAGAAAGAACTACATGTCCTCTCTCAGATTTGAGTCCTAGCCTGTGACGTGTGCACATATAAATGTATGCAAGTGGGTGTAGTATAACACATAGAAGGGAAACGAGGAAGGGTGAGACTGAGCGACAAAGAAGGGGGCAGTGCGGGTGAGGGACACACAAGTGTTGAAGGAAGGTATGAAGCAGTTGTGTTCCTAGTTTTAACTCTGTCAGGGCAATCTTGGTGTGTGTGTGTGGTGGTGGGGTGTTGGATAAGTGTACAAAACTATAACTGATAGTGAGAGTCTGGAACCCTGAGAGAGACTCCATGGCGTCTAAATGGCCATTCTAACCATAGACAAGTTCACCAAGACGTGTATAGTCTTTAGGTCTGGGAGGTCCTACTTGGGTGGTTGTGTTACTCTACCTGTGTGGCGTTTGTTTTTTGTTTTTTAAAATAAGTTCTTTATGATAAGTGATTTTTATTTAAGAAAACAAAATAATTAGTATTTTTTAAAACGCTGTCCTTAAAGAGTGAAGCTGGAGTCAGGCACGGTAGTAGTGTGCGCTCGTAATCCCAGCACGTGGGAGGCGGGAGCAGAGGCATCATTCGTTCAAGTACAACCCGGATTACATGAGACCTTTACTCATTAAAAAAAAATAAAAAGAGCAAAGATTCGTTAATAGGTTTTCCAACACATCCCACTATCCAGATTTGGGTCACAGTCCCAACCATAAATTAGTATTGCCAATAAGATTGGACCCACAGCAACCTATCCCTGAGCAAGTCTAGGCCGGGGTCGGCCTCTCCCTGAAGCACACATCCGTGGAACCTGGATGAATTTGAGTTCTGCCAGGCAAAGGAAAGGGATCAGAGTGAGCTATCGGTCATGTCTACAACCGCTCCCTAACCGTAACCTGAAGCTGTCCTCAGTCTCCAAGAGACAATGCTGGGGTAGTGGGTGGAGTGAAGTGTGTTTGTTTGAATAAATTAATTAGAATCTTAACTGAAAATCTGGAGCTCTAAGAATTTTTCCAACCACGTTACTGTCACAAGCTGCAAATCAAACCCTGGTGTGTTAGACATCCTGAGGACTCAAATAAGCTCAGGGTCCCTTTGGGCAGGGGGTACCATACTTCTGTGGTCTTTTCCCTGACTCTTCTAAGGCTCAGCTTAGAAAACACCTGCTCTGAAAACCTGGTCAGAATCACAGAACCAATATGAATTTTGCTTGTTGGTTTTGCTGTGCATAGTTACCCACTGCATACCAAAGCTGTCTTCATTTACTGCCTTATTTGAAAATATTGTAAAGGTGGTAGGCTTCTCCACCATCAATCATGCGAATGATTTATCCACTGTAGTTGTTTTGTTTTGAGATGGGTCTCCTGTTCCAGACTGTTCTCTAACTTGCTCGTGCCCTAAAGCTTCGAAGCCCCCGGCTCTCCTCACACTGGGATTACAAGTGCGTGGGCTACCTGGTGACTGTTGTGCCAAGGCTTAGACTCTGGGCCTCCTCAGCCAGGCAGGCACTCCATCGTCACCTGAGCATCACATTAGCTCTGCGGTTAATGTATAAGCCGGCCCAGCCCCCACTTCCCGGTGAGAGCCCACTGTTCACTACTTGCTTGCTGCTTCCTAAGCCTTTTATGTTAATACTTAACCCTGCAAAGACACGCAGGGATGCACTCTTTACTGAATGATATGTCTGTCGTTCTCAGACTTGAGCATTGTGTTCTCTAGGACAGTTGGGACATGTCTCCACCCGAGCAGATCCAGAGCTGGCCTTTGCTGCTTCTCTGGCCGGTTTGCTATTCGAGTCTGGGAACTTCTCATTCTCTTCATCACTAACCCTTGATTATGGGAATGTCAGTAAGTTCCACATTTTGTTCATGCTGCCAGGAGCACCCTGGTGCCTACCCATCTGCAGGCTGGATCCTTAGAAGTAAGATTGTTAGGTCAAAGAATAGGTGATTTTAAATTTTGATAGCTACTGCCAAAATCTATGAGGGTGTTTGGAGCCAGCTGCTGCTCGTAGAAGATAAGTAATTTCCAGCTTTGTGGGCTTCATAAACAATAAAATGTAAAAATACACACACACACACACACACACACACACACACACACACACACACGAGCTAACATGAAGAAAGTTGCCAACATTTTATGTCTCCGTGTAATGATAACCCCTAAATACCAATTATCACCAATTAAATGTGAAACTGGGACTTCCATGTGTCAAATTATCTGCGATTTCACATGACTGAACTTAAAATTGTCAGCATGGGTTCATAAAGGCATGGTACCCATATGTTCACACCAGCACACACACACACACACACACACACATCCACACACCTTTTGTGTTTCTCACTTCACTGTGGTGTGTGAACATTTAGTTTCATGTGTGGTGCAGCCCGTCCTGTGCCTCTGCCAGCAGCCGTCTGCTCTGTGACTGAGAGGAAGGGATTGTTTACTAGAAGACTGACATGTTAGGGAATAAGTCACAGGTTCTGTTCCAGGTCCCTGGTATGATATGAGCCACTATGGGGATGATGTGTTAGTCATGAGCTTGTCACTGTACAAGAATAGTTGAAGAGACAAGTTTAGAAGAATTTATTTGGCTCATGGTCTCAGAGGTCTCAGTCAGTGGTTGGCTAGCTCCATTGCTTTTAGACCTATGAAAAGACAGAAACACTATGGAAGAAGGGCGTGGGGAGAAAGCTTTTCACCTAGTTGTGACCACGAAGCAAAGAGACAGACAGCTATTGCAACGTGAAATTTAACTACAGACAATGCTTTAAATATACATGAAACTTTGTGTACAAAGCACATGACAAAGTGGCTCGATCCATTATTATGGTGGAAAGAATAAGGACAGACAGACTGCCTTCTGATCAAGACTAGCCTTGGTGCACAGAAGCTGCATCTCTGAGGCAAGCTACTTCAGCCTTTGAGGCTTTGCTTCCCGAAATGTAACACAGGAGAATTACTGCTCCCTCCAGGCTTGTGAGAGTTAGCTGAGAAGGTGCGTGCAAGCGGGAGCATCTAGGAGTGCAGACACACACAGATATGGGAGGGGCTGGGGAATAGCTGACTTTAGTGCCGGATCTAGAGCCTGCAGCCCAACCTCCTCTCCATAGCCCCATCCAGGGAACAGCATGAAAGAGCAGGAGGCAGGGTGCTGAAGGGAGGCAGAGTGAGATGCTCGGGCAGAGACATGATGACGTCCCTGGTCCTCCTTGCACAGCCTTCGGGTATCAGTTCAGCAGCATTCTGGTTTCATTACATCCATCACTAGCATCTTCCAGCTTCCAGAAACACAGTCCTAGACAGATGTTCAGTCTGTCTGGGGATTAGAGAGACCCTCTTCCATTAAGCATAAATTAACTTAATCACCAGGTATGAAAGATAAGCAACACAAACAAGCGGCATTCCCTGAAGCTTTCATTAAAATTAAAATTCTGTTTAAAATTTAGCTCATATTTTCTAGGACTCAAACCCCTTCAAAGAGATAGTGTCTGCTCTATGTTTTCTCTGACAAGTTACAGAGATGAGTGTGCAGGAGACAGTGGTAGACGGTGTGATTTGGCTTCACCTCCTGGTCCTCTCACCAACGAAGGGATTGGACAGTTTACAGAAATGATTCAGTCAGCCGGGTCTGGTCTGGTCCAGGAAAACAGAACTCAGAGGCAAGACTCCCAGAGTTTTACTGCTGGGACCCACATTGTGGTGAACACAATGACAAACAAGAAAGAGGGAAAGCCACGCGCCATAAATCACCAGGAGCCTTGGAAGGCAGGCTTCCCCTGCCTCTGCTTGCTTGTCTGGGCTGAGCCAGATGAGTACAGAATGGGTGGCCAGTCAGCGTTCGATGTAGTCTTTATCAAACATTACCAGAGACACACATGGAAGGAATTCAGCCGAGTCTGCAAGACACGGTAGGAAGACCATGGAAGGCAGAAACAGCTAGCCTCGAATCCTGGCTCTTTATTTTGTTTTCTGCCTGTAATCTTGGGCAAATCTTATTAATTTCTCTGAGCCTCAGATCCCTAGTTTACCAAATAAAGAAAATAACTCCTTGCCCATAACATCATCGTGGGAGTCAGAGGGGGTGGCCGAAGGGGCTGGAACTTATCTCATCCTTTCTAAGGTGTTCACGTAATTATGAAAGTCACTGGATAGCCACCATTTGTGGGCCCGAAAGAGGTATCGCATACTGGATCTCAGTGACAGCAAGGCTTTCTTAGCCTGTGGGGCAGAGAAAGACGTTCTGAGCAGAAGGGGGAGAACACCGTGTGACTGGGGTCTGGAGGGTCACAGCAGCATGGTATTGTCACCTGGTGAGAGGGACAGGAAGAGAATCTGGAGGACTGAACATCTCTTGGTGTGTGCAAACGTCCCTGGACGACATGGCCTGAAGTGTTCTGGATGATTCTTCAGTGAGTCTCAGAGTCCAGTGCCATGTGTCCCTAGACCAGACAGTGTCCCTTACAAAGGGAAATCCCATTGTCTGCTTTGGCTGGGCTGTAGAGCTGGGGGATCCTGGGGTTGAGAACACAGGGTCCTGCTGCCATACACCAATTAGGACCTAACTTTTAGTTTAAAACCTGCTTCCCTACTCATTAAAAAATACAGCCCCATGTGACTATTTCAGAATCTCAACCAACTCCAGCACATACTCTTTAGAAATACCGAGACGCTCAAGCCAGAGTTTTATTTGGTGGTTTGCCTTTTTTATTGTAAAGTTGCCTCGTTAATCAAAACAGCAATTACATCCAAAACAATCAAAGATGTCTAAACTCTTTCCTATGTAACCTAAAACATGCTCATTTATACAGGAAAATAATTAGAAGCTCCAGCTACTTATGAGGCAAGCATTATTTAAGAAAATGGGGGTGGATAGAAAAGATGCTTTCTACAAACATGTCTAACTGTCTTGACAGTTCAGTGTCACTCTCTCCAGGGGCCCTCGTTCCTTTGTGGTCAGGACAAATGTGTGCTAAAGAAAGTGGCTGGGGCTGGTCTCTCATCTGTACTCACAGTGACAGCAGCACTACTCTCTAAACTGATATACTCAGCTGACAGGAGCTGTGAAGGCTCTGGAAAGTTCTAGAGCCTGTACAACATACAGGGTAGTGGAATGTTCCAGAGCAGAAGTGTTTGGGAGCACGCTGTAGATAAGCCCCAGATGTACCCAACAAGAGAAAGCCGTGATACAGGAGACTTACCAAATTGCATTTTGCAGAACTGCAAATTGCATTTGCAGGAACTGAATAGCTAAGTGTTGTCCCCCACTGCTACCCCTGCCCCAGGACACCTGCTGTGAATGAGGTCCGACATCTGCAAAGCACAAAGACTATGTGGTTCTGATTTTGTATCTGAAACTTGTATTGTGTAGGCAATGTAGCCAGCCCCCTCTGAGACCTTGCATGCACATGGAAAGAATCCTGTCTGTACTGCTTACCATACAGCTCCACTCAGAGTCTCTCTTTGGAAATCTTGTTGGCTATTGAGCCAGCAGCAAAGAACTCTGGGGTACTGCTAGTGGTCCTTGCTAGGACTCAGGACCTGACATGTTGCTTCCTCTCTTCTCTACTGCCCCAGGCACCAATGCATCTCGGAGCAATCCCCAACTGGCTTGTAGAGCCATTCAAATGGGTATGATCACACAAACCGGATATGGTCATACACCCCTGAGATCTCACACTCAAGGATGAGGTAGGACCTAGAGCTCAGTGTTTGGAACCATCTCAGGCTGTACTTTAAACCTACCTCCAAGCCTGCCATCCTGGGAGCATCCCGTACCCAGAACTCCTGTCTTGGATGATCCAGAAGGGATGGTCCAGAGGACCTGGCCCAGCTCTTTGGCTCTGTTCCTCTCATTTCCTATGGTTCTGGGAAAGTCTCTTCCCCACATTGGGATTCTTTTTTTCTTTTTAGACCTCAAAAGACAGTTGGGTCTAAGCAATTTCTGTAGCACCTTCCAATAGTCAACTACAGATCCATGAGCACTTTCAGTTTGGTCAAGGCTAACTCTTAGCATCATGTTGAGCTTTTGAGTGTTAGAGACCCTTGAGAACCTTTGGATTTTCTGTTTAAATGATCTTGTGTGTAAGGTCTAAGTATCTTTACTTACTAAACTTATTCATTCCATGAGTTTGTCACTCTCTCCTCCCCTCCTTTCCCTCCCACTCCTCCTCCCTTTCTCTCTTCCCTACCCCCTTCGTCTAGAGGCTCCCCATGCAGTCATGCCTTTTCTACAGCAAGATACCACATATGTGAGAGTCCCTAGGGAAATCTGCAGTAAGATTCAGCAGATTTCAAATGTCTAGATCATGTATCCTCAGTTGGTTGCTACCAAATGAAAACAGCTGCAGGAGACTGGCAGCTGCCTGAGAAAAATTGAGACTGGCAGCTGCCTGAGAAAAATCCTGCATGTCTTTTAGGTAATGGACGGAGGGTGGGAAGATTCCCTTTACTCCATCTCCTGTGGTTTGCATATTCATTTCCCCTTGTATATAGATACTCACTGGAATGACTGTGTTTTATTGGGATGTTCTGAACCTCAGGAAGGTAGAGAGTAAGGTGCATCCCACCACCCATCACCGCGCCTGAACCCAGAAGACATTCCAGAAGGATCTCTGAAGAGACGGACACAAGCAGAAGTTCATGTGGGCTTGAGGATCGAACTCAGGTCAACAGTCCTGGAGGCCAGCATTCTTTCCCACTGAGCATCTCACCATCAATTCCAGACATTTTAAGCGTTCTTTGTCATTGTTCTGGGAGCAGTCTCTGGGCTAGTGTAGGGTCTCCTCCTCCTGGCTGCCACACTAGATCCCCAAAGCACCAGCTTCGGGCTCACACTGTCAAACCGGCAAGCTTTCCCCACACATCTCCGATCTCCACTTAGGCACTGACGGTTGTACTATGTCAAAGAACCTTAGAGTTGTACCCTCCAGGAGCTCCTAGCTCACAGAGACATCTGAACAAAGAACTGACATTTGACCAAGAGCAAAGTAAGTGTTAAATGAGGCCCCGGCAATGAACTATGGGATGGAGAGTGATTAATTCTGCCTGTACAGATCGAGGAAGGATCACGGAGAATATAGACATTTTTAAAAAATTTATTGCATAAATGGAATTCTGAGCAGCTAAAGTCTTGGGTTCACATTCTACATAAGAAACTCAGAAATAGAGTCCCCATCTCTAGGTCTGACTGCTCAGTCTGCTGACTCACCTTGAAGTTCATAGCTTTGAGAGAAGAGTCTACAAAAATAATTAGAGATACAAATCTCAGTGACTTTCTTATTATTAGGAAGTGATTGGGGTCATTTGGAAATATTGCTTAATCGCGTGACTTTCAGTTTCACATGCTTCTGGGTGATACAGTCTTAATTCTTAATGTTGAAATTAATAGCAAACTCTGTTGCCCTATTTTATTGTGATCACAGCCGTCAACTTCATGTCGAACAAAAGATTGTAGGTGGGAGCCTGTGAGTTCATCCCTCAGCAACAGGCCCTGGCTGGAGCCAGGTAATATGTCTAGGGCTTTAGAGACCTTCTGACTTACAAATTTCACTTCTGGGAGTTTGTTCTAAAGATATAATCCCCAAGTAGGAGAATAATAGTTTGCATAAGTAAGTTTATCTGAGTATGAGAAGTTGGAAGCAGTCTTAATACATGACAGCTTAACGGACATTCTTCCTTGCAAGGATATCTAAAATGCTTATAGCAGAATGTTAAATGTGAGGCAAGCTGCAAGCTAGTCTGTATTATATACTGTGATTTTTAACTGTGTGAAGATATAGTCATAGAAGAAGACTACAAGAGGTATGGTATTAAAAGCACAGATAGGAGACCTTTCATAACGCAGCTCAGGCCTCTGGGTGCAGCACAGGCCAGCAGGATGTGATCTTCAAGGGTCCAAGGAGCATGGCACCAAAGGTTGCCATAGTCTTTAAAAGTAAAATCCCATGACAAACCATGGATCTATCTGAGTCCAGAGCTGTGGGCGCAATACAGGAGGAGGGGCAGACACGAAAGGCCAGGCCTTGGTCAACCCTGATAGATAGGCATGAGTGGCCACATGATCTCAGGGGCTCAAGTTGTTCACACGTGAACTCAGATAGGAGGAGTTACAGGGACTTGAACCCACTGCCCGCATGGAAGAAGGAAGCACAGAATTGACAGGGCCCAGACAGATGGGTAGAGATCATAAGTCAGGGTGATCTTGTAAGAAACAGTTTCAAACAGACATCACTGTGATGGAACTGGCCAACCCCTGTGAGCATGCGCTTGGCACGAACTGGCATTGGCTACATTTGGGGGTTTCTGTTGGGTGCCAGGATTCCAGGCTTGAGGCAGAAGGATAGCAGCAGTTCTATTGAGACTGAGGCTCTGGTTGCTGAGCTAGAAGCAGCTCAGGGCTTGGAAAGGGCTGAGTAGATTGGTAGAAGCTGCAGGCATCTTTGGGACCCAGTCTGCAAGTGGTATCTGGTGTAACACTATATGGACAGTGTACGACATACATGACAACATGGAAAAGACAACTGTAAATGTCCACTGGGCTAACACTAGTGTGGAACTATTGTCTGCTGTTAGAATTGTCTCCAAAGACTGGATGCTATTTCCTAAGAGAAGAAAGACTAGGGCGAGGGAAGGAAGGCAGCTAAAGTTTCCTAGTCAGACTGCATCCTCAGGTGAAGCTGAGTTGGTGTTTATATTTGACCCACATCATGCTTGATGCCCCACGTTAGCTGGAAAACCCGCAAGCCCCACGCGACAGAATGACAGGATAGATGTCATTGCGTTCAACATGCAAACATGCACAGGGAAAAATAGAGCCTGGGAGTTCATCTGAGTGCTTTACATTCACTTGACCCTCTCCACTTTGCCAACAAAGCTATTTTTCGTGATGGATTCAGGAAGTATAGCACAGCATGTCTGGACAGCCTGAGGACTGCCCATGCCCACCACTGTGTGCACAGACCGGGGGAATGCATGTGTCTGTCCGCAGTGACTGCTTAAAAGCAGTTTGTGAAAAGAATGTCTAAACTTGGTATGTGTAACAGTAGCACGCACTGCATGTCCTTCTGCAGGCAGGGCCCTGTGGGCGGGACATAGGGCCTCAGGTATGCCTGACCCGATCTCTGCCACTGAGCTGCAGTCAATCCCTTTAAAAGCTAAAGGCGGAGTTTTAAATGCCATCTTGTTACATTACATCACCTGGAGTTAGACTCAATCTGTAGCCAGGGCAGGCTTTGACCCGTCAGCTACCTCCTGCCTCAGCTACCCAAGTTGCTCGGATCACAGGTGAGCTGTGCCACATTATATACATAGGTGAATATTTGTATTTGCCATCCCAGAGTGCTGCTGTTATCTGACCTCCCAGGGGAAAACTGTGGTATGGGAGGAGCGAGAGAGACAAGGGTCCAGGGTTCTACTCTTTGCTTGTTATAGGGTGTTGGCAAGTGAATGTCCTTAGCTCTTGGTTTCCTTACCTATAACATAAGGTGATGACCACTTAACCTCCCAAGGCTAAGCAGCTTCAAGATGACACGGGTGAAGCGTGCAGCATGGTTTCACGGCCAGGAAACTCTGCGCACCACCTCCCACTGTTACCACCCTTGTATTTGATGTGTCTCTGAGCTTCTGGTGAGGCCACTGTGCTCCAGCAGCCCCCAAGAAAGCAAGACGCTGAGCCTCTCTGGTCTTGCCCTGCCTCATAGAGCTGACAGGAGCCTAAAAGCAAAGTAGAAACTCAGGATTTTTAAAAATTATTATACTTATTTTTAGGTAAACTACCCTAAGCATACAGCCCGTGAGCAGTGGTCAGGCATGCCAGGACTCTCAAGCGAGCCTCTTTGGGGTCTGTGCGGTATCCCTCTATTAAAAAGTCCACTTGCTTCTAGATTGCCAGGCCACGTTCAATGAATACGGCCTGAACGAAGCTGCTGAGTGGGCACTGAGCTGACATTTACTTTGCAAAGCTTCTTCTCTAAGGAGTCGGAAGGAAGAGCCCTAGAGCCTGGTGAGGCTGTCTGTGACCCACAGCACAGCCTCTGAGCCTTTCCACATGCTGTTCCTTTGGTTTGGGGCAGCCACCGCCCTTGGGACCCTCCCATCCCAGGACAGTGGGCAGAAGGCTCCTCTAACAATGAATTTGGATGTTTCTTCCTGCTGCAGGGCCAAAGGGATTCTCTACAGTTGCCCATTCTATCAACCCCAGACCACTCACTTAAGGTACCTGCAGATCTCCCTCTGCAGGCATCTCTCCTTCCACACTGGGACATGTGTGAGCCACTGCTGTTTGGAACAGTTAGGCAGAGGGACTGGGAAGTGGAGAGGAAAAGGGAAACAGTGGGGGAGGGGAGAGGGTTGAGGCTTCAGGAAAGCACAGCGAGAACAGGGTGGGCTGTGGAGCTGCCCTCAGAGGGGTCAGAAGGAAGGGGCACACGCGTCCTATCGGTGGCATGGGAAATACCTTTCTGTCTTCAGCCCTGGCCTAACCTGGATCCCTGCTTCCTTTGTATTCCCAGCATTCTCTGCTTTCCCAGCATTCTCTGTTTCCCCAGCATTCCCAGCCTCACTGTCTGCTTCTCCCATAGGTCTCAGGGACAGAATTCAACAACCCTTCTTTTATCTACTTAGAGGTAACTGAAGCTTTAGACAATGGAGCAGCATATTCACACAAAAATACACACAGGCACACAAATGCACATCCACATAAACACATTCACACACAAACATATGCATATGCGCACACACACACCCATACACATAAGCACAGTCAAACATGTTCACACACAGTCACATAGGCACACACATACGCATGCACACAAGTACATGTGCCCATAGGCTCACGCACAAGCGCACACATACACACACACACAGAGTGCCTTTGGAGAAACACTATCTGCAGGGAAATAGAACACATTCCAGCATCAACTTCTGACAGCCTTTACTGTCTGAAAGAGCCTAAGAGCCGCCGAGGGAGCAAATGTGCCAGCTCACTGTACTAGACTTAAGAAAAGAGAGATAAAGAGAAGAGATATCTTGACTTCCCCCTTTGTCTTTATTTTCATGAACTATAGGATCTAAGTTAAAAGCAAGACCTTTAAAGAGTTGGCCCCTCCCCATCTCAACCGTAACTTTCCTCTCACCTGTATCCTCATGTGGAGGGGTTGATAGAGATCTGACCTTGAGAGGGGTTTGTTTGTTTCTGGTTTTAGTGTGTGAGCTTAACCCCCTCCTGCCTCTGAGACCCTTTCTGCTTCACTGTGAGCTCCCATTAGGAAGGGACACTGCAATGCTTATTTTGTATTCCCTTATGTGACAGCGCTTGTCACATAAGCCACCTCACCGATTTCTCTGTGTAACAAAGACGCTGAGTGCCTTTGGTTCTGTCCAAACACTTGGCAGGAAGTGGACTCTGGGTTCTTCCTGCCCACACCCACCCCAGCCCCTCTGGGCATCCACTGAACCACTCCACAGGGTCTCTGTAGAACTTACATTAACTGTCTCATGCAAAGCAGCCTGCAAAAAAGGGTTCTTTGTGCTGATTTCAGCTTTCCAGATATCTATGTGGACAGAAAACACAGAATTCCCCCAGTTTCTGACAGAATGTCATCATGGAAGCGTAAGGGTTCCTCGCTTTCCATAGTCAGGTATTGACTGCACATAGTGGGGCTACTGGTCTCTTTACTGCCATTGCTTCCCTCACCAGGGTGTGGAACAGGGAACTGGACAGAGAATGCAGCAAAAGGCAATCAAAGCAATCCCCACATAAACCATGGGCAGTGGCACAATCCCTGTAATCCCAGCACTTGGGCTAGCCTGGGCTACACATCAAGACTATACCTCCAGACAAACAAATGCCCTATTCACCCTTGGTGTAGGCAGAGAAATGTGAACATGGAAGAAAAGGAAAGACCTGCATAAGAACCCTGTTCACCCATTTTCCTGATGTGTGACTGTGGATCCTCAGGCTCATCATTTACGCTAAATTTCTGTCTGTCTGTCTGTCTGTCAGACACACACACACACACACACACACACACACACACACAAGGAAGATTGGAACAAGAAAGCTGGGAGGCAAGCAGCACGCTAAGGATGTCTCCGATATTTTACCATGAGCCAAATGCTGAATATTTGCCCCTTTTGTTTCTTCTTTTGGGATCTTTTTGATATTTTTTTTCTTTGAGCACATATTGACTTTATAATTAGGAAGTTAGAAAATAAGCCCGAAAGAGTAAAGTAGAGGGAAAAAATACACATTAAGAAGCAGGCATACTCTGGCACTGTATAAATGGTAGCTATTTTTACTAATTAGTCATTATGCCTAATAATAATAATTAGGGGTAATGATTTCCTCTGGGAATGAACTTGTGCATTCGTCAGTTGAAGACTCATGGCTCCCTTGCCAAGAGATAGGGACCAGAGTCCTTTTCCAATCAGGCCACCCCTTACCTGCCTTCCTGAGTTTCCCACAACCGCAGCTCCCAGCTCAGCTTCCCCCTTCGTGGGCTCTGTCCATCCACCCACAGAAGTCTACAGTGTGTATGAAGCTCTTGTGCCCACACAGACGACCATCACTTCCAGGGAGGCAAAGGTGTCCCCCCTCCATGGCGTGTGGCAGAGACCGAGGCAGGTTGTTGTCACCCCTCTGCTGATGGTTTTTTTTTCTAGATGACAGTGAGAGCAAGGGAGTTGGGGGTTCTGCTTCCTCTGTGTGGGAGGTAGAGAAGGTACCCCACTGGGACTCTAACATCTGAAGCCACCTGGATGCTGCTGGAAAGAATTCATGCTCCAATGAGTTTCTCTTCAGTGATTCCATTGGCCAGGATGAGAATTTAGACTAAAGCTCCAGACTCCTTTAGGTCCCCACTAGAGAGAAGAGAGATTCTGTATTAAGCAAAGAGTGAGATTCCCCAGAAGCTTTATGATGTGATCAAGTCAGTCAGCCTCTCTGAACCTGTGTTTTCAGGCATAAAAACACAAGCAGTGGGCACAGCTGGATCCCAAGGTCCTCCTTGGGTGTTCTCAACCTCATAACGTGATGGTTATAAATAGAGTGGACTCTGGGAAGAGAGCGGACTTGGATGTTTTCTCTGCTCCAAGGGCATGCTGCCAAAATGTGATGGATAAGACAAGAAAGGACAGGAACTCTCTCTGGGGCTGACACTGATCGGTCCAGCTCCCAAAGGAGACAAATGATGGAAAGACTTCTAAAGGAGAGGAAGCAGGTTCCCCTCAGATCTTATGATCCCAAGATTCCCCTCCCCAACCCCTCGTACCTGAGTGCTGACCCAGTATCTGTTACATAGATACTGGGAGTTCTATGGGTAAGACAACTCGATTGTCAACCTCTAAGAGGCGAAGTTCTCCTGGTTTTAGGTCATTTGTTGGAATTATATATGAATCAAAGCATAGGTCCTCATAGTCAGTATAGTCATAGCTTCAGTATCACTGATGACCTATAGTTTTTACTGTGAATACAGGATTGTTAATTTCGTCTATTATATATAAAATTCGTAAGGATGGTAGAGCAATCAAAATAAGAATTACGGCTGGTAGGATGGTCCAGATAGTTTCTACTTCTTGGGCGTTTATTGTGCTTGTATGAGTTAGTTTTGCTGTTAGTATAAGTGAAATAATATAAAGTACTAAGGAGCTAATAAGAAACACAATTATTAGTGTATGATCATGAAAATTTATTAATTCTTCTATGATAGGTGATGTAGCATCTTGTAAACCTAATTGAAATGGGTAGGCCATATAAGATATATAGATTTTTAGTCGATAATTTAACTTTGACAAAGTTATGTAATTATTTCACTAATATCTTATTGAGAAAGACATAGAGGTTATGAGATTGGCTTGAAACCAATTTTAGGGGGTTCGAATCTTTCCTTTCTTATTTTACTTTTACATAAGGGCTCTTCAAATGTGTGATAAGGTGGTGGACATCCATGAAGTCATTCAAGGTTTGTTGAGGAATAAGAGACTGATAAGACTTCTTGCTTGGAGGCAAATGCTTCTCAGATTATAAAGATTATCACTAGTACG
The DNA here is from genome assembly GCA_028551405.1 of Uromys caudimaculatus. NCBI lineage: Eukaryota > Metazoa > Chordata > Mammalia > Rodentia > Muridae > Uromys > Uromys caudimaculatus. The sequence goes on from CM052701.1 coordinate 128,986,411, forward strand.
GCTGTTAATGAAATGAGTGATCCCATAGAGGAGACAGTGTTTCAGGTGGTGTAGGCGTCTGGATAGTCTGAGCAACGTCGAGGTATACCTGATAGGCCTAGGAAATGTTGAGGGAAAAATGTTAGGTTGACTCCTACAAATATAATAGCGAAGTGAGCTTTTGCTCATGCGTCATCTAGCGTATAACCTGAGAATAGTGGGAATCAGTGAACAAAACCAGCTGTAATAGCAAATACTGCTCCTATAGATACGACATAGTGGAAGTGGGCTACTACATAATATGTATCATGAAGTACGATGTCAAGTGAGGAGTTTGATAGTATGATTCCAGTTAAGCCTCCAACTGTAAATAAAAAGATAAAGCCTAAAGCTCATAATATTGCTGGTGATCATTTAATATTTCCGCCATGTAGTGTTGCTAGTCAGCTGAATCCTTTTATGCCAGTAGGAATTGCGATAATCATAGTGGCTGATGTAAAGTATGCTCGTGTAGCTACGTCGAGGCCTACTGTAAATATATGGTGTGCTCATACAATAAACCCTAGGAAGCCAATGATAGTATGGCTCACGCCATTCCTATGTATCCGAATGGTTCTTTTTTTCCTGAATAGTAGGTTACTACGTGGGAAATAATTCTGAATCCTCGGATAATTAAAATATAAACTTCTGGATGGCCAAAAAATCAGAATAGATATTGATAAAGGATAGGGTCTCCTCCTACTGCAGGGTCAAAGAAAGTTGTATTAAGGTTTCGATCTGTTAATAATATCGTAATACCCGCAGCTAGTACTGGGAGTGATAGTAGAAGAACAGCTGCGATTAATACAGATCAGACAAATAATGGTGTTTGATATTGAGTTATAGCTGGTGGTTTTATATTAATAATGGTAGTAATAAAATTGATAGCTCCTAGAATAGATGATACACCAGCTAAATGTAGGGAGAAAATTGTTAGATCTACTGTTTATCGCTGTGAAGAGACACCATGACGAAGACATTTTATAAAAGAAAACACTCATCTGGGAGCTTGCTTGTAGTCTCAGACTGCTAATCCTTGTGATGGTCATACACACAGAGCTGCATTCTGCACAGGAGCTTATGAGTGCTCCTGCGTGTGGAATCTGAGGAGCAGGTAGGCACAGGACACCATCAAACCCCTGCCCTGGGGACTGGTGTCTTCAATAGAGGGTGCGGAGGCAAAAGGACCAAAGATAGATGAGAAATAAAACGAATGTGTAGAACTGAGGCAGTCAGCCTCGCCATCCCAGGCTTAGCATCTCTCAGTGCAGCCAACCACACAGTGGAACACTAGGGAATGCTGGGTCTGTACAGACCATGTGCAGACATGCTGCTTGCAGCAATTTCCTAAACAGTACAGTGTATCAGGTCTCTCTGTGGTCTCTGCTTTCCGTTTGGTACTGGGACCTGGAGAGGAGGATATCTAGGAGGATGCGAGCAGGTTCTCTGCAAATATCATTCCATTTTCCATAATGGACTTGGACGACCCAGGCTTGAGGCTCCCTACCGCTGGTCCTGGACCATATCCCCACGAGTCCTAAGGAATGAGAGTATATTGTTGAAAACGGAACAAGGAGAAGCCCCTGGGGTGCTGAGGATGCAGGTGCCAGCAAAGTGCGCAGGGGACGTCAGTCAAAGAAGGAGTCGATTGAACACACTTTTGATAGGAATGATGGAGCAATTGGAGGGTAGGATAAGGCCGGAGGTGACATGGTGGAGGGGAGGGTAAGGCCGGAGGGGACATGGTGGAGGGGAGGGTAAGGCCGGAGGTGACATGGTGGAGGGGAGGGTAAGGTGGGAGGCTTTGTTCTTCGGATGTGGGAGGAAGGATGATGAGAATTCAGGAGTCTCTCAGTGGTGACAAATGGTGCTGTCATGTCATGGGAACCTGAGGGGAGGAGAGAGAGGAGGGAGAGGACTTACGTGGCCATCCCATATTATGTGGGCAGGGGTAGAGTTGGTTTCTCTATGTCTAGCCACAGGCAAGTAGAGATACCTCCTCCAGCGCACACGCATGCACACGCACACGCACACGCGCCTGCATGCACGCAGGCAGCCTAGAGGCTTGGGTTCAGGAATGAAGATGACTAACTTACCAATGACTTGCCCAAGTATCCACATGTTCTCAAAGACATTCTTTATAGTAAATAGACAGCGATGGGCTAGTGGAGCCTCCATTACTGTGGAATGTCCATCAGTCTCCAAGAAGAAGGATGTTCTGACACAGGCTGTACATAGAGAATCCTGAGGGCACTGTGCTAAGTTAAATCCAGCAAATACGGAATCATCTGTGGAGGGGAAGGCCCAAGAAGGTGGAACAGGGGCTGCACAGAGAGGAAGCAGGGACACGCGTCTCCGTTTGGAAAGAGGAAAGGCTCTGGAGGCAGCTGGCACTGATGTGATGACCACACAGCAAAGAATGCCTCTGACATCACTAAATTCGGCAAAATTTAATTTAAATGAGTCAAAAGGGACATTTTCTGTCATACGGAGTACATCAAATGTTAATTTATTTGTTGAGGTCCTGGGGATTGAAGCCAGGACCTCACTCATGTGCCGCAAAGCACCCTGTTGCTAAGCTGCACTCCCAGGCCTTGGCTTACAAATTTTAAAAACCAACCAAACAAAAAGCTCCTTCTTTAAAAACAATGCAAATTAAATTTTCATATGTTTATTTTGTGTGTGGGGGGGGGTTTATGTGTGAAGTTGAGAGGACAACTTGTGTAAATTGGTTCTCTCCTTCCACCGTGTGAATCCTGGGAATAGAACTCAGGTTGTCAGGCTTGGTGGCAAACACCTCCATCTGCTGAGAAAAATTAAAAGTTTTCTAAGCAGTTTTCTCAAAGCCAGGTGTGAGGAGTATCCCCCAAAGCTGCTTTCACAATCTTGCCTTTGACTCTGGGTTCTGTCTCTCTCTAGCTGGGTGTGGGGTGTGGGGCAGTGATCTGTGACAGGCAATCTGGAACCCGGTTGAGCACAGGCATAAAATCTGGGCGACCCAGTGGAACAATCTGCAAGGGACCAGAAAACGTTATGCCAACGCTCCCGGGAGACTTTTGGCTCCAGTCACGGTCATATACCACCCCTCCTCAGGTAGAGGCATGGCCACACAGCCCCAAGCCATCCCCATGTTAATGAGACATCTAGAGGCTTAGCCATGCCCCTTCCCAGTTACTATATCAGCGAGGCCTCTCCTAGAGGGGCTGGGGGTACAATTCCATCTGCGCCACTTCACACGATGGAAATAAATGTCTTCACCGAAGCCTAAGCTGCTAGCCCGGTGCCCTGGCAGGAACCCCAGCTGCGCTCCGGCTAGTCCCTCTGGCACCCTGAGGTGACTGCAGTGCTCTGGCTAGAGAACCCACGGAGACGGCTGCTGCGTGTTTCCCAAGAATGGCCCCCTCCCCCACCCACGGGCAGGGCCCTCAAAGGCTTCCCACAGTCCCCAACTGCCTGTCAGACTGTGCGGGAAGACTCAGGTCACTTCCCGTGTGTCTCCTGTCCCATCCAGAGCCGCAGCGCCCGGGACGGACGTGTGGGGCTTCTTTCCACTGCGCCAGGCTTGTTCCCACAGTGGGGCACCTGGAAAATTCACCTCACCTCTCTAAACCTGTTTGTCCACACCTGTAGAGTCATGGGGCTGGGGAGAAGATTGAAGACATCCATACTTCCATGCCGAGCACAGAACAGAACCTTTGCCGTTGGTCATTTATTTTGCTATTCCCATGCCAGCATAGCTGGGCTTAGGCAGATTCAGCCTGCTCCAGTGCTCATGAGCTGTGTGACCTTAGGCTAACCCTTAATTTCCCGATACCTTAGTTCCCACCTATAGAGAGGGACTGGTAATCCCTGCCTGGCAGGGTTGATGTAGGACTTGATAAGACCATGAACAAAGCCCCCAAGGCAGGTGACCTTAGTTGTCATTGTGTGAGCAGAGTCACAGATAAGCAGGAAGAAAATTAGCATGGCAACCCGACGTGGCATCTCTGGCTGCTTTATAATCCATTCCCACATCTACTTCATGTTATGTTATTAGGCAGAAAAGGCTCAGAGCTGAGCTGCAGAGCCCTGAAATTATCCCTCTGCGCTCCAGGAATGTATTTGTGTCTGAAATATGTATATATTTGCAAAGAGACAGGTACATATCAAGCCACTGTCCTAGACTGAGCCCCTTGCTCCATCTTGAGGGTTAGAGATGACCCCATACCACATGCTGTCTGCAAAGAGCTGGTTGTGGTCCATGGGAGAGCTGAGGATGCCGTCACAGCAAACTTAATACGATCTGGGAATCAGAATTTCCCTTGAGCCCTGAAACCTTTATGCCAAGTCACCTTGGGCAAGTTGAGTTCCTTCTCCAAAGCTCAGTCCTTGTCTGAATACAGAACAAGAGTGTTGAACTTGGAATTCCCTGTGCCCAGAGCCTTTCCCCCCATTTTGCAGAGTAGACTTCGGAGTGTCAAATGCCTGGGGGAGTTACACTGTATGCAGTCCTCTACATCATTCACAGTTGACCGTGGGGGCTTACCTGTCATCCAGGAAAGGCTTGACAACCCCCTCCCCATGCATTTGGGGATCACAGCATCAGACGGCCCAGGAAAAGAAAGGTGCAGGGTCCAGGTAGAACACAGGATACTGAGAACTGGAGAGGGAAGTGAGAGCAGAGATACAGGACAGTGGTCTCCTGGTGACACAACTGGAGAAGGACTGGTGGCTCACAGCCACAACAGCCGCAAGTCAGCAGGGGACCTGGGTATCAGAAAGCAGGACCCATTCCAGGCCCCCTGACTCCCAAAGGGCGTAGCAGACAGCTGTCATGGTACAAGTGGACTGTCCTGGGAAGATAAACAGATGCTAGGCCAGACCCAGTGCCCAAGGCATGGAGGGTTCCCTCTCCTCATGCCCAGTCCTCTCCGTGGGAGAGTCTCTGCTCCTGGGCCTGGGCTGCTCCTCTACATCTCAGACCATGATGACAGCATTCAGCTATCTCCTATTTGCATCTTTCTTCCGGTCTTCTGTCCTTCTCATGCCAAGGCATGCTCTGCCCATCTCACGTGGGACACTCTACTTTATGCGGTCTTATCTCAAGCTGGAATTGAATCAAATCCAGCAAAGCTCCATTCAGATCCTGGGGATCATTGGTGTGTGCACTGGCAGAGCGTAGCCTAGTCAAATGCTCAGTAACCAACCAAAGTCGATTAGCACTGGCAGAGAAATTGCAGGTTATCATTCAACCATGCCTGCCATCCATATGCATGAAGCCCACAGACCTGACTCCCTTGTGGAATCAGGCACAGCCGTTAGAGGAACCAGTTTTAGAAACACTGTCCCGCCAACAGCATCCTGTAAGTCACAAAAAAAAAAAAAAAAAGTCAGTGTTTTCTCAGGTCTCAGGTCTGTGGCAACAAAGAAACTTCCTAAGCTGTCCACATGTCATCAGTGCTTGCAAAGATTTTGATGGGCTCCAGCCACTTAAGAAACAGGTCACTTGTGGAAACACTGGGCTTCAGTGAAGGCGTCACGGCTATGTATAGGAAAAACATACTGTTTTCTCTAAAGCTGGCCTGAGATGACCAATTTGTTCCTGAGAACAGATGTTTTGTGAAACCCACTGTGACAGGCTCATCATCTCGGGCTGGAGATGGGCCAGCACTTAGTCACCAGCCTTGCAAGGACACAAACACCTCTGGGCTGTCCGCTTGTCCCTGGCAGCTGGGCTCGCAGGGGATGCGCCACCCTCCAGTGCTCAGGATCTGAAGTTAAACAGTTTACCCGTCTGAGAATGGAGGCGGCGGCAGCTAGCAGGTGTGCCTTGGGGAAGATGTTTCCAAGGTATCGTCTGGGAATGTTCTCGAATAGTTCTGTGCACCTGGCTTTCATGCAGGGCTTACTGTGCACCAGGCCCCGTTGAGCTGATACTGTACGTTATTGCAGAATAACCCTCTATGACCACCCATTCCAGAGAGGGGAATACTGAGGCCTGCTGGTCACTTCTAAGAGCTGCTTAAACCAGTCACCAACAGATGGAGGTGGGAGGTGGGGGGATCACAGGTCACAGAAATGGATCTCCTTCTGGTTCTGGACCCAGTGTGCAAATCATGGGGCTATAACTCTTCTGATCATATAGAGAGAGGCAGCTTTGGGTGGCTCTGGTTCGCTTCTTGGTAATATTGCCCCAGTCCTGTCCATGTGTGTCACCATTCTGCCAATCAGTACATCGGGATAGCTGTTACTAGATTTAGGGCTCTCTAAATCCAGATGATCTCAAAGCCTTTAACTTGATTTTTTTCTGCAAAGATTGTCCTAGTAAGGGCATGGCAGTCGTGGACTTGGAGATTAGAACCTGGAAATGTCTGGAAGGTGGGGCTCAGTTCAGCCCACTACTAGCAGTTAGCCCTTAACTAGTAGTTTCTTCAAAGTCATCTTACCAAGATCATATAGCAAGATATGGTCCCTCTACAGCTGGTCAATGTGACTATGGGTTATTCAGCTCTAAATGGGACGTTTGTATCATACCCTTCCTCTCAAGGCTACAAGATTATCAAGGAGTAGAGCAGAAAATTTGTAAGAGGCCGAGGTGGTGGGTGGCTGCAGTGGGATAGTGTTTGCTGGCTACAGCGGGGTACTTGCACATCTGAACTTCAGTGATGCAGCCTCTGGGAGGCTACCCATACTCTAGTAGATGGGCCTACACCCATGTGCGTATAGACAGCACGGAGTGGACTCAGAGGTTTATAAACGTGCCACAGGAAATCCAAAGAAAATAGCGGGGTGGCGGTGGAAGGAGAAGTAGGGGGAGTTATAAGGGGAGGGGAGGAGGGAGGGGGAAGGAATGAGAGTAGATTTGAGTACAATGACGTGATATGCATGCATGAGACTCTCAAACAAGAAAGAGGAGGAGGAAGAGGAAGGAGAGAGGGAGGAGGGGGAGGAATAAAAGCAACCCACACTGTGGAGTAGATTCCAGGTTGGCCGAACTGTCCATGAAGCCCTAGTCAGGTGCTAACTCATTAGATACATGAGGCTACTAGCTCTAGTGTCATGGTGCCAACATACAGACAAGAGGAAAGAGGCCGACCACTCTGGTCGTCACGCCCATGCTGAAGCCAGGCATGTGCTGCACATGTAGAACACCAGCTCTCACGAGGCCAGGGATTGTAAACTGAAGCCCAGCCTGGACTATGTAGTAGGGAGATCCTGCCTCAAATGAGCCAAATGAGAGAGGGAAGGAGAGAGAGGGAGGGAGGGAGAGAGAGAGAGAGAGAGAGAGAGAGAGAGAGAGAGAGAGAGAGAGAGACTCCAGGCTGACTGGGAGAGGGTTGAACACTGGTTAGGAGTCCTGGAGTCAAGCAGATCTGCACTCATAATCAGTCCCACTCTTGACGGTCTTCGGGCAAATTGTGTAACCCCGGTCTCTTGGGCAGTGTCTCATCTGGAAGATGGGAATCCCAGGAAGAAGACATGTAACCTCCAAGGGTTATGGTAATGGTCAGTGTGCTCTGGGTGCAAGCTTGTCTCAGGCAGAGCCGCAGCATCCTGGCCCCACAGCCCTGACCACCTCACTTAGTGCTTCCCAAACTCTGGGACTCTCCAGACTCAGGGCCTCCAAATGGAAGAGGGTGGGGCTGCCTTTGAAGCTGCTCCCCAGAGACCAGGGTGAGGACAAGGAAGGAGCATTTTTTTGTTGTTTGTTTGGTTGGTTGGTTTTTCGAGACAGGGTTTCTCTGTGTGGCCCTGGCTGTCCTGGAACTCACTCTGTAGACCAGGCTGGCCTTGAACTCAGAAATCCACCTGCCTCTGCCTCCCAAGTGCTGGGATTAAAGGCGTGCGCCACCACTGCTCAGCAAGGAAGGAGCATTTTTGAGGCTTGGCTAACTGCTCAAGAGAAGTTGCCAAAAAACAAGAAAATATGGAGCCACAGATTCTGGGAAACAAATTGTGTTCAGCTTGGAACACTGGACTCCCCGAGATGCAGGCGGGACATCTGGGTGGATTTGTCTGGCAGGTGTTAGGCTTAGAAGGTGACTTTTAAAAGCTGTATGAAGCCAACGACTGAAAGGAAGAAAATTAAACCCGTTTAGGCAGACTCCTGTGCTGTCTACAGCAATGGGGCAGAGAGTAGATTTGAAAGGTGAAAACATGCTAGCTGCAAACTTACTGTTTAATCAGGATTGGGAAGCTGTGCTCTGAGCCTGGGACAGCAAGTGTCAGCATTAGCCCAGGTTCCTCAAATGCTGAGCAAGGCAGGAGAGACCCAGGGACCGTATACAAACAAGTCTCTCTCTCTCTGATACTCGCTCTCCAGTAAAGGCCCTGATAGCAGATTCTGGATCTTCTCATTCACTCAGGAGTCTGTCTGCACGTTATAAGCCATAGCTCCTCCTCCTGACAAAGGGGTACTTTGCCGATTTTGTTTGACAGTATGTCTCGTATGAACACCATGGAGATCCATGGGCAGGAAGTTGTCCCCGAACTACCACTTTCTACACCCCCCACCCTACAGCATGTGGGCATGTGTGTTTGGCAGGGTGGGGGTGGGTTGCTAGTTGTTGCCATGACAACCAAGAAAGAGGCGAGCTCTGACGCCAGTGCCTGCTTGTTAGTAATGAAACCGAATGGTGAAGCCTTTGTCCCCTGATCTTGGAAAATGAGGTCCACATCATATTCCTGTTGGCATGGAAACCTTTACTCACCAAATCTCGTCCAGTAAATATTAATGTGTTTGAAAGAATGGGTGTTAGGAAGATGACAAGAGGCCTGGGGAGATAGCTTCATTGGTAAAGTGATCCTTATACAAGCGTGAAGACCTGAGTTCAAGCACTGGTACTTACATAAACAGTTGAGTTCACTGATATGTGCCTATGATTTCTATGCCAGGGAGGTAGAGATAGGTGAGTCCCTACCTAACCGGCAAGCTCAAGATCAGTGAGAAATCTTGTCTCAGAAAAAAAGTGGGATGGCTGGAGAGATGGCTCAGCAGTAAGAGTGCTGGTTGCTCTTTCAGAGGACTTCGGTTGGATCCCCAGCACCCGCGTGGAGGCTCACGACTGTATGTAACTGTATATCAGGGGATCTGATACCCTCCTGCAGCTTTGTCAGGCACTGTACACAGATGTACCTGCAGGCAAAACACATAAAATGTAAAAGTGCTTAAAAAGAAAAGAAAAAGAAAAGGTAGCTGGCTCTTGCAGATTAACCTGGCCTCTGGCCTCCAGATATTCATGCATGCTGTGCCCTTCCCACACACAAAGAAAAGAAAAACAGTCACGTTACAGTCTTTGCAAATCTGCCACTTGAAGAAGCATGTGGTTTGTGTGTGCATGTGTGCATGTATGCAGTGTGTGTGTGTGTGTGTGTGTGTGTGTGTGTGTGTGTGTGTGTGTGTGTGAGAGAGAGAGAGAGAGAGAGAGAGAGAACTTCTAGACCCTAGTATCTGTTTCTTCACATCCTTACATAAGTTGTCTTGTATTGAGGACATGCCTGGCATTCTCCCAGGTTCTCTACATTTGCTATTCTGCTCAGAACACATGAAACCCCATGGGCCTGGCACCATCACCACTTAGCAGATGAGAAAACTGGTGCCTGGAGAGGCTAAAGGCCCTTCCTGAGGTCACTCAGTTGGTGAATGACAGGCAGGCCTGCTTGGTCCCCGCGATGCCTACAGCTCTTACCCATCTACTGCCTTGGTGTAACCTCAGGCTTGAACTCAATGCTCTCTCTCTAGAGCCTCTAGACCCATCCGGTCCATCTGAAAACTGTACCGCCATAACTAAACATTCAGTGCTTCTGTGAGAAACACCACAGCACACTGTCTGGATGTCTGCTCAGGGAATTGAGTGGTGACAAGAGAAATTAAATACTTTAATAGATTTTGACAACAACTATATGTTAGGGGAATTCAAAATCACATAAAGTAAAAAGTCAAGCTGATATGCATGCCTAATTTACCAGCTAATTTAAAAAAAAAACAAACTAATTTTGTTAGGGCCAGAGTTCTTTAAGGAAAATGAGACTGTAGAGTGGAGGAGGAGGTCGGCTCTCCTGGAGAAGCTGGTCTTGAACTGACCTTATGTCCCTCACTTCAGAGTGGATACTTGGTAAATATGTGTCCAGTGGAACATGGTAGCACATGCCTGCAATCCCAGCACTTGGGAGGTTGAGGCAGGAGAATCTTGAGTTCAAGGCCATCTTAAGCTATATAACAAAACTATGTTCACCTATCTATCCATGATCCTATATTTCTCCCTTTCTATCATTCATGGGCACTCACGTGTACACGTGCATCTGCATACCACCACACATACACATACACACACACACACACACACACACACACACATTCTGAGTGGCAGCAGCTTTCCACACACCATGCTTCAGCCAGGATGCTGACCTCTTGTTTTGTGCTCCCACTGAGCCCCTCCATAGCTCTGGGAGCCAGGCTGTACTGTCCGCCTCCCTTTGACCAAAGGGAAACTGAGTCTCAGCAATAACCCGATTTCCTGATGCCCATTCAGTCAGTACCTGACGGATCCAGGATGAAGTTACTCTCAGTCATAAGTTATCCCCGTAGCCTTGCTCTCAAGGAAGCTGAGCTCAAGTAAGCCGAGCTGAGTGTTCCCCTGAAGGACATCCAGCAAACGCCATGCCATTCTTCCTGTTATGCGTGCTCAAGAGCACATGGCGTATGCAGTCACTTACCAGCAGGGCCTTCCTCACATGTGTGACATGGAAGAGACAAGGGGAACACAAATTGACTCATTTCCAACAGTCTTTCAGGAGAAATGGCCATGATGCAAGTTCAGAAGATGGTACATTCCACCAAGAAGTACCATGGGAGATGCAGGAAGCATACTTCTGAATGGGAGGTCGGGAAAGAGGTTGTGGCTGGCCTCTAAGATGAGCTGTAAAGGACCAACAGGATCAGAACCTAACTAGGGATGAAAGGTACACAGGGCATCAGCCTCCCAGACCCAGGCGCCTGCATCCATCCCTAGGCATGAGGTATGGATCTGGAAGCCACAAGACTGACAGCATATAGTGGAATTGCTGGTCTACTAGAGTGGGACCAAAGCAAACAGAGACACAGGCCGTCCCTGCCTGAGAACGGTTCACCCCACAAGGTCTCCCTCACACAGGATTCTACTGAGGAGAGGCTCACCAGGGAAATGGAGTGCAAATGCTGTGAGTCCCATGTCACTGAGGAAAGGTGGTTTTGGATTCAACACCTGTCCTTTGGGGTGCAGCAGGTGTGCTGCTACCATGAGGTTGAGAGACGCTTCAGGCAAGTCAGCCAGTGAGCAGAGTTGACTGGAAGTCTGCCGAGCCACTCTGGGGCCTGGTAGAGTCCTGTGGAATCATTGAATCAGGACTCCTGGAATACACAGCAGTCAAAAGAGATCTAGGACCTTTGCAGACAATGAACTGGGCTTGGGTGACATTGGATGTCAAAAAGAAAGCCATCTCAGCAGAGCGCCATCTCCACAGGGCTGTCCCCATCTACCCTGCACTCATGCGGCCTGCACTAAATACTACAAGGTTTTGTGTTTCAGCCTTGCTCTGAGTGTGTAATTACGAGGATCCCTTCATTAGCAGAGCTGCACAGTGAAAGCTCAAGTCGGCCTTTTCTGCTAATTCTGGAGGAGGCGAAGCAGACTAATACAACCGCTGATTACAATTGTCACACAGTCTCTCGGAAGCCGCCAGGACATTTCTGTTCTCCTGGAAAGCATGCAGGAGCTTGCAGTGACTGAGAGAAAAGGAAGAAAAGGTTCGTTCTGGCAACCGGAAGCAGAGGCGTGTAGGAGTTGAGAATATGGAGGGCGGTATAGAATTCCAATCCCTGCCTCAGCGCTGAGGCTAGTTCTCCTTCCTTAAGCCTCAGAGTCGCCAGATATAAGCTCGGGGTAGTCACTGTGTCTAGTTAATTCGAGTGTTAGGAGAACTCGTTCACATAGTGACTATGCCCACCGCAAGATACGTGCACAGTGAGACTGTGCGGCCGCCATAGGTTTAGTCATAGATTGAGCCACTATAAGGCCTGCCCTTGTGGAATTTTTCAGGAAAAACAAAACAAAACAAAACCAAACAGGTACTGCATGGCCAGTTAGAAAAAATAGTAATTTAAGCATGATAAAGTTCTTGAAGAAAAAAAATCCAGTACGCGAGTTTTTGCATCCTGCAGGTCAGAGAGAAAGTTCTCAGTGAATCTCATGGCAGTAATGATGATGATAGCATTGATATTGACAGTGGTGGTGGCGATGATATGGTGATGACTGTGCGGAAGGTGACGATCACGATGGCGGTAGTGACAAGAATGACTGTGCTCATGGCGATGGTGGTGGCGATGGTAATGACGATGAAAGATGATGGGGCTGTAAATTATGATCGTGTCGATCAATGGGATGAATATGAAGGTGATGGGGACGATGATGTAATAATGCTAATGCTAAAGATGACGTGATGACAGTGATGGCCACGATCATGACGATGGTGATGAGCTTGATGGGGATGAATAAGTGATGGTGGTGATGACGGTGATGACGGTGATGGTGGTGATGGTGGTGATGGTGGTGGTGATGGTGATGGTGGTGATGGTGGTGATGGTGGTGACGGTGGTGATGGTGGTGGTGACGGTGATGGTGGTGACGGTGGTGACAGTGGTGATGGTGGTGATGGTGGTGGTGATGGTGTTGATGGTGTTGATGGTGTTGATGGTGGTGATGGTGGTGATGGTGGTGATGGTGGTGATGGTGGTGGTGACGGTGATGGTGGTGACGGTGGTGACAGTGGTGACGGTGGTGATGGTGGTGATGGTGTTGATGGTGGTGATGGTGGTGATGGTGGTGGTGACGGTGATGGTGGTGATGGTGGTGATGGTGGTGGTGACGGTGATGGTGGTGGTGACGGTGATGGTGGTGATGGTGGTGATGGTGGTGATGGTGGTGGTGACGGTGATGATGGTGGTGATGACAAAGAAGAAGAAGATGCTGCTTGTGGTGATAATGAAGATGACAGTGTTGGTAGTGACCAAGAATATGATTGAGTAAGGCATAATGGCACACTCTTTAATCCCAGCACTGGAGAGGCAGAGGTAGGTGGATCTCTGAGTTCGAGGCCCGCCTAATCTATAGACTGATATTCAGGACAGCCAGGGCAACACAGTGAAACCCTATCTCAAAAAACAGAACAGACCATGACACCAGGAAAGACGTGTTGTGGTACACGTCAGGAAGGCTATGGATGAAGGACTGATCATCTCCCCCCAAAAGTTGTGGAAAGAGTTATAGAAAAGCTGGAACACAGGAGTGGCTGGGGAGGAAACGTAGGTGTGAAAGGGGAGGCGGGCAGTGAGCAGGCGACACGAGGCCCAGCGTGCCTCAGGACAGGACACCGGTCAAGTCGAGCTCAGACTCTGAAGAACTTTCTCTGGGTTCCAGAGAAGAGTGCAGCCTGGAAAGCGTCCCTTCCCTCCTGCCCAACAAGCAGGACTTCATTTGGAATTCTAGCCACCATGGTGTTCAAGCTCAATTGGATGCATCCCCCACCCCTTAGTCATTTAAAGACACTGCACAAGGGGTCATGGAGATGGGGCCTTCCTCTGCCTCTCACTAGATGTCTTCCCTCAAGCAAACACTTGGCCTCTTCCCTAAAGTATTTCAGAAACAAAATGAGACAAATCATAGCTGGTGTCCTCTAACTCCTGTGTCTAACTGTGCTGACGGTAGGGTGGGAACGGAGCAATGCTTCCATCAGGGTGGGACTTTCATGATGGCAGCAGTCCTGACCCAAAACTGAAACATAAGGTAAAATGTGCTAAGTCATTCATTGAGGCCTTACGGAGCACGGCCTAGGCTAGGACAAGAAGACAGGTTTAACTGACCCAGGCAGCCTGACATGAGACTCTTCCAGGGCTGGAGCAATGGGGGACAATCTTGTGTCCAGTTATGTGAAGTGGTGATGGAGGAGGGACCCAAACCCCCCTGGATCTCCCTGCGACCATCTGCCTCTCCAGGGTTGGCTGCTGACTAGACGGGGACGTTTCTGAGATGGAGAAACATCAGGTGATTGGGATAGAAGTAGCTGACCCAAAAGGAGGCCCTGTGCTGAGCATGCTGCATTCTTTCAGATTACTGTTCCTTACGTCAGGCCTGTGGGGCAAGGACCGTAATTATTCTATTCATAAGGCTTTGAGGTGACATGATTGCCTAAGGTCACATGGCTTCAAGCAGCAGAGCTAATGCAACTGTTCCTTGATTTACCCTAAACCATCCAGGTCACCAGGCCCCATGTCCCTCCAGCGAGGAGCCACAGTAGCAGGGCTCCCTAAGCACTGTACGCTGAACATTGCATCTATCGACTGTGCTGCAATATAGTCAGAAAAGGGGACAAGAAGGAAGGCACATGACATGGAGTTTGACATGACATGCGTTTCTCTGCCAACAAAGAAGCGCATTGGGAAGCCGGTAGAAAATGAGCTGTCAGATTCTTCATCTGGAAACCGAAAACGAGAGGGCTGGGCCCAGCGACCCCTAAAGGGCCCTCCAGCTCTGAAAAGACTCACCTTCAGGTATGGGGAAGCGGCCATACATAATACTGTGTCCTCGAGTTTGTCCTTCTGCCGATTCATTGTCTGGCCAAGCGAGAAAACACTCGAGCAGCCAGCTCAGGTCATGGCTCCATGGAGCATCCCAGAGCGGAGACAGAGATGGGGCTGCTGCCTTTGGCTCTCTCACTGCTTTGCATTCCACAAACATTCTGTGTCCTGAGTTACAAGAGCCCCGGATAGACGAGCTGATCTGTTTGGCAAACAAAATGGAGCAACTACATCCGGCCGAGCAGTTGACACTCCTAGAAGTCACACTTAAGTCACAGAGAAGCTGATAATTTATCTTGTGCCTCACAGAAAGGTGGAATTTAGACATTAACCAATAGCCCCGTTTTGGCTAGCATAGGCTGTGCCCACCCTTGTCCCTTTAAGCCTTTCTTACCCCATAAAGTAAGAGATTCTCTCCACAACTATAACAGAGGAGAAGAAGAGCTGAGCTGAGCAATGGTGACAGGTTGAGAAAACCAGAGGAACGTGCCAGTTTTGAACCTAAACAACTCTGGGCTCAAATTTAATAACTGAGAGACTTTTGCAAAGTAGTTGGCTTTTCTGAACACATTTCCCTCTTATCTAAAATGGAGCCAAAAGTATCATGTTTTCTCTCATATGGAATCTAGTTTTGCATACATATCTACATATATCTACATATGTAGATATCTACATATATGTAGATATGCATGCATATTTTTCTATCCTGGCTCCACCATGAGTTGGTTTGTCTTCCTGTGTCTTGGTTCCCCTTTCTCTAAAGCAGGAATGTAGCATCCACTTTGTGAGATTTTCTGGAATACATATTTAAAACCTGCTGAATTACTGGCCACCAGTCATGGCATCATCAGTGTGCTTGTTGCTGGCGAGGCTACGTCCTGCCTCAGAAGAAAGTGATCAAGTGAGGTGGGAGTAGCCAGGCAGGGGTTGGGGAAAGAAGGGTCGGGACATGAAGAGGGACAGGTAGGAGCATCCTCAGCTTGGCTCTGGCTCTGAAGTGGACTTGACTGTATAAAGCAGAGGTTCCCTAAGTCCTGCCCTCACTTCTTGGGAACGCCTGCCTGGTCGGCCCGGTTCATCTGTAGTCTACGCCTTTTCTTCAAATTGCATCATAGCACCCATCAAGCAAACAGGGCTCTGTCACGGCAGGGATTTGTCAAGTGACAGAGCTGAGCTTTTTTTTCTTTTACATTTATTTTTAGCAACTTCATCCTAAGACACTTTAAATTAGCTGCGGTCCTAATTTAAGGCACTCTGTGGAGAGTGGTTAGCATATCTTCCCTGAGTAATGGTGTGCTACGAGCGTGTTTGGAATCTAGTGATGGAGCGGCCATGCCAAACAGCAGGGAAAGAGGCCTGCTGACATCCCTCTGTCCTGTAAGACCCCCATGCCCAGGGCGTCCTGTCTGGTCACAACTTTGCCAGGGGCATGTGACCTGGCTGTTCTCTGCCTCCTTATCCTCTGTTTTCAAACTGAGGAGTCCACTGCAGTAGCTCCCTGGTTCCATGCCTATCCAGTTTAGATAGACCTCATCTTCTGCTGTTGAGATAGTCTCAGACTCTACCCTGAGCCTGAACCTCCCAGAGTATTAGTCCAGCCCACGCAAAGCTTCTGTGGCAGGGCTAGCATCCATGAGTGTGCATTTCCATCAAGTCCCAGGAGACGCCGATGCAGCAAATCCAAGGACCCCACTTTCAGGATGGCTGATCTATCAGGGGTATCCAACTCATGGCCTAAGAGCTTCGTGCAGCCCAGAATGACTATGGATTTGGCCTGACACAAGACTGTAAATTCACTTAAGACATCATGAGGCTATTTTCATCTTTCTGATACCTCTACTTGAGTGTCAAGCATGAACTTTGTAGATGTCACATCATGTCATAAAAGTCAGTCACAAAAATTAAACATATATATGTACTCAAAACCTAGATGGGCCATGAGCTGAACAACTTAGATTTAGTGTGTGCCCTAAGACAATTCCTCCTTATCCCATGTGTCTCAGAGAAGGTTGGACTCCCTGGGATTCTAGAGTATCCCAGGGGTGTTCTAATCTCCTTCTCTATCGATAATTTGATTTAATAGCTGGTTGCCTGCACTGTGGTCAGTTCTGATCCTGCCTCCCTTGCATTAAAACATCCCACATTCTCCTGTACTCCTAAATCCAACAAATGTCTCTCAAAGCCAGAACCCACATTGCCTGAGGAGTGTCGGCCTAAGAAGTCGTGACCTGACTAGACAGGACAGGACTTTACCAGTGTGGCTCAATTCATGTACAGACCACTCTCTCCCTGTCCCCATTTAGTCACATGCCTCTGGACTCTGTCCACCCCACCTGTACATCCGAGGCCCCTGGGACATACCAGTGTGTAGGAAATCTCTCAGAGTGGAAAATGATTGAAGGTGTACTTAACAAGAGATGGAAAGTATTCCTCGAGAGAGAATTTAAGCAACTCCCGTGAAGCTAGGATTTGATCTTGTCATATACATTTCCCCACGTTTGTTAATCTCCAGGACCGTATGGCTTATACAGAAGAAGAAAAGTCTCTGATTTGATTTAAATCAAATAAGCATAAGGACTGTATAGTGAGCTCAGCTTGGGCATGGGGAGGCAGCCCCACGGTCAATGCTAACCCCTCAGCTGATCTAGTGACTTGGGCGAGTGTCACGTGGCCTCACTGGGGCTGGGGGGATGGTTCCCACCTACTTCAGAGACCTGTTATTGGAAACAAATGATAATCCGAGGTAAATTGGTTGGCTCGATTATTGACACGTAGAAGGCTCCCCAATCATTGGTGATGATTTTTTAGCAGTGAGGTAGGTCTCCAGACAAAATAGAGATGGGCAGTTTCTCACAAGAGTTTTAATGAAAATGAATTCCACTTTGAAAAATGGTAATAGATAAAGCATTCCAGGATTCTTTCTCCCATTTTAATGAGTCGAGGATATACCAAATTCATATTTTTTCCCAGAAACGATCCCAAAGGACTAGTAAGCTTGATTTATGTTTTCTTTACCAGTCACTTTTATTCCAAAAGCCTCACATTTCCATTAAAATGCTATTAAATAAAAACAGGATTTTATGGTGTCTGTGATGGCTTGGGTCTCGGTGTGATAATTGCAATTATCTCCAGCAAAGATGCCATTGCTCATGCTTTTATTTCCTCTTGTATATCAGCTGCATCTTTAGTGTGTCCCAGGTGAGGAAAACCACTCCCCTTGGATGCTGCGGTTCCAGGTCTGGGAAAGGACATAAGTGGGCAGCCGTCCGGAGGCACACAAAGCCCGGGAGAGCACATGCTGGGCAGTGGGAGAGGCAGGACACACAGAAGAGTCTCTGCAAGGGGACATCTGGTCCTCTGGAGGCACATGAGGAAGTCCTGTCTAGCCTGAGCGTGCTGGAAGGAGGTGGTGAGGTGCCCATCGTCATGACAGGTCAAGCTAAGGCTTCCACCTGGCCCCGCACTGCTTTGAGCAGCCTGCTGCTACATAGGTCCAATCCTGTCTACCTGGATTAAGAGTTCTCCTCTGAAATGGCATTGATGTGAAATGTTCTGGATCTAGATGGCAGCTGTGGTGATGGAGCCTCATGAAAGCCTCCTAAATACCACTCAACTGTACACTCTTAAAATGGGTTAAATAGCGTATTCTATGTATTCTATGTTCCACACAAGAACAACAAAAAATAACTCTGGATAGAATGATCTCCAAAGCCACTTTGAGCTAACACAGCGTGGCATCTGACACTTGGGAGAGGAGGCACATAACCCAGGGGGAGGCTGGACGCTTCTCTGCTAGTCATGTGGCCACTAAATCTTTAACCAAGGAGCAACTGTTAACTACGTTAGAGTTTCGCTTAATACAGACTATGTGTATGTCCGTGAGAAATATGCTTGGGGTATGCAAAAAGAGTTTAAACTACATATTCTGTCATCCTAACTCTAAATACAGACATCTACACATTATTAGTGGCTGCATTTAAATTGTGGGATCAGAAACTATTCTGATTCCTTTATACTTCTCTCTGAAGGTCTATAATTATCATCTAAAGCATAAAGTTCCCAGCTGATGTTATGGCTCAGTTGGCAGAGAGCCTGCCTAGCATGCAGAAGGCCCTGAGTTTGATCCCCAGCACCACGCACGCGGCGGGGAGGTGGAGGCAGGAGCCAAAGTTCAAGCCCACCCTCGGCTTCTGTTACACCAGACCTTGTTTTTAAAAAACTAAAAAATAAAAAAATCTTTTAAAAAAATTAAACAATAGTATTTAGAATCCGGTGGCCCCGTGTGAACCATAATGTGCTTTAGAATAAGGGTACACTAAGACATAGAGAATGCCAGAAAATTGATTTGTAATCCTGATGTACTCAGACATTAACATTATGCTGTGTTCAGCCTCAGTCTCCCCATCCGGAACAAGGCTGCAGTCACAGGCTCCTCCTCAGAGGTGCATGGAGAGCAAAGGAGACTCTCTCGGGTGGACTTGCTGACTGAGTCCTCCTTTGAGCTGTTTCCATCCTTCCAGCAGTCACACTACACACCTCCTAACCTCCCCTTAACAAGCTACCTGGGCGCTCCTAATGTCAGCCGCAGACCTTCTTCGGTAATTTAAGAGCCGATTTCTGGTAAGAGTGTCAGTTTGCACCCCTCCCCCGCCGTTTCTCTTTCTATAACTGTCTCGGAGAAAATATTTCATTTCATGTGAAAAATCACCACCAGGCTTTTATTTACTGTCTGAAGTTCAAGATGACAGTGACAAAGCCGTTTCTGCTGAAGGAAAGCCTCGCGTCCCAGGGATATCCAGCTCTCCCGAGGCCTCGGATCTGCGCTCACAGGAGGGAGCATGTCGCAACCCAGAGCCTCCACGCCACTGAACTATAAAGAGATTTCCCTTCACTGTGTCCTGGTTCTGTTCTCCTGCCCGTCCTTGCTCTGAGTCCAGAGTTAGGATCCACTTGAAAGAAGCTGTGACTGGGCCTTCTGGAACTTTCTCCTCATGTCTTCCTGGAACTTGGCTCCTTGGGCTGGTATGAGATTGGGACTGCTTGGGCAGAGCTTTCCAACAAGATGTTGTCTCCCAAGCTTCTTTCCCATTTCCAGGTACTTAATGGGATTCGAAGCATCATGGCTTTGACACTCTTCTTGTCAGTTTATGTCGTTATTAAAAGCAAACTCCCCACGTGTTTTAGTCAGGGTTCTAGTGAAGTCCTGTGAAGAGGCACTATGACCACGGTAGCTCTTATAAAGGAAGACATGTAGTTGTGGCTGGCTTACAGTTCAGAGTTTCCCATTACCATCCTGGTGGGAAGCATGGCGGTGTGCAGGCAGACCGGAGAGGTAGCTGAGTGTTCTACATCTGGATCTGTAGACAGCAGGAAGAGAGACTGGGCCTGGCTTGGGCTTCTGAAACCTCAATGCCCACCCCCCTGACACACACCTCCTCCAACAAGGCCACACCTCCTAATTGTGCCAATTTCCTATGGGCCTATGGAGGCCATTTTCATCCAGTCCACCCAACAGTGCAACAAATTTAATGAAAATTGCCTCCTCAGTCCCCATTGCCTGCACCCAGGAACCTAACACACACCACGTCCTGTAGACATGACTTGACTCTTGCCTTCAGTGAGCTCACAGAACTCTGAGGGGCTGTCCTGTGAACCATGACAGTGTGTAGGGAACAAAGAGATGTGTCCAAGGAGCAGAATGGGCTGTGGAAGAATGTCGGTGTGGCCAAGGAGACACCAGAAGTAGTCTGGAGCGAGCTTAATAGCCTGAGATCTGCACTAAACTTCCCTGTATCAGGTCTTTATGGGATTTACTGACCACGCCCAGTGTGTTCTCGGTTTGGTCTTAGGGATAGTCACAGAAGGGGGCAGACGGTTATCTTGGTCCTAGTTCTGGGTGGAATGGGAGCCAGGAAAGGGGAGAGAGAGGCAGTGAGTGAGAGAGGGAGCTGGGAATTCAAGAGCAGTGGCCCTTGGGTTCCAGACATTCAAAGCCTGGAAGTGCCTAGTCAGTAAGGAACTAGAAACAAGGGAGCCTGGGAAGAAAGCAGGAAAGCCAGGATGAAGCCCTTGTAAAGAGGCCAGCATCTAAGGCAAAGTCAGAGAGGAAGTAGCCCAATAAGGTTGCCCTGGGGCTACACATGGTGGCACATACCCATAATCCCAGCACTTGGGAGAAAGCAACAGAAGAATTGCACATTCTAGGACAGCCTGGGCTACATGGTAAGTAAGTTTGGGGCCAGCCAGGGCTACACAGTGAGACCTTGTCTCAAAATTGAAATTAAATAAAATGAAAGCCACTCAGGTGACCGCATGGAAGATGGAAAGGACAAAGCCAGAAATATGGTGTGTTGGCTTGAATGAAAATGGCCCCAAAAGCCCATAGGGGTTTTAAGGAGTGTGGCCTTGCTGGGTGTGTCACTGGAGGGGTGGACTTGGAAGTCTCCGAAGCTCGAGCCAGGCCCAGTGTCATCTGCTCTTCCTGCTGCCTGCAGATCCAGATGTAGAACTCTCAGCTTTCTCTCTAGCATGTCTGCCTGCATGTTGTCTTGCTTCCTGACATGATGATAATAGACTAAGCCTCTGCTCTGTACGCCAGTCCCAGTTAAGTGCTTTTCTTTATAAGAATTGCTGTGGTCATGGTGTCTCTGCGCTGCAATGGAACAGTGACTAAGACACATGATGCTCTGGCCCAAGCAGGAAAGACTGGGAGGACACCGGCCTGTGGGATCTGATGTGGGAACTAGAGTGATAGTACTGACCATGGAGACAGAGAAAGGGTTGGCGTTTATTCTGAATTTTCCAACCTGGGTAACTGGTTGACATCTGGTAGTGACACACAAAGGAGATGGGGACACCATCTGTGGGAAAGCACTGTGTCATGCTAGAGAGAGGACCAAGAAGGTAAAAGTCTGTAGCTGCTCATCTTCTTGATTATCAGAATAATTTCAGAATAAAACTCACAGGCTAAGGAGTCACAAAACTCTCGTCATGTTTCTATATGCGCTCCAAGTAAGCAGTTAAGACAGAAAAGCATCTGTGTCCCTGGGACCGGGGAATGGAAGTATCTTCCCAAGTTGTTCACCGAACTGTGCCTATGGCTCCTTGCCAAAAAATCTCAATGAGATTTTTCTATTTCTTAATTATTCAATTACTACCCATAAGTAGGAGTTTGAAATCAGACCCAGGCTGCTCACAGTAGAGTATTCCCTTGAATTTTGAGCAGAGCGGAGGAGGTCTCCCATCTTGGAAGCCAGGCTGGCGGGACAGAGGAAGCCAGTGTTTCCAGTCCTAGCTCTGCCCTGGGTTCAAGCCTTGGCTTCGCTCTGCAGAAGCTGTGTGAGCCTCGACAGGCCAAGCATGTAAATGCCAGTCCCCTGGGGGATTGTACATCCCAGGGCGAGGACGCCATTGGAGGAAGGCAGTAGTCATGAGTGCCTTGTGTATTTCAGGTCTCAGCAGATGGAAAAGTCTTTCACTTCAAAGGAAGACCTGAACTGTGAGCTGACCGGTGACTCTGACTCCAACCCTGAAGCCCATCTGCCCTCCATTTGCCTCAAGCAGGTGTTCCCCAAGTATGCCAAGCAGTTCAACTACCTGCGCCTGGTGGACAGGATGGCCAATTTGTTTATCCGATTCCTGGGAATCAAGGGGTCAATGAAGTTGGGACCAACTGGCTTTCGGACCTTTATAAGGTTAGTGAGACCAGCTTCCTCCAGCTTCAGTTCTGGAGAGGGTGGAGCCCAGTCATTCCTCTGGATGACCGTGTGGCCCGTGACTGCTCTTGGGAGATCATAGTATTGAATCAGTACCCTGTTTGAGGCTGAACTCATCTCAGGGCTAGCACTGATCCTATAGACCTGAGAGTCTTTATGTGTGTGTGTATGTGTGTGTGTGTGGGGGGGGTGGAGATAGCCTCGCATATTGAAGACTTGTCAAAATGATGAACATTATTATGACATTTAAACCATAGGTTTATTGTTAAAAACAAGCAGTTGTGGGGCTGAGGGAGATGACTCAATAGGAGATGACTCTTGATGCACAAGCATGAGGACCTGAGTTCACGTCCCCAACACCCACATAACAGCCAGACTTGGCAGCATGCAATAGTAATTCCAGCACCAGGGATGGAAAACAGGGCAAGAGAGGAGCTTGCCAGCGAGCTAATCTAGCAAAAGTACAAAATCCCAGGTTCGGTGAAGAGCCTGATTCAAAATAAGGTAGAGCACAGTAGAGGGAGACACTCAAAACCAACCTCTAGGCTCATATACACATGCATAGGTGTTTGCACCCATCCCCACACACCCATCCCCACACACCCATCCCCACACACCCATCCCCACACACCCATCCCCACACACTAAAATAAAATGTGCACTACCATACTGTCATTTTTTATTGTTGTTGCTATGACACAATACCTGAAGTTGGGTTACTTTATAAAGAGAAGGGGTTTATATGACTTACAGCAGTTTGAGTTAGCAGCTTAAACTCAGATCAAGTCGCCCCATTAGTTAGATCTCTGGTAAGAGTCTAATGGCAGATAATACCTCGGGGCAGCATGTGCAGGACAAAGAGAGCATGTCCAGAGTGGATGGATGCCAGAAAGCAGGTAAGAGTCAGGCTCGTTCTTAGAACAACTCAGGTGCCCTCCCAGGGCACATGCCCAGCGACCTAAAGATCTACAGACTCAGCCTCCTGAAGATGCTACCTCCTCAGCAGCATGATGTCCGTGCTTCCAGCACAGGAGTCCTCGGGGGACGCTCTGGCTTATTTTATCAACTTGACACAACCCAAGTCCTCTGAGAGGAAAGCCTATATCAGATTGGCCTTTAGGCATGTCTACGAAGGGTTCTCTTGACTATTAATCTGCGCAGGAGGGTGGGGCACACTGTAGGGGACACCGTTCCCAGGCAGGTGGTCCTAAGCTGTGTTAAAAAGCTAGCTGAGCCAGAACTGTGAGCAAGCCAGTAAGAGAGCCAGCAAGCTGCATTCCTCCATGTTTTCTGTATCCAGCTCCTCCTTAACTTCCTGCTCTGACTTCCCCAATGATGGAAGTGACCTGGAAGTATAAGAGGAAAAAAACCCTTTCCTTACCTGAGCTGCTTTTGGTCAGAGGATTCTATTAGAAACAAGACCAGGTGACATCCTCAAACGCTGTTCTAACGCAGCAGTCACCCTGAACCAGGTCCTTAAACGCCTAGGAGTAATTGCTCCTGGGCTCCGATCAGTCTCCTGCTTCTTAGCATGTGTTTTCCCAATAGGAACAACCTGGCTGTGGCTGAGTTCACAAAGGCGAATCACTCCACAGTGAGCTTCTGGAGTAAAGACTTCAATAATTAATCTGACAAATTATATAGTACATTTGTTCTGATTTTAAAATAACATGTTTATAATGCATGCTATACAAAACTTGCATGAATTTTAAAGGTAAGACAAAATAAGAAAGGGGTTTCTGCTTTAACCTACAAAGTAAGCACTTGCTTCTCATTGTCCGTCTTTCATGGTTCATTCAATTTGTCTCCACCCTTTGGAACACTGTGGGGTAACACAGGAGAGCACACCAGCCATAAAAATCCAGGGCAAGCTCATTACTAACCCTGGACCTGGGGGTCTTCATCCTATAGACCTGGGGAGGAGTCTTTATTTTAGTGTGTGTGTGTGTGTGTGTGTGTGTGTGTGTGTGTGTGTGTGTGTGTGTGTGTGTGTGTGTGTGTGTGTTGTGTATAGGATTAGTCAGGACCACAGAGAAACATCTAGTATATGGCAAATGATCAATGAATGTTAGTTTCTTTCTACAATGGTTAAAGAATGTTATAAAAATTTATATATTCTATAATCTCTCTCTCTCTCTCTCTCTCTCTCTCTCTCACACACACACACACACACACACACACACACACACACACACTGACACTCACATCCAGGGCCTGCACAGGCTCTGGTCCAAACCGACAGCCATGCCAAACCACTGATCCTAGATCGCTTTAACAAACATGATCTGACTCCAGCAGGGAATTGCTCATCTGCAGTTTTCTGTGGCATTGCCACCTCAAAAGGAAAAGTCTTTGACAGGCCTCAGCATTGCTGTCACCTCTTGTCCTTGGTTTTAACATTCTTACCCTGCATCTCAAAGCCACACGCCTCACAGTTTGCTTCACTAAGGCAAATAATTAGACAGTGAATTGGAAGCCATGTTTTGCCCAAGGTTTCTCCAGACAGAGTTTACAGATACTGACACCAGTTGTCTGGTGTTCTTGGTAAGATGGCAAACCCGTCTTGGCAGCCATTGTTCCCAAGTTAACAAGCCTGAAGTCCTGACTGCAGGGTGCTCAAGAAGGGCTTTACATTAGTTTCAAAGGCGGAAGTTTGGGGGAAGAGATGACATAGGCTTTGGGGTCTAATAGTCCTGGCTTTGCAACCGAGCATATATGTTGTTCACTGGCCGTGTGGGCTTGGAAAACCCCCCCTTCGTCTCTAAGTCTCAGTTCCTTCATGTGAGCAGCATTCCTGCCTTGCACGGTATTATTATGAGTCTGGGGTATAAAGTATCATAAAACACCCGGTCCGAGGCCTAGATCAAGGGAGCTGTGTGCCAGATGAGAGCCTTTGCCTCTTGTTGGGCTTGACTGGGTGCTCAGCAGAGGATGCTGCCTTCAAGTGACTTAGAAGTCAACAGAGGGGTTCTAGGACTGGTCTCCACAAGATCACAAGTGTCCCACCTCATTTCTGCTCACCCCATGCTAAGCCTGTTCTAATGGCTTCAGGGTTACCTTATGGTCACAAGATGGCTGCTCAAAATCTAGCCACTGTGGTTGAGTCCTGGACTGGAAGAAGGAAGAGGGCGTAGTAGCAGCGGTCTCTACCAGGTGAATTAGAGTCCTGGATAGATACCCTGGATGCTGGATGCAATGATTTCTGCTTCCATCTTGCTGGCTACTTTTAGTTACATGGGAACGGGGAAATCAACTTTGTATTATATCTGTTCATTTGTTCTTTTTGTATGTGTGTGGTTAGGTGCACATGCATCGTAGCCTGCCTGTGAGGGCAGAGGAGAGCTTTCAGGAGTCAATTCTTTCCTTCTATCATGTGGACCCTAGAGAATGAACTCAGGTTGTCTGGCTTGGTGGCAAGCATCTTTATCCTCTGAGTCATCTTGCTGGCCCCTAGAGATTGTGTGTGTGTGTGTGTGTGTGTGTGTGTGTGTGTGTGTGTGTGTGTGTGTGTGTGTGTGAATATGCTGTCTCGCCACAGTGAGAAAGAGAAGATAAACAGCTAGGCATTCCCTACCTCTTGGTGATTCTTATCTAAGCTGTGGAACATCGAGGACCCTAACCTGAAGGCTGTGGAGGCACATAAGGAGCTGACTAGGACATTCAAAGACAAGTTGAAGAAGACCTTCCTTCCCCTGGGACTCCCCAACTAACAGTACATGGGAAACAGACTCTTGGGTACCAGCCTTTGGCAAAGTCTTAGGCTGTGATCAAGAGCTCCCTGACTGGGGCTACGAACAGAGCAGAGAGCTAGAAATAAGAACAGTGAAGTTTTATGCACCTGGTGGAATCCATGGTGGCCTCCTGGAGGAGGCAAGGCTTGCCCTACTACTACCTGCCTTTGGTGAGCTGTAGACAAACACACCACCAAGGCAGCAGGGAGAGTCAACGGAAGGATTTTGTGTGGAAGCTGAGAGGTGAAGGAAGGTGTGTGATTCAGGTTGCGCTGGACCTGAGGCTCTGTGTACTGGGTGAAGTTCTGGGAGGCTTCCTGGCCACTCCTGGGGAAATTTTGCACAAGATAAGGAGGAGATTTGGAGACACTGGGCAGTTCCCGTTCTCAACTGCTTCTAGGGCGGACAGGGTGAAGAAAAGGAGCTTCTTCCCATCTCCTCCCCCTCCCCCCCATACACACTGTGGGCTTTGATGGCAAGTGGCTGGAGATGCTGTCTCAGGGAACTGTCACTAGCACACTTAATGTTACCAGAGCTTTGGGCCTCTCCAAAAGAAGCTATGCAGGCTTATTTTTATGTAAAATCTCAGTATTAGAAGAATGGATTTAACCAGATCCCATCAAAGCAGGGCTGCCCACAGAGGCCTCCAGTGAGTGACACTTGGTTTGAGAGCCCAGGACACACCTCTAAGAAGAACTCCACATTTCACACAATCCTGAGGAGAAAACAGAATTAAGAATGTTTCTAATAAAGATAACTCTCAGGCCAGAATGGGCTAATGGCAAAAATACCCTGGCAAAGCTACCCGGGCACGTCAGGCTTTGTGATTCTACCACCAGCAAGTGGCATATGTATGAGAAACCGACTTTTCCAAGGTCAGGGACTGTTAGGTTCTGCAGCCACCTCTTCCCATCTGTGGCCAGCCGAACCATCAGTGAGCTGCAGCAGAATGTGACAGGAAAAGAGCATCTTCAGGTGGCCAAGAAGCAGCTCGAGCAGACGGACCGGGACAACAAGGCTACCCAGCGAACGCCTGCCCTAATCAAGGACGCTGGAGGAAGAGGAAAAACACTGCACTAGGTAACAGACGCTTCCTTTAAAGGCCCCAAGAAACCCCAATGGCAACTTAATAGCAAAATATGATAATTCCACACTTTCCAATTTATCTGAGTATGTTCAGTCTTGCAGATTAAATTTCACCACCTGCTAACGACTGTTCTCTCTCTCCTTTCCACTTTGGTTTAAATGTTACTTCGTTATGAATTAATAATATTTATGCCATATGCCGAATTGAACCAAGTGCCCTTCGCAGGAGCGCCTCGAAGCAGACATATTCCCAGCCCGGTGTTCGCTTCTTTCACGGCTCCCACACAGACACCCGAAGTTGAACTCACCTTCCATATCTGCTACCCACCCTCTGTCTCTCCACATTCCTTGAAGAGAAGGAAAAGGGAAGAAAATTATAAGCAGTCGCCTGGATTTATTCTCAGTGTCCATCTCTCAGAGCTTGCCCATAGATCAGCAGTTTTCAGAGTGAATTATGCTAATGCCCACCCGGCCATCTTCTTTTCTCTTCCTCCAAGAATGAGAAATAACGAACTGTCATTCTTTTGTCTGGACACTAACCAGCCTTACGCAAGGGCCATTTTCTCGGGAGCTAGGTAACGGTCACACATATCATCGCTGTGAATTGAGCTCCTCCTTTTATTTTATTATTTTGTTTTAGTTTTGGAAAATTTATTTTATAATAATTGCCAGGGCGTGGAGGCTTCTATTTCTCCAGGAAATAAAACCTGTCTAATTGAAGCTTCAGCTTGGCAGCCTTCTTTGAGAGAAATCTATCTGTGTTAGTCTCCCACCAATGGCTCACCAGCTGGGAGCAGGGAGACATCAGATGTAATTCACGGAGGGCACATTTCCCATAGCACCCGCATTTCCCACTGGATGCAGCTGGGGATGCAACAGTTGGCCCCAGCCAGCCTCATTCCCGGAAACTGCGGCCCCTGCACTGTGAGACCACGCTTTGAAGCCCACTCCACCACTCTCCCCGCTTCTGATCCCGTGGGCTTCTTTTGAACCAAAGGACACGTTCTTCCCTTCCTCTTCTCCCACTTCCCCTTTATTGTATGGAGATATTAATGTGCTTCATAATGGAGAGTGGCGGGGGGCTTCTCTCTGAGAGGCATGGTCGCTTAGAATGTTCTAGAATAGAAGTACAAGAAGGCAGCTCTCCCCTCTCTCATTAACTCCTTGGTGACTCTGAAACTGTCCCTTTGTGGCCACTCCTTCCTGGAAGCCTTGTGCACTTCTTCTCCATAGCCTTGAAAGCCATGGATGGTTTAAAGCACAGACACCTCATCCCCCGACTCCCACATGCTTAGATATTTGCCCCCCCCTTTGTAATAAATAAATATGGTGGTTTGAATACCTTTTACCTTATAAAAATGTCTCTGGGGGTGGGGGAGCTGCTCTTTTTTTCTCCACAGAGAAGGATGAACATAAAAGAAATTCTATAAATAGGATTTTGTGGAGTGGAAAAACTTGGTCTCTAAATTTCCCATGAGACATCGGCAGTTAGGGGGAATGGGATGATCGTTTCAGACCCTGCTCTACTCAGGCTCCTAATGAGCGCGAATGATTTGGGATTCCTCCCATCATGTTTACTTAGATTCCTTCCATTCTGGGGGAAAAAAGAAAAGAAAAAAAAAAAGAAAGAAAGAAAGAAACACAGAGTGATCAATTCTTTCAGCTGATTCAGTGAAGGCTTTCATTGTCATCAGCTTCTCACATGCGCTGGACGTGGAACGTCACCTCCAGGGCGTTGTCTGGTGGGTAGCCTGCATCCAACCAAACAGGAGCATCTCTGATGTGCCCAAGGACATGCGGCAAAGTCAAGGTCCCAAACCTTCATCCTTGTTCTAGAAAACTTCTAGCCTCTCACATGCCCTATTGCTCAGAGTTCTCCCCACTAAAGAACTTACCCTCCCACCCATTGGACAAACTATGTCCAGGGCTAAAGGGGAGATTGTGCTCCATGGTAGGAATGACCTGGCTGTCACACTCCATGTCCAGCACAGAACCCCTTGAGAGCTGTGCCGACCTGTCACTGGGCCCTGAATACTGCTGCCCACTACAGCAGAAGATAAGTTCTGTATTTAGTGCTAGGCAGTTGAAAACCTCATTCTAAATTCTCCATTAGAGCTCACTGAGAATGTCTGGTAACCAAAGGACAAACCTGAGAGACCCTGCCTTCGTGAGGCCCTGCTTATCTCCCCAAAGCCTTCTGTCCCAAAACTCCACAACAGGTGTCCAGGACTGTGGTTAGTAAACCGAGACTTTGTATCTTGGTCTTAGGCTCCTCCTGGGACCCTTTGCTGGGCCATAGCTCCTCTACCTGCTCCTCTATCTCCAAGAGGAAATGGGGTGCAAAATGTGCCCTGTGATCTCGGGCAAGTGCTGATTCTCTGTGCCTCGTTCTCCACGCACACACTAAAATGAGACCGGGGATCCCTCCCTCACATACATGTATAAGGATTCTGAGACCTTGGGGCAAGAAAGGACCTTGCAGTTGGATAGTGCCCGAGAAATACCCACAGAATCCAAATTCTCTTAAAGTATTTCCCAGCTGCTGCAGCTAATATGGACCGTCCCTCCTCTGCTCTGACTGCAGACATCCCAATCAACTGCACTTGTCAGGATTGCCAGGGAGGGTGGGTTACCTTGGAAAGGGGATAAATGGGGAATTCTCCCTGGTAAATTACGGCTTCGGCTAAAGGGTTGACATTTCTATTTTCTTTCTGTCAGGAAAAAAAATAACTACATACCAGTGGTCAGTTCAGGTTCCGTTTTTATCCTTTGTTAGCCCATGGAGTGAGTCAGGCAGACTCCATCCTTCCGGGAAGCAGGAAGTCCCGAGGATGCAGGTCTGGTCACTAGGAGAAGGCTGTGGGCTTTCCTTAATGAAGCTTTGGAAATTAGCAGCATACATTGACTGTGTGACTCA
This sequence comes from Uromys caudimaculatus, assembly GCA_028551405.1. Classification (NCBI taxonomy): domain Eukaryota; kingdom Metazoa; phylum Chordata; class Mammalia; order Rodentia; family Muridae; genus Uromys; species Uromys caudimaculatus. Next base: position 129,016,468 of record CM052701.1, read on the forward strand.
AGAGACCAGAGCACTGTCCCCAGCAGAACCCAATGGAGATAGCCATCTTGGTGACAGGTGACAGGAAAAGCTCAGCATCCGCTGACATGTTGTTCCTGAGGCTCAATAACTGTGCGCTGATGTGCTTTGTGGCAGCCTATGATTGAAATACAGAGCAGGATGTGAACTGATGGTCTGGAAAATGCAGGCAGGTGGGGGGGAGGGGAGGGAGGGGTAGAGAAGCAATGGCCTCATCCCGATACCATGCTGGGCATACTCACAGCCACCATAGTTAAGGACTGGAGCTGGATTTGGAGAGTGGCCTCTGGGTGCCAATCATGCTTGCCAATCAAAACTTTACCTGTCTGGCGCCCATGGGAGCTTTCACACAGGGCATAATGACAAATGAGGCATCAGAGAAGCACTTTATCATCAGCTGGGGTCATGGATGAGATACCCCAGAAGTGTCCAAAGATAAAGCCACGACACCCCGGCAGCTGGCCCATCGTCCAGTCTTCAGGACTCCTAGGAAAATCCTATCTCCCAGAACAGTCATACTGAGGAGGGGGTCAGGGGAGGCAGACAGGCCAATGGCTGCCCTAGGCTCTTTTCTTTTGACCTAGGTTTCATTACCTCAAAGGGGTAATAAAAGCTTGGTCTTGTAGCCTGAGAGGCAATAGAAAGTGAGATGCAGTGAGGACTCAGGAGCCCCAGGGGTACCAGGCATCACACCTGCCCTCAGCAGTGTGTGGACAGGTATTAGAAAGAAACACCCACAACCAAGCATCTAGCTGCTGTTCACCCACCCACTTTTCCAGACCAAATAAGTCAGTGGAGGGGAGGGCTCCAAAGGCCACCTTTGTGGCTTAGACAGGGAGGACTGTTGCTGACATCAGACTCCCTGCACCACCCTCCTCATAGCTCCAGATGGTCAGGAGCAAGCATGAGGCACGGCGTGGGAGGGGCTTCTCCAAGGAAGTGGGCCCAGCTTGGGTTTTCTACTCTGCAAGTCTTGGCCTGTATGGGGCTGATTTGGAACTTATATTTTGGGGCTTATATTTGGGACTTATACTTGGGACTGATAGTTTTATCAGGCGACAAGCTAAGAGAGGCGAAGTAAAGAGACATCAAGCCCCTTGTCTTCATGTTGGCTCTCAAGGATTCATCTGGTGAGATCCAGGAAGAACGGCTTCTGCACCAGTGATGACTTCGTCTGCTTCAGTGCTGAGCTGTCATTATCAGGTCATGCAAACGTGACACAGACAGCTACCTTACGCTGGCAGGAGAGGGCAGAACTCACACCCTGGATATAATCCATAAGAAGATGAAGACACATACGTAGGAGTAGTTCTTGGCTATGCAGTTCCTGAGGGTAGGATGTGGCTTCAGAACATCTACCCCATCTATGAACTGCTGGAGCCCATGAAAGGACCAGTCCTCAGATCCAGAGCTGGAGGACCTCCATGACACAGGGCAACAACAGGATATCGAGAGGAGTCCCAGTGAGGATCCAGTATTGACAGTGACTTCAAAACAGACTGAGTCATTGCAGTGAACATTTGCAAGTAAAGCTGCTAGGGCAAAAGGGTACTGTGTGACACCCTGTGACATACCGCAGCATTCATGAAAGATGATTTGCTTGTTTGTTTGGGTTTTTTTTGTTTGTTTTGGGGAGAGATCGAAAAAGCAAAGAGCAGATATGAAGGGGCAGGAGAGATAAGTGGGATTAGGGTGCATGTTGTGAAATTCACAAAGATTCAATAAAAAGGTAAAAAATAGATAAGTAAACAAAAACCAAAAAACCAAGTGTAATCCCAGTACTCAGGAGGTGGAGGCAGGAGGATCACCCTCAGTCATATAGTGAGTTTGAGGCTAACCTGGGCTATAAGAAACTCTATTATAAAAAATAAAATAAGAAGAAGAAAGAAAAAAGGAGTCTGGTTGGGAGTGGGCAGGGTCTTCCAGGCTGTATGAGGTCCAGCTGTCACAAAGAAAACACTACAGTTCCAAGGGCAGAAAGGGGAGTGGCCAGACAGGCCAGGTTTTCAGTAGCAAGCAGTGGCAGAGCCACTCAAGAATGGCTGTCTATACAGCCTTGCTCTCTACAACCCACTCATTAGCTCCAGACTAAAGTCTCGGCCTCTATCCCCAGTTCCCACTCGCAACCTTCTCCCCACTGTTCTTCTGCTGACCTCCAGGAATTCAGGCATTCCGGAGTTGGGGGTGGGGTAGCCTGAGCAAAGGCAAGTTCCCCATAGGAGCAACTGGAGTGGCTTAAACAACGGAGGCTGACTTCTCAGGCTGGAGGGCTCAAGTGCTGGCACATAGGTGCCTGCTAAGGCCTCACTCCTGGCTGGCTCCTGGCTGCTTTCTCTGCGGTAAGAAGCAGGGAGGCATGCAAGCTCTCCTCCCCTTAGTGTCTTTGTACAAGGCACTAACTGATCTGTTAGGGCCCCACCCATGTGACCTCTTCAGCTCCAAAGACCTACCTGTGGATTTCCAGGGGACACAAATGTTCAGTCTTGTCAGCCAGTGGGAAGAAGAGAGCCATGGAGTAACACGTCTTCTTCCCTGTCACGGCAGGAACTGCAAGCTGAGTAGCAGCAGCCTGTCCATGGCAGCTGTGGACATCCTCTACATCGACATTACGAGGAGGTGGAACACGGTGACCGTGGACCAGCGGGACACAGGTACCCGATGGCTGCCTTGCCTGACAGGCACGGGTAGGAGAGGGAGAGGAATGGAGTGGCGTTTAAACCCTGAGGCACTGTCTGCTACCAAGGCTGGGCGATCCCTCCCCAAATTCCAGTCCCACCTTCAGCCTCCCCTTTCTTTGCTCAGTCACTACTGGAAGGGGAGGCTGAAGCCGTTCATCTGTTCGTTTGTGGCCCCGCATACGTTTGCTGAGCACACAGCAGCCAGGCCTCAGGTGGACTAGAGAGCTCGGAGCTCTGTGGAGCTGAGACCCACGTGAGAAATGATGCCAATGTAGCAGGGATTGGGGTGGGCTAGGATGGGTGTTCTTCCTCCCAGGAGGACAAAGCACCTCTTGAGGAAGAACTCGTTGGATAAACCAGTGTCCAAGGTGAGGATGGACCTGGGCGGGAGTGTAGGTCTGCTTATACATAAACATGTGAGAAAGCCATTGAGCCCAGGCTACCCCCAACCAGCTCCAAAGGAGAACAAAATGGGCAAGGAGATCGGGTTGTGGTAGACTTTGAATGTCACACCAAAGGCTGTGACTGTGATAGCCGGTGCTTTGTACTTTGTCTTTCTGATTCTTCCGCTAGGAGAGTCACCTTTGAGTGGACGGGTTTCCCTTTCCAGCCCCATCCTCTGAGCAGTGTAGTGAGCATAGCTGACTTTTGTACAGGTCATCACAAAGCTACAAGTGTCTCTTGTTCAGTGTCCCCGTGACCCAGCACAGAGGCATTAGGGGCCTCATTTCACAGACAGTGACCAGCGCTCCAATGGCCAAGGTGTCAAGGTGACCATGAACAGGGTGTACATGGGCACCATCCTGCCCTGCCCTCTGCTGTGCTGTCACCCCCACACACAGAAGGGCCACACCTGCTGGGGTTGGATGGAGAGGACCTGAAATCAGAAGCTGAGGGATCTGGATGAGAACTGGTTTTACCATCTCCTGCCACCATCACCTCAAAGCCACATTACCTCCAACCCTGGGACTTCTCAGCTATAAAGCTGATGCATGTGTTCTCTGGACAGCCCTGAGGGCTCATAGACCAGGGCCTACTAATGCATTTGGGGTCGTTGATGACCATTCAGGGTGGTTAATCCTATTACTGGATTCTTTCTGTCTTACTGCTGAAGAGACTCTCAGGAGAGGCTATGTGACTATCCCACACCCCCATGTGGGCTAGAAATGTCAACCACAAGGGTGCAGCCAGCCCGTCCTGCACAGTGCTGACTCAGAAATCCATTTGCTGTTTAGTGTTATGTTTGATGCCAAGCACTGCTGCATTCTTTGCATGTGTGACACCAGCTACAATTCTGGAGACGGGTCTGATTGTGTCCATTGTACAGAGTAGAAAACTGAGGCTGAGAGGCAATGAATGGTAGACTCAACCATCAGTGCACCTGGGCTTCCTGTCTGGGTCGATTCTTCCTACCCATTATTGTGGCGGGGTTGGGGGACAAGAGGGTGGTAGTAAGATGGCTGGTCTATCTGGTGCTCCCCTTAATTCAAAAGCAAAAGTCAGGAATGCCAGCAGTCATTGAATCAACCAGGTGAGCTTATATCTTCTGCTGGCAGGGCCTTCCAGCCTCCCTGTCATGAGGGGGGAGGGCACACCTGCAGGACAGGTAGGCAGGTTAATTGTCATTTCAGGACCAGAGTGGCAGTTGAGCCGCATCGTCACATTTTGCTGACACCCTCAGAAAGGGATGAAGTGCTCGTCCCTCAAGCCTAAAGCTTGTTGTCGCAGGATTCTGTGGAGGGGGCCAGATGAGTGGGTGGGGGTGGCAATGGAATTATTAAATATTGAAATTGATCAGGAGTCGCAGCAGGAAGCTATTTATCCTGTTCCATTGCTTCCAACCAGCATTACCATCTGGCCCACTGTTCATCCCGAATAGCTTTGCATGTTTTGTTTGCTTCTAAAATCGCTCTCCGTAAGCTCTCTGAGAGGGAGAGCGTCCACAGTATCAGCTCTGCGGAGGGCTTCTGGGGTCTGCCAGGGTCTCTCTACTTTGCTGAGCAAGCCAATTAAATGAGAAATATTCTTATATTTCGCACAAGTGAAGCTGTGGCTGGGATCCCCCAAACGTGATGTTGTGTGTGCTCACATGTACTGAACATCACGCTGTGTTCCATAAACGTGTGTAAATATTATACGTCAAGATCACTTCTTTGTGAAGTCACCTCATCCAGCACAGAACCTACTGGAGGGACACCCAAGTGTGTGAGCTGGGGATATCCTTCCAAGCCCCCGTCTCCCCCACCCTCTTCCTTAGAGCTTATTCCCCTGTTTCCATTTTTGCTGGAAAGAAGAGGCAGTGGCTGGGGGCCTAGAAGGGAGGTTGGGCATTAAAGCCGGGACTGGAAGCTACTCTGTGCTGGCGGAGCTGCAACCCCTGTTACCTCCCAGCTGCTGCCAGCCAGGCCATTATTACCTCCTCCTCAAGACTGCCCAGCACCCCTGACTCTGAGCAAGAAAGCACATCTAAAGCCAGCTGCCTTCCAAGGACCATTCAGCAGGCTCCTAGAGAGCTGCAGAAATCTGTGCTTGGGTGTGGTTCTCACCTTCATCAGAAAGCAGCAGAAATACCAGATAGTGAGTGAGTCCTTCTGTCTGTCTATCCTTTCTCCCTCCCTCAGTTCCCTTCCTCCCCCTTCCCCCTTCCCCCTCCCTTTCCCCCTCCCCTCTCTCCTTCCCATCTGTCTGTGCCTTTGGTTCCTTCCCCTTCCCTTCCTGTTGTGAAGCCAAGGAATCTTCAGTTATCTCCATTCCATTTATATGCTGGCCAGTGTATGTCTGTATGTCCGGGTCTCTCTGTGTGTCTGTGTGTCTCTACATCTGTATCTCTATGTCTCTGTATGTGCTTGTGTCTCTGTGTCCTAGCTAGTATTTAATAAGTTGACAAACTGAAGCTAAGGATACCACATACTCAAAGCAGAGAATTATGAGTGGGAGAACCACAGCCCACGGGAGCCCCAGCCTCCCTGACAGGGTCTTGCTCCCCTCCCTGAATGCCCAGTTCCACGGGGCTTCCCTTCACCCCAGCACCCACAGCTTCCAAGTCCTGTCAGATCCTGCCTTTCCCAAAGCCCACCCAGACTCAGTGAGAATGTGCTCAGTCCACGTCTCTGGCACTCGAGGCCGTGGGAACAAAGGTCACCTACATCAGGCGACCCTGCTGCTGATGTGGAGGAGAAAAGCAGTGCTGGAAACACGGCTTGGAGAAAAGCCAAGAGTAGAAAGAGAAAGCACTTTCTGTGAGGAGACGGAATAACCTTCAAGCCATCCTCTCCCTGTTGGGCCTCTGGTGTGTGGAAGTGGCCTCAACAGTGTCCTTGGACATGGAGTCACCTCTGCCATGTCTGTGCCCAGCCTGCTCTTATCTGGCCTTTGTAATAGGTATTAGCATCTATGTGCAGGTATGTGTTGTGTATTGGGGGTGTGTGTTGTGTATTGAGTGTGAGTATGTGTTGTATATTGTGTGTGTGTTGTATACTGTGTATGTTGTGAATTGTGTAAATGCGTGTGTCGTGTATTGAATGTGCATGTGTTGTATAGTGTGTGTGTATGTTGTGCATTGGGTGTGTGTGTTGTGTATTGGGTGTCTGTGTTGTGTATTGGGTGGGTGTGTGTTGTGTAGTGTGTGTGTATGTTGTGCATTGGGTGTGTGTGTTGTGTATTGGGTGTATGTGTTGTGTATTGGGTGTGTGTGTTGTGTATTGTGTGTTGTGTAGCATGTGTGCATGTGTGTTGTGTATTGAGTGGAGGCTGAGGTGCCCTGTGTGTACATGAATGTGGAGAGCAAAGGAAACCCCCAGCTGTCTCCTTCAAGCCTGCACCACCTTGATTTTAAACTACGGTTTGCCTGCATCTTACGGGGTAGGTTAGGGTAAGCTGGTCGGCAAGCCTCAGCTCCCCACCAGTCTCTTCCTCACTGGGATCACAGTGTATGCCACCACCCAGCAGGTTGGTTTCTTTGTTTGAGATGCATTCTGCAGGATCAAACTCAACGATCTGCTTGCAAAGCAAGCATTTTACCAACTAAGCGATCACTCCAGCCCCTGTAATGAGGTATTTTTAGTAATGGAATAAACATCTAGAAGACTCTTCACCCAAAACAGAAGCTAAACCTTCACAGTAACATCCTCAGACATGTGGCTCCCCACCTTGGCCGGCTCCCTTCCTCTCCCCTCCAAGGAGTCTGCACTCTGGATTCTCCTCTGTAAACATTCTCTCTGAATGTCAAAGTCTGCTCAGGAGCTTGGTGGAACTTAGCAGTGTGCGGCTCACACTCTCCAGCCTGCCAGTGTAATTGACTTTTTTTTTCCCTCGCCAAATGAAGGATTTTAATTTCCAAGCTTAGAATTTCCAGCAGAATACAAAAGTCTCAGTGAGGGCGTTATCAGCAAGGCTGGGGTGCTGCAGCCTTCTACTCAGCCAGAACCAAGTGAGCAAGCATCTGTGGCTGGAGATGCAGTGATTTCACATCAACTGCACTCACACTCCTCCCAGAGTCCAACGGGACACCTCTGTGGTGAGAGATGAGGGCAGCGTGCAGATCAGGCCATAAATGTGCCCTCATCACCGGAGCCACAGTTCACCTGCACGGGAGGGAGCACTGGGTCCCAGCAGCTGGGTATCCACCCTCTAACACAATCTGTTTCCTGTTTGAGAAGGTTCTGTGCAGGGCCTAGCAGCACACACCTGAATCCTAGCCTATGCTAAACAGGGAGACCCAGTCTCAGTGCAACACATACATACATACATGCACACATACATACATACGTACACACACACACACACACACACACACCAGCATAGGTGATGTTAAAGGCCCTCCCTGGGACTTAGAGGGTGGAAATCCAAGAATGCATAGTTTAATGTCTGATGTATGCTAGGGACCTTTTTATCAAAGACACAATTTTTCACCCCCCTTCTGAGCCCCTGAGTGTGCCCCTCAGGCAGCCCCTCGGTGTGAGTGGCTATCCTTTTCCTTTTTTAGACTTGTTCATTTTGTTTTATGTGTACCTATGTATAGGTATGTATACCATGTGTGTGCCTGGTTTCTGCAGAGGTCAGAAGAGGGAATTGGATCCCCTAAAACTTGAGCAAGTTACAGAAGGGTGTGAGCCCCCATGTGGATGCTGGGACCCACACCCAGGTCCTCTGCAAGAGCAGCCAGTGCTCTAAATCTTTGAGCCATCTCTTCAGCCTTTGAGTGACAATCTACCCAAAGCCACTGGACTCTAAAGTCAGACAAATGGGGGATTTGCCCTGGGCTTGATAACTTACCAGCTAGGTGGCCTGGAGCAAGCTGTCTGACTTCCTCCAAGGCCCTTGTCCAACATCTGTGAAGTGAACAGGAACCTGGTACCTGCCTCTCTCTCACACACAAAAAAGTTATGGAGTGAAGCTGCCAACCGGGTCTGCCTCTGTGCTCAGAAAACTCACCCGTTGCTGTTGTGATGTAGTGTGCCCCTCAGGAAACCTTTCCAAGGCTCCTGCTCCTTTCAGGTCCCTGAGGTGTTAGGGAGACAGGTAGGAAGAAAGGCTTCCCTAGAGTAGTCTGCTCAGAGGGTAGGACACGGCTGCAATGGGTTATTTCGATGCCTGACGGAGTCCAGGCCTCTCACCTTAGGTGGCCTCACACGACCTTCTGCTCTGACCAGGAAGTCAGTACCTGCCTGGTTCCCTGTGGGCATTCTACTTCTGGAGAGGGGGTTACTCCCTCACTCTAGATAGAATGCCAGCCACCTCAAGATTTCTTCACCAGGGTCCTCGCCTCTCCCAGAGATCCCCTCCTGTCATGCACAAAGCCAGGGCCCACCTGTCAGTGCCAGGTTAAGCCGGGATCCCTCTTCTCTGCTCCACTCACAGACTGCGCATGCCGTTACGGAGCCCTTGTGCAGTACCTGCTGTCAGGTTAAACCAACCAGCCACTACTGAGGCCTAGTGCTGTGCCTGGTGCGTGGTTGATGCTCCACACACACGTGTGGCATGGAGCAGACCCTGCCAGCCAACCCATCCTGTGGGCGTCTGCAGCTCCCTGCTGTCTCTCACCAAATTTCCTCAGTCGACTTATGCAAATCATATGACACCTGTACTTTCTTCAGCTGGAACACGCTCCTACTGAAACGTATTTAGTCAGTGATGTACTGAAATATTTAAAAGTATTTTTACTTGGCATGTTTAGCAAGATCTCCCTTATGCATATACATGGCTGCCCCACCCCTAGGCCAGAATCTCGAAGCACTGCCTGGAGGTGTCCTGGGACGGACTACTTTCTTCAGCCTTGAAGTTACCTCACAGTCAGATGGCTCTCTCTGGATATATGTCCAGCGCACTCACAAAATAGCTAAATTATTCTTAATAAAAGCAAGTGAGGCAGGAGAATGCCAGCCCGTCTTCCCCCTCGCTCAGATGTGAGTCTTCAAGGCTTGCAGGACACAGGGTGCACTGTGAGGTGCCCACCCTATGATGTGTGCTGTTACCCACTGTCTCTGGCCTCCCTCATCCTCTGTCACCTAGGCAAAAAAGAAAACACTGCATCTGAGCACCAGAACTAGGCAGAAGGGAGAAAGCTGGCTGCCTCTCACCACCTCCCTAGGCCGTACACCCACTTCCTATTCCCGTATCTTGTGGGAACTGCCACAGCAGCAGTGTTCAGCATTATGGAACAAGCCAGCTGGCCATGGCTGCTAACTGTCGGAGAGCTCTGAGAGGAGTCACCTCTCCTCTGGGGACCTCAGCAGCCTCTGCAACAGGGCCTTTGACACCTACCTGGGGGGGGTGGCATCAAGATTTATAAGGACACATGGATCCGATGTCTTGTCTTCTTCTTCCCAGCCAACTGGCATCACTCCTGATATAAGTGTGCTGTGCAGATGAGGAAGATGGAGCCAAGCTGTCAGCAGGGTGCCCCATTCCCAGGAGGCTCCATCTTATTCCTATTCCAGAGGTGGAGACTGAAGTTCCAAGAGGTCGAAAGTAAAGAGACCACTCACTAAGTCTCTCAGGGACAGAGACCACTCATAGAGGCCATGGGGAACAGAGACCACTCACATGGGCCATCGAGGATGGTAAGGAAGCAACCTGAGTTCAGTTCCCAGACCCCGGAAGGCATGAGCACCAGCCCCACCCCACCCACACGTCCCCAGTGCAGGAGCTGGGAGAACAGCGTCTGGTGTGACAGTCTGGATCCTGGTCTTGGCAAAGGCCGCAGGTGACAATGACAGACACGTAGAAAGCACTCAACTATAAGGACTCCTTTCCAAGAACCTCCTCATCTGTCACTTGCCAGTCCCAGAGGAGCCAGTGGGATGTTTGTATTGGTATTACTGTAACAAAAACCAAAACCAAAACCAAAAACAAACCTCTCTGGTATGCTCCCGACTGTGCGGTGGGCTGGGATTCCTCTTTTCTGTTCAAAGCTGGAGAAGAAAGGCCAGGCAGCTGAGGAGCCACCTCCACAGACGGACAGCTAATCTGCAGCAGCAGTAGCATTTAGACCCACAAGGTCTAACCAAAGATTCTGCCGGCCCACATCCTAACCTGACCACAAGTGACCTGCCCAGATGTGCCCAGATGTGGGCTACATTATCAAGCACCTAACCTGAGCCAGGTTCTGCAAGCACACAGCAGACAGTGCAGAGACCCCCTTCCCTTTGCTCGTACACGGACTCCCGAATACTACCGCTGATCAAATACTATCAACCACTGACGAGTGAGCACGATTCTAGTCGTTCCATTATTCTACAGTGAGAAAGTTCATGCACTGCATTATGGTTTACTCTCTTTGTGTTGCACATTCTATGAGGTTTCAAAAAAATCTTTTTTTTATTCTTTTAATTCTTCAGTTTTGTATTTTATATGTGTGGGTCTTTTACCTGCATGTATGTCTGTGTATCATCACGTGTGAGCCTGATCCCAATGGAGGCCAGAAGAGAATATCAGACCCTAATGGTGGTGAGCAGCCAAACGGGTGCTACAAATCAAACCCAGGTCCTCCGGAAGAGCAGCTGGTGCTCTGAGCTGCTGTGCCATCTCTATCCAGCCCTCAGTCTATGAGTTTTAACAACTGCATGAGCACCTGGAACTATCAGCCCTGCATTGCTCAAGAGGGCTGAACTGCCCCAAGCCTCTCTGTGCCCTATTCACCATCCCCCCTTCTTTCTATCCCCCTCCGGGGGCCCTTAGCAACCACTGTGAGCTTTTGACTCTATGTAAGTCTGCTTTCTCCAGAATGTTGTGACTACTGGGAATCATGGGATCACAGTGTGCCTAGCCTGCTCAGACTGCCTTCTTCCACCAGCAGTGTGCCTTTAAGATCCTCTATGCCTTTTTATTCCTTGATAGTTCATTATTTGACTCTCTGAATAGCCACCCATTAAATGGGCATAATCACAGTTTGTGAGTGTATTTACTTCGTAAAGGGTATCTTGATCGCTTCACTGTTTAGCAGTGAGGGATGAATTAACGATAAATATTCGTGTGCAGGTTTTGTGTGGACATCAGTTTTTTACATGGATAGACAAATACCCATCCATGGACCTGCTGGACCATGTGGCCTTGATGACTAATTTTCGCTGTCAACCTGACTAGTCTAAGGAACGCCTAGAAAGCCAGTAAAGCATCCATTATAGACGTGCCGGTGAGGTGTTTCCAGAGGAGACTAACATGAGAGTCAGTGGACTGAGTGGGGAAGGTCCACCCTCGATGGGAGCAGGTCCCACCCAATCAGTTGGGGACCCAGGAAGAATAAAAAATAGAGGGTGGGGGGCTAGATAAAGTCCTAATGACCTGAATTCAACCTCAGGGACCCACAAGGTAGGAGAAAACTTACTCCTGCAAGTTGTCCTCTGACCTCCACACTCACGCTGACCTCCACACTCAGGTTATAGCATACATGACAGATGAGAACATCAGACAGAGAGGGCATGAGACTCCATTACAGGTGGTTGTGAGCCACCGTGTGGTTGCTGAGAATTGAACTCAGGACCCCTGGATAAGCAGCCAGGGCTCTTAACCACTGAGCCATCTCTCCAGACCAATTGTAACCTTTGGAAGCAGGGAAGCTCTCTCACTTTGGTTCGCACTCTCTCTTAGACAGCAAAACTACAGCTTCCCAGGATCTTGGCTCCTGACCTTGGCCCACTGGTTTGCTCCACATGTTCTCAGGCCTCCAGACATAAAGTGAGCCACACTACCTGCCACCAGATATGGAGCGTCTTTGCCTCCATGTTTGTATGACTGAAATCCCTAATAAGTTCCCTCTCACCTGTCTAGACTAATCTATTATCTGTTACACATATGTCTGTCCAACTGTCTGTCCAAGAGCCTGCCTTCCTCCTGCCCCTTGGTCCTAGCTCTCTGGAAAATCTTGATGAATGCGCGTGATACTGCTAAGTTTTAGTCTCATACAGAACGGTCTGTCTTCCAAAGTGGCAGTGCCATTTTGTGTTCCAGACTGCTATTCTACATCATTGTCAACACACAGAATAGTCAGAGAACTTTCTTTTTCTTGTGTGGATATGCAGTGGTACACACCTCGCTGCTTTAATTTGAAATTCGGTACACAGTTTTAATATTGAGCACATCTTCATATGCTTCTTTGCCTTTTGTACACATTCTTAGGTGGGGCATCTCTTCAGATCTTTGGTCCTTTCTTAGAAATTGAATTATATTCTTATTGTTAAGTTTAAGAGTTCTTTGCATGTTGTAGACACAAGTTTTTCATTATATGTGTATTTAGAACATTTTTTTCCAGCCTATAATTTGTCTCTTAACTTTGTTTTATTTTATCCTCTCCCATGTGGGGTTTGAACTCAAGGTCTTGTACACGTTAGACAAGTGCTCGTCTACTGATCTGTACTCCCAACCCCATCGAAAAAATATCTTTATCAAAACAGAAGTTTTTCATTTTAATAAAGTCCAGCTTTCTTTGTTTCATGTTTTTTCTTTAATAGATTTTGCTCTTGGAGTTGCAGCAAAAAATTCAGAGCAAAGTCACCTAGATTTTTTCATTTCTCTATGAAGTGACATATTGGTATTTGAAAATGGAGTTATTAGCTAAACATGCGTCTTAAGCTAGGTTGTCATGGTGTCACCCGCCTGTGGCCCACTCTCTTTAAAGTGAGAGGAGGAGGGGAGAAAGAAGAGGAGGAAGGGGAGGAGGAGGAGGAGGAGGAGGAGGAGGAGGAGGAGGAGGAGGAGGAGGAGGAGGAAGTGGAGAAAATGCTTGTATAAAATGCTCTGCTCGAAACCAAAGGCGGCAAAGTTCAAGACTTCAAAAGAAAGATCAGAGGCAACCAATAGAGAACAGTTGCAACCATGACAGATATTCACCCAACTATATCAGCCATGAGTCTAAATGTGAAAGCCTCGAATTGTGGGTCTGCATCCGTTCCACCTCTTGGGGAGTCAGAACGCGGGGAGTTTGCCACTCTTGGACATCCAAGCTCCAATGGGAGTCACAGAAGAGCCAAAAACAGGATTGGGGGCCCACGGGCTGTGGACAGCACCCAGCCTGGGGCCAGGGTAAAGGGGAGCTCCAGCTTGTCCCAACTGTCCTTAGCTTGGCAGAAGCAGACTTCATGTTGGTTGTGACTGGGAGCCCAGAGAGACCTTCTAGGGAAGATTAGGCTGTGGCTCTGTAGACGAATGCCTTCTCCATGGCTCCCCTTGGCAGATCTTGATGAAAGAGACAGTCCATGGTTCTAAACAGTTTACTAGTTGTTCACAGGGGAAAATGGATGAATAATGTACCATACCCACTTCTCAGGGTAGGCCTGAGATCAAATACCTTTGCAGGGAGGAATGTCTGGGAAGGGAAGCTTATTGGCTAAGCCCTCCTGGCCTCTAGGTACCTCATTAGCATGGAGAGCTCTGTTTTGGGCCTACGTGATCATAGGACCCGTTTCTTTTAAGTGAGGAGCATGGCACATGTTCCAGGCCAGGAATATGGCAGGGAGCTGGGAGTCACCTAAGCCTCAGGTGTGTGCCCACCGAGTCTCTGGGTCTCAACCCACTCTACCTTACCAAACTTCCTGGCATGGTTTTACATCCCACATCAAATATGTCAATTAAAATGTAGACCGACCCTGTCGAGAAGATTTTAAAAATCAAGAAAACAAGCCAGGTGTAGTGGCTCTCACCTTTAGTCCCAGCACTTGGGAGGCAGAGGCATAGGCAAGTGGATCTCTGAGTTTGAGGACAGTCTGCTCTACAGAGTGAGTTCCAGGACAGCCAGAGCTACTGATGATGATGATGGTGGTGATGATGATGGTGGTGGTGATGATGGTGGTGATGGTGATGATGATGATTCAAAAATAAAATATACAAAAAGAACTCTATGGTGCTCATGAAACCCCCATTTAAACTTTAAAAACACAGATAGTCAAGGATAGAGATGAAGACAGACATATGCTCACACAAACGAAATCTGGGATGGTGTGCCTTTGTTAATTCTGGACGGAGCAGGCTCTAGAACAAGAAACGACCAGAGATAAAGATGGGTGGTAAGCACCGGGTCAGTCCTCTAGCTGCACATAACAATGCCACACATGCATGCAGCTGACAGCAGCCAGCGAGGAATGCATCTGCAGCTGCGCTGGGAGACCTCAGCAGCCCCATCTGCACCTGACGGGGGAGGTGCTCAGGAAGCCGGTCAGGATACAGGTGGACCAAACACTTGGTCCACGGACTTGATCTAGTGGGTGTGTTTAGTATGCTTCAGGCAATACAACTATAATACACATTCTTATGGACTATTCACCAAGCTGCGCTGTGCTGTATGCCGTAAAACCTCCATTAATATTTTTTTGATTTTATTTATTTATTTATTTATTTGCAAGACTGGAGATTAAATCCAGGGCTTGCTTCCTACATACTAGACAAATTCTCTACTGCAGAGCTACACCCCCACCCCTGTTTTGTTTTGTTTTGTTTTGTTTTGTTTTGTTTTGTTTTGTTTTGTTTGTTTTGTTTTGTGAGACAGACTCTCATTGAATTGCCCAGACTAACTAGCCTTCAAGTCTCTGGGTAGCTGGGACCCCAAGGCTGCAGTGTCAGAAAGCAGAGAATTAGACAAAGTGCTCTCAGACCACAAGGGAGCTCTACTGAAGTAGGAGCAGGAAGTCTGGGGAGCTCTAGGGTGCTAAACAGCGCGCACCAGGACAACCTGTGCCCCGTCTGGACTCTAGACCGTCTAAGGGGGAAGCTATGAATTACTTACTGACTTTGTCTAGCAGCTATTAGGTTCGTGGGATTACGAGTTTCCTTATGTAAATTTTGGTAAACTGCATCTTTGAAGGAACTGGTCCACTTCATCTAAATTACTAAGTTCACAGGCATAGATATCATCCGTAAAGTTCATGTGGCCCTAAGATGGTCCTGCGGTCGGGGGGACATTTCTGAGGCTAACATTAGGAATCTTGCTTGAGTTGCTGATGTTAGTAATGTATAATTAGTAGTTAATGATCTCCTTTTCCTCCTCAGTTAAGCTGGCTAGAGGTTTATCAGTTCTATTGATTTCCCCCCCCAGGGATAAACTCCTCTGTTTTATTGATTTTTCTTATTGATTTCCTGTCTAATTTCATCGATTTGTTTTCTGATTTTCACCATTTCTTTGGCCATATTGAAGTTGCTCTTTTTCCATTTCCTAAAATAAAACCTTTTTCCCCCCCTGTGAGACAGGATCTCCCTGTATCCCTGACTGGCTTGGAACTCACTGTGTAGACCAGGCTGGCCCCAAATTCACACATGCCTCTGCTTCCTGAGTACAGAAATGAAGGGCATAAGTCACCACACCGAGCCTGAAAACATTTTTTTTTCCAATTTCAGAACTTCTTGCCTAATCCATGAATTTGATTCTGTAAATCTGACTACACTGTGTCCCACACATTTCAGTGTGTTCTGTTTTCATATTTAGTTCAAAATATTTTTAACTTTCTTGCAAGTCTTCCTTTCTGAGAGTTTTATATTTATCTTGCCTGGCCCAGGCTGTGTTGACTGCACTGTGGCGACTGGTGCCAGAGGCCCGGGTTTCCTCTCATGTCTTTGGTTTTATTTTTCTCCCCCCATTGCCTTTGGGTTTTTCTAAAGCCTCCTTCTTAAATGGAGCCAATAATCCCCCGCCTGTGAGGCCCAACCTTGCTGAAGCTCTGGCTACTATTGCTGTGGAGAAGCACCATGCCCAAAAGGAAGCTGGGGAGGAAAGGGTCTGTGTGGCTTACACATTGACTTCACAGTCCACCACTGAAGGAAGTCAGGGCAGGCACCTGGAGGCAGAAGCTGGTGCAGAGACCATGGAGGGTGCTGCTTACTGGCTGGCTCAGCCTGCTTGCTTATAGCACCCAGAACCAGGGCTGAGAGATGGCTCAGTCGTTGAGAGCACTGGCTGCTCTTCCAGGTTCAATTCCCAGCACCCACACGGCAGCTCACAAGTGTCTGCAACTCTAGGCCTAGGGGATCTGACACCCTCACACAGACATGAATGCAGATAAAACCAGGAATGGGCACAAAATTAAATAAATCATTAAAAATTTTAAAAACAGGACCACCAGCCCAGTGAGGGCTGGGTGCCACTACCCACAATGGTCTGGGCTCTCCCACATCAATCATTAATTTTAAAAACACAGTCAGATCTTTTGGAGGCATTTTCTCCTCTCTGAAGACTCTAGCTTGTGTCAGGTCACAGCCAGGTTTATTTTACATTCAAACCACCAGAGCCTTCAACTTGGATAGAGAAGATAACCCCAAGATGCCAACATTGACACAATGATGATCTGAGAATTGCTTTGCTTAGTGGTGCACATCTGTAACCCCAACACCTGAGAGGGTGAAGCAGGAGGATCACAAGTCTAAGGCCAGTCTGGGACACAGTAGGGCTCCTGGGGCTTCATCCATAAATGCATGACCCCACCCACCTCAACCCACCCAGAACCTGCGCACCCTCAGCTCCCATCAGCCAGCAGTTACCATGAATATGTCTCACTCGTTACTGGCAGAGACTTTCTGTGGAATCTTGGGATAAATCTGGTCATCCTAAAACTCAAAAGTGCCATCTGATCAGTCTGTGCTTGGAGCCTGGGGGTCCCAGCCGGACGAAGTTCATCCAGCAGAGAGCTCAGTGCCAAGGTCTCTTTCTCAAATGTGCATTCACTTCACTGTCACAGAAAGTCACAGTGTTTAAAGCCCCTACCCCAAGTTTCCCTGGAGTGTGAGCATGTCTGGTCACCACTGAGGGCAGAATTGATATCAATATCTAGCAAGCAGTGGCTGGGGGTGCTGCTAAATTCCCATGATGCCCTGGGTAGCCCCAGCAAAGAGTTACTCAGCTCCAAATGCCAATAGCAACCCCGTGTCCCCTTGGCCTTCTGTAAAGATAACCACTAAATCTCTCAGAAGCTCCCTGTACCCCCACCATGGCTATATGCCACAGCTACCATCCAGGTAAAGGTAAGGGAGAATGTGGAGCCTCCCAGGCAGAACGCACATACCTGCTGGGACAGACCTGACATCACCGAGGAGCTTCTTGGTGGTCGTGGGCGTCTCTGCCCCTGCTTTTCCTGCTCACTGTTTCAAAACGAGAAGGGAGCCTTATGTAATCGCAGCCTCGTAGAACCTTCTGTCATTCCCAGGGGCTGGGAACCCCTCCCTCCTAAAATCCCACTGGGCGCGTGGTTCTTTCCTTTCTAAGCAGGCCCTACAGGTTACATACCACTGGTCAACAGCACACTAAAGCAGAGCAGCGCTGCAGCCTTTGAAGGCACCTTTGCTGATTGTCTCTGCTCTCTGCATCCCATCCCCCACCCCTCCACCATTTTCCCCTGCCGTGGGCAGCTTTTTCACAGTCGGCTGGTCCTCATCTTTACCCCTCTGCTCAGATGTTTCTGCCTGCCCAGAATTCCCCCTCTACCATCTTAACAGCTTTGACCAGGCCCTGTGAAACCCTTCCTGCCTAACGGTGCAGTGTCCGTCCCTGACATTGTCCTCAGCATCCTCGCCTCTCCTCTCCTCTCCTCTCCTCTCCTCTCCTCTCCTCTCCTCTCCTCTCCTCTCCTCTCCTCTGGCACCCACAAATGCCTTCCTGCCAGATCATGGTTCTCTTTTGGGGCCTGTGACTTAGCTCAGTGGAATAAATATGTGACTAAGCATCCACAGGAACAGGTGGCTCCTAATTCTCAGAGCGGAGGCTTCCAGGCACCATAGTGGTTTCCTGGTGCTCGCCAGGTTCTCTGAGGCATATGGCCTCCGTGTTGCTGGCTCTTGTTTTAGTGAAGCTGTATGATGGATCTTGAGATGGTCACTTGCTCTCTCCATCCTGGGCAGCCCCACCCAGCAGCCAGCAGCTGTTGTACTGAGGATGTGTGACTAGAGGAGAGGACAACACCCTAACCCAGTTCAGGTCTCTCCCTAACTCTCCCCAGTGCTCTGGCCCCGACCAGCCCTAGGACAGGATTGCTCCCAGGCATGGTACAAGAAAGAAACTGGTTTTTTGGATTTTCCTGCACTAATAAAATTACCCTCTCTAAAGAAGGCAATTTGCATGTTAATGTTTTGGGTACTTCTGTGCAGCTCCAATGCCCCCAGGGCTGCAATTTCTCTCTGACAGGGTGACAAAAATAAACTCCGGCATAAAAGAGCATTTGTTCCCCCCCCCCCCATCTTTGTGCTCTAATGTGACGTTAATAATGCGAGTCAAGTTGAAACCCACTGCTCCGTCTTCTTTCTGACACTGATCTACCTCCTTTCACCAAGAGACAGGCAGGCTCTGAAGAGTGCCTCAGGGGTTTCCTTGAGGACAGGGCTGGGTCCTCTTGTGAATGGATGTCACCCCTACAGCCCACCTCCTCCCCTGAGGCCCAGCCTTCAGCTTCTCTAAATTCTCAAAGGTGCAGCTAAGTAACAAGACACCACAGGCCATCTTTGGGATGTAGAGGGTCCCCACAAGGATGTGTGCAGTCTATGCAGCTGCCCTGCAGGGGGACACACTGTCCCACCAGGCTTGGGCCCCTCTGGTGACTTAAAGTCAATCAGGAAGGAAGCTTAATTCACAGGTGTCTTCTCTAGGCCTGACACATTGGAGACACACACACACACACACACACACACACACACACACACACACACACACACACACACACCAGGACAGAGCCACAGTGAACCAGCATACCTGAGGTACTTCCCACCTTCATGCACAGTGACTGATAGCCTAAGTAGGATGACAGTTGTGCTATGTGTCACACAGGTGTTTCTCGGAGCAGCCAGGCAGACACGTAACACAGAAACACTCCTGTAATCAAAACATTTTTGATAATTCTGGAAAAAAAAAAAAAAAAACCTTTCAATGAACGTAACAGAGTGGTTTCTCACAGGGGGTGGCCTGGGAGGTGCGCCAGTCAGTAGCAATGGAGCTAAAATACAAAGGGTCACCATGCAGGACGCAGGGGCAAGGCACTGCAGTCCTAGGGAGTGCTGGTGCGGGCTGTTCTGGAGACAGAATAGGGTGACATGGTAGGAAGGGAACACGGCTATGCCAAGAGGAAGCAGAGTGTGGATTCTTTCCCGAGTTTCCGTCAGGGGGATGCAGGGCTGACCTGGTCTCTCTTAGGTGGTGTTGGAGGCAGGAGGGCAGGAGAGGTGGGTGCAGGTGTCCCACAGCTGCAGGTGGAGAGCAGGGTCTGTCTGCCTTGCCTGGTGTGCAGAAGTGTTGCCGGAAGCAGAGGCTGTAGGAGAGAAGTTTCAAAACTGACCCCGCCCTCTGGCTCCCAGCAAGTAGGTAGGTGGGGGTGCCATTTATCAAGGTCGCTAAAAAAGGCAGGATTGGGAAGCCTTCAGCAGATTCTTTGAGATGCTAATGAGGTATCCCAGAGGCAAAAAAAAAAAAAACCAAAAAACAAAAAACACCTGTGGCCTGCAGATGAGGTCTGGGGGGAATTTAGATGACTTTTCGTCACTGAAGGTATTTAAAACTCAGGTCATAAATGACTGGGAGAGGACAGGGAAGGGGACAAGGGAGGAGCAGCGGGATGAGAGCCCTCAGGACCCCAGCATGAGGGAACCAGGCAGCCTGGTGGGGGTGGTGTAGGGATGAGGAGCTGTCACTCAGTGGGTGCTGCAGAGGGAAGCTGAGAAGAGGGGAGAGGTGGGAAAGGAAAGAAGGCACCCACTCCTACAAAATGCTGCACTAGACTGGAGGGGCCCAGAGCAGTCCTCTCCTGGGC
>CM052701.1:129050487-129141407 GCA_028551405.1 Uromys caudimaculatus
GAGGGGGAGCACATGAGCGAGGGTGGGGCAGAGAAACAACTGAGAACAAAATGTTAGAATGGAAACTATGTTTGAATAGTCTGTCACTTTGTTGTCGATAATTTAGCCGATATGATTTCTCTAATGGTGAAGGTTTAGGAGCAGGCTTTTCATGGGAACACATTTCATGAATAAGATTCAGGGCAAGGTTTAAATCTACCATTGCTACTCAGACGTCCCCACTGCCCTGAGACTCTGTGTTCCCATCTCTGAGAGATAAAAACTACTTCCTGGGGCCATTTAAGAGCAGGTGCCTGAGCATGGAAGGTCCTCTGTGTGCTGTCCTCGTGAGGCGTGTCCAGGATAGAGGTACGGTAAGAGGACGGGCCTGACTGTTGCTAGGGGCTGTGCTTTGGGGCTGAGCATCCCTGGGGTACCATGAGCTCTCTGACAGCATCTCTTTGTCCACAGGGATGTGTCTGCAGGCATTTGTTGAAGCTTTCTTCTTCCTGGCCCAGAGGAAGTTCAAGCTGCAACCTCTCCATGCGCAGGTGTCGTCCTTGATTGACCTGTGTGAATACCACCTGTCCCTGCTGGATGAAAAACGCTTGTTGTGCCGTCGGGGCCGGCCCCACCAAAGAAATCCCCACCATGTCAACCGCCCAGCCCATTCAGCCACAGGCAGCTCTGGGCCCCAAGTAATTGGGGCTAGCAAGCTCTCTCACTCCTGACACGCTCTGTCCTGAAGGCCACTCTGTCCTGGAAGAAGGTGTGCCCGTAGGGGCTGAGTACCCTGGGCTCCCCCCACCTGTTGAGGGCTGCTAGGGTTCCAGCTGCCATCACCTGTGTGTCCTCTCTGTGTCCGTAGGGCTTTTGCCTCACACGGCCAATCCTTGCCCGCCCCCCTCCCAGCACCTCATGGTGACCCACCCTGTTTGGGAATCATCAGTGGACATATGACATCCAAGATGTGACAGATGGCACCTACTATTCTGGGCTCCCGGGAAGCACCAACTGGGGCAGTTTCTGCTGCGCTTGGGGCTGCAGGGGAACAGAGAGGGAGCGGAGGTGAAGGAGAGACCATCCTAAAGCAGAGAGCTATGGGTGTGGAGAACAGTCACACCGGGGTCTGCTGGAGTCCTGAGAGCCTGCTGGCCAGAGCTTAGCATCATCCTATGTCTTTCCTTCCGCCCGTCCCCTGAAACAAAGTTGAACTATGAAGAAGGCGGACACCTCCGATCATGTGCTGCACGGGTGTCCTTTATAGACAGACTGACCTCACTTGTTTGTTAACTTGCCTGTTGCTGCAATGTTTGATTTATTACTAATCAAGAAATAATTAAGAAATAACACAGTAAGGTTCTTCAGTCTCCCCGTCCAGGTTCCAGGGGACCCCTGCAAAGGTGGGACATTAACCCAATGGTCAAGAGCACTGTGCTGTCAGCCATGAGTGAGGGGAGGGGATTCAGAGGGGAGAATGTGAGGCCCCGATGAGAGCCGGGACAAGCAGGAGTGTGTGTGGAGCATGTGGTAGCCTAGACCAGAACAAGCAGTGTTCTCAAAATGTCTACTCCGAGGGGCAGAGGTGGAAGGCCTTGGTTCCTGCTCCTCGGGACCCACGGGGGTTTCACAGAAGTCCCAGAGGAGAAGTGTGTGGGGACATTCTTTAACCAGCCTCGAGCTGTACAGCTGTAGAAAGTTATTAAATAAAGCTTTGACTTGACACTGTTTCTCAAAATGAGTCTTTAGAAAGTGCTCACCAGCATGGAGCCGAGGCTGGGGGAGGGGCAGGGCATTCAAGAGGTTGAACTCAGCCACACTGAGGCAATATAAAACTGTCAGCACTCACGGCCTCTACACCATGCCTGTCATCTGGAGGTAGGCCACTGTTGGCTGCACAGTTTCAGAGCCTTTCTGACCTGGGAGCACATGACCTTGGGGGGTTCCACACCCTGAGGATGTGACTCCATCGTCCTGATGGTTACAGAAGCCTGTCACTGACAAGTTGGCCCCTGCCCCAGGACTGTTGGATAGATTTTCAAGGCTGCTGTACTTTGAGAAGGAAGGAACACCAAGAGACTCCTGTCTCCACTTCCACTTCCCAGAGGCACCACTGTGCTTACTTGCTTTGGGGGCTAGCTCCTCGCTTTTTGGAAGGTGTGAGTGAGAGCCATGCAGAAACTCCTAGCAGGGAAGGAACTGAGCCAGGGAGCCCAGGCAGACCCAGGGGGCCTCTGCGTGTGCTGCATGATCTGTGCCGTGACTGCCCGTGACCTAGGTCCCTCTTTACAAGGACCCTGGAGATCCATCCCAGCCTGCAGACAAGGCTCCAGATTTTCATCTGCCTGAGGCTAGAGCTGTGACTCCCCCCACCTTGCCAGATGGGAGCCTTCAAGGACACAGTACTGAGATGCCCACGCCTATCCCTCATCCCAGCACAGCAGGGCCTCCTGGAGCTCTGTGCTTCCACTTCCCAAAGAAGTGTTGGGCGAAAGGGGGTCCCCCCTTATATTACCTCAAGAACTGTATGTCTTCTCCCTAGTTCACCCCTCTGTCCCTTCCTCCCTACATCCTGAAAGGAACAAGAACACCAGAGAGCCTTCAAATCCTGCTGAAACTGCTCTGTCAAGGGCCTTTTGATCAAGCCCTTCCCTTTCGTCCCCATGAGACCCTCACAGTCCTGGTTTTGACTCCCTGGCCCCCTAGAACCCTTAGAATCTGTTGTCAGGGAAACAATAAGTCAGAAGACTCCGGCAGGCCCATGCTCCAAACTCCCCACCAAACCCTTGTCACTTGCCACCTCTACCTGGTCCACTCAAATCCCTCTGGCCACAGAGAACAACTTTCGAGGTTCAGTTCAAACATCCTGCTACAGCTCCCGTACGCCATTCCCTTCACCCTCACAGAATAAGCAGCTTCTTTCATCCAGGTCCAGGAGCCCAGAGAGCCCCTTCTTTGTGGAACTTTCCTGGGATCCCAGCCGAGACTTCTCTTCATGTGCTGTTGGATCCAGGCCAACTGCTAGGGCCCAGAACATCCATCGGTCCAGCAGGTGCTTGTTGAAGTGACAGGAAACTGAGCAGCTCCAGGTGAGGAGCCATTCGCCTCTGCGTGTGCTGCGAGCGCCCTTAAACATCATGACTTTCGAAGCTTCCCTGAGCTAACTGGCTGAAAATCCCCAGATTCTCAACTGGCTGAGCCCTTCCCCAAGCATGGTGGCTGTCCCCAAGCCCACGAATAGGCCATGACTTTGCTGGCCCTTGAGCCTTTCCACAGCCAGCTTCCATGCGCTCTTCAGCTCAGGTCCTAGGCCTATTTTGTGTGTGTGTGTGTGTGTGTGTGTGTGTGTGTGTGTGTGTGTGTGTCCCTCTCTTTCAGCTGTGGACCCCAGGAACTGCTGGGCTGGATGGCCTTGGCCCTGTTCCTCACGGGTATCCATCCTGCCTCCCCCTCTTACATCACACCACCCGTTCAGAGAAGGTAGTCTGCTGTGAATGTAGGTAGTTAGGAAGTAGGGCTGGGCAGGATTTGAAAACCATTCCGTGTCTTTCTAGATTATTCTAAAGACTCCCTTTCTTGTGTGAATGAACACATTCTCAGTGTTTCACAGTTCAAAGGGCTCTTTTAAATTTGTTTTCTTGTCTGATCCTCCCAGGTATGCAGTGAAAACTGGGGACTGTCACCAGTCTTTCTGACACCAATCCAAAGCCCAGTTAGGCAGACATGGCGGCCCATGCTGCCAGGAAGCTGACCCTTCCACCAGAGCATACCTGGGAATTCCAGGGACATGGGCCCTCTGACTTATTCCTCTAGTACACAGACTGTAAAGGCTCTAGACTGTAAAGACCACCTAACTGGGCAATACCCGCTCTCTGTGTCTGGGAAGATTAGGCAAGGCAACAAAAAGCATGGGAAATGCAGAAGTCTTTATACAAGCCATGTGCTGGCGGGATGTTTGCTTGCCTGCACACACTTCTGGGTTCTAGCAACTGTAACGGGACAGAAGTAAAAGGTTTCCTGAATAATGTCAATCAAGATGAACAAAATCGGAGTGACTGGCTCCCTTCTTTCTCCTGGCTGCATCTCGTCTACACGGATGTACTTGAAGCCATTCATTGCCGCTCCTCAGATGTCTGGAGTTGGCCTTCTGATTGGCAGAGATACTACTCCAAAATGGCTCAAACTGCCCGCTTCCTTCCTTGGTTAATGTCCTTCGGTCCTCAGCGCTGTGGGTGGGAACTAGGCTGGCAGGGCTTGACACTGGGTGCCTGCTCTCGAAGCTCAGGACTCATGAGCTCTCACCTGGGAGCTGCGTTCCCAGCAGCAGAGAACTGCTGGTGCTCGAAGAGGGAACTCACCAGTGAGCAATGCAGCCCGAAACTTACCTAGCCTCGGTTGATAATGTCGCCACCCTCCCATTTCATCTGATGAAATTTTCCCACACACGATTTCTCACAAAATAAGGCAATTTGTGTTTCTTGTTCTCAGAGACAAAGAAACTCAGACTGGACAGCTTTTCAGCTGCCTATTCTTATGACTGAAAGTCTTGCTTTGCTTTAACTGGGAAAAACAGGCTGCCTCTGTTTATACGTACACACACACAGACACACAGACACACACACACACACATCTGTGTGCACATACATACTCATGCATACACATGTGCTCACATGCACACACACAATGCTTGCACACTCACATGTGAGAGCACACACACAGGCACATGTACATGGTGCAGACATTCACACGTGTGTGAGCACACACACATACATATATACACACAAATGTATAAGCACAAAACACACACACACACACACACACACACACACACACACATACTGAGTGCCATTTTCCTCATTGTTGGAAGTTCTTTGCTTCTGAGTCTGATCTGGAAAACCTGCTCACCAAGAGGCTTCTGGGAAACGTTTCTCCCCCACAAGAAGGGAAGCATTTGCAGTGAATCTGACTAGGGCTGTGGTCCCCAGACACCACGCTTCTCCCAGGACTCACCTGGACTACTGAGGTATTTTCCCTATTTCACACCAGAATGGAGAAGCCAGCAGAAGCCAGCAGAGGCTCTACCTCTTCTGAAAGTCTGATATGAGTCTCAATTTGCTTGGCCTGTCGTCCTGTCAGGTAAGTGGCCCGATGAGTGACTTTCCCTCCCTGACACTCATCCTTCTCCCGTGCAGCAGAGATTATGTCAAAATAGTCACAAAGAGCCTGGCATGAGACTTGGCACCTGGGAACTGTCTTCACAAATGTCTGTTGAGAAAAGGTATGGTCTCCATATGCTGGAAGCAAAGGCTGCCAGGAAACTCAGTTGGCAGGCCGGTGAGCCCTGGCAGGAGAGGCTCCTGGAAGTCTGTGGAGACCTGGAGCCCACCTCCCTCCGCCACTCCCACCTCTTAAAAGCCTTTCAAAATTCTTTATTAAATTTTCATGTCGCATGAAGTCAAGACTCTGATACAGCCTCAGTTGTCTTGGTAACTTCACAAGATGCAGTAATAAAATGAGGCCGAGTGTTGCTAACCACAGCTCATTGTATAAACAGCTATGGAGCATTGATAGTTTCTTTTATGTGGTAATTTTTGAGAGCAAACCTTCTGGGACAGGACGGGGCTGGGGATGTTTGCTCATTTTGGGTCAACTAGTAAGAAAAGGGCACCTTTAATTTTTCCCCCTCTTATGGTTGGTGTTTGCTTGAGAGCTACTGACCTAGGGCCCAAGAAATCCTGGGGGTGGCAGAGGGGGAATTTTGGAAATCCTCCAAACCTGCCTGAGGAACAGTCTCTCTTAGTAGGGAGAGCCTGTTAGATGTCGGCCACCTTTCAGAGACTCTAGGAGGGATGCCTGTCGGAGAGGTTTGCTCTCTGTGCTCCTTCTATGAGAAGTCACCTAATGTAGCCTCTCCCCAGAGCCTGAAGTGCTGAGGAAGCACCAAGGAGGCCACCATGAGCCCTGCTGGCCAGCATACCTGGTGGCCACGACTCTGGAGAACACAGCTCCACCCCCACCCCCACTCCGCCCGTAGCCTCTTCCCAGCACCTCCCCCCCACCCCCCACCCCCGGTGCAACATATGTTCACTCTGAATATTTCCCAGACTGTGGCCCACCCGATGGGAAGTGGGAAGCAGATGGCCTAGAGTTAAAAATAAAGTGAGACCCCCAGCTCCCTGGAAATCTCCACCCCCAGCCCAGTGGCTTCAGAGAAGCATTTGGGGTTTTTTTTTTTGCACAGCCCTCTGCCACTTAGGGAAGAAAGCCTCTTAGGCAGGCTGTGCCCACTGACAACTCCCAGGTCCTTTGGTCGCTATTTCACAGAACATTCAGAACACACATGCCTTGTCCTCATGCCTGTGAGGTAAACTCCAGGCCTTTATAGAGCTGGGGGCCCAGGAGGAGCACCCATCCAAGCTTACTGCCAGACTCTGGAGTCCAGCTGGGACCTATATACCTCTAGCTCCACCACTGTGAGTCCTGGAATACCAGCCTCTGGCTGGCCGGGGTGTACTGTTATCAAACTGGCCCATGCCAGATCCCAGGGAAGAAGCTTGGCCCCAGATGAGATGGGTGACTCCATTTAGTTCACCGTAGCAAAATACCATGAGCTGAATGGTTTCTAAACAGAAATGTTATTTCTTCCTGGTCTGGGAGTCCAAGCTCAGGAGGCTGTAGCCTTGCCCTCTTCCTTCTCACCGACCCCTTATCTGGCAGGAAGAGCATGGGAGAGCAGTCTGGGGTCCTTTCAGCACACCAGTCTTGTTCCTGATAAAATCACTTTCCAAACGCCCACCTCCTCATATGATCACAGCTGGAGCGAGGAGTTCATCAGCTGAATTTCGGAGATGGGACGGCAATATTCAGTCCATCGAAACAGGCTTCTCTCTCCTCTGGTAGAGCAGTTTCTGGGAACTCTTGAAGCCTCGGGCTGTGTCTCTCACCCTAATCAGCTTGGAGACAGTACTGATCTGCTGCCTGAGCAGCTCCTCGCTTAGCACTTCCATGAACCCACCCTAAGCCATTTCCAGAGTCAGCAGCTTCTGGCCTCAATGGGACTCAGGGTCTGTCCATGGTGGTGTTGGAGCAAAGCAGGCCCCAGATTGACAGGTCAGAAATAGTCACCTACTTGAAGCTTCATGTGTTAGCTTGACAAGCCCTGTCAATTTTGCATTCTGTACAGCGCTGTGTCCATATTTTAGCCAGGCTAGGTAGAATGGAAGGAAGCAAGACTGCAGGTGTCAGCAGCTTCCCCAGGAGGCTCATTTCGTGCTCATGTAGTTGCACCTAGTAGGCCAGGCGGCAGTCCAAGGTGACTCTGGGCTCCAGAGAGGTCTCCAGCTGTGTTGGAGAAAACAAGGCAGGAGGCCGACTGGGATGCTGTCAGGCCAGGACCAGCTCTATCTCCGCCCATATGTCTTGGCCATCCCCTGTCGCGTGGCCCTGATCCAGTGGCTGCTCTGATGGGGAATGTACTTGCCTGGACACTCAGGAGAGTCATGTGGAATCACATGCCCCTTCTACAAACTCAGTTAGGCTCCCATGCACATTAACATATGAACCACATCTGCCTAGAACCTTTGCCACACCCCACCCCACCACAACATGGTTCTGTGCTCTTACAGCCCCGGGTGTGGCACACACCCATCCACACCAGCGTATGTCACACCTGTTGCAGCCAGACAGTCGTCCCTTGAAATCCAAAGCTGACTGATTCGAAGATACCAAACTCTGAGGATGTTCAAGTCGATTATGTAAAGTGGGGCACTGACGGGATGTAACCTCTTTCCATGTACTTCAAAGCCCCTCTAGACGTACAGTCTTTAATTCAGCGAAAGTGCTGGAGAAACAGCTGGTAACTATTGTAGGGGAATAACGACCAGGAGAGACTCATCCCTACTCACTGGTCACACTCATTCGAGTGTATGCTTGCGTAGTTGTTGGTTGAACCTCCATGGGAGTGAAGGACTGGCTGTACTCACAACTTCATCCCAGTGTACATTTGGGGAAACTGAGGTACAAAGCTGAGATGAAGTAACTTGCCCACGGTAGCCCTGTGATAATGCCAAAGCTGGTCTCAGATCTGGACCTCCAGAGCCCACCTAATCGACTCAATAGATTAAGAAACTTGTTGTCAAACCAGATGATTGTCCGATGACCTCCATGTGTACCATGCCACACCTCCCACATATGAATGAATGAATGAATGAATGAATGAATGAATGAATGAATGGGTTGTTTTAAGTGGTGAAGCTCCAGCACTATCAGAGCAGTGTGAGGGTCTGGTGAAGTCCCTTCGTCACAGCATGTCAGAGTCTCCAAAAAGCTCTCAGTTCCATGAAGTCATCTCAGGACACCGCAGTCCCTGCAGCTTGCAGGTCTCCCTGTGCTGTCAAGTTCCACCTCATATGGAGGTCTTGACGTCAGCCATGGGGCTTAGCCTTCAGAAATGGCTGGGCTTGGCTGCGAAGTGAACACCGAGGGGAATCCACAGCGTGGGCTCCAGCGACCCGGCTAGCCCCGTTTCTAACCAGATGTGCCAGGCTGTGACAGGAAACGTAAGAATGTCGGACAACCAGATTCGCTCTGGCTGCTGCAGCCGCCCAGACATCGCGGCAATGCAATGGCATTGTTCCCGTTTTACAGCTGAGCAGATGGAATCACTGTCCCCTATGTGTCTCCACGTGGCCATGGAGAAGCTTTGACTCCAGCGGGTACAGAGCTCCTTTTCGTCTGCTCTTGTTACTGCAAGTCAGCGAGTCTCTGCTCCTAGAGAGGATTAAGACATCCACAGACTCGGTTCCCAAACCTGGCCCCTGGCCCTGCAAACAATAGACTCTATCCACACAGTGTAGGCTCCCCACTGCTGTCCCTGTGTGCCACTCTGCCCACTTCTTTCTGTGTTCACACGTGGTCTAGGAAGTGTCCCCTTACCTGAGGAGAAGGACAAAGGTCTTGTTAAGAGAAGCCTTAGGGCCTGCAGAAGGCTCGGGGTGGGGGCACTTGCAACTTGTGAAAACTGTGTTTATATGTTCACATTACTGAGGGACATCAGGGCAAGGACTCAAGCAAGAGCCTGGGGACAGGAGCTGCTGCAGAGGCCATGGAGGGGTGCTGCTCACTGGCTTGCTTCCCCCTTGGCTTGCTCAGTCTGCTTTCTTAAACAGCCCAGGACCAGCAGCCCATAGGTGGCCCCACCCACAACGAATTAGGCCTTTTCCCCATCTGTCCCTAATGAAGAAAATGCTCTGTAGGCCAATCTGATGGAGACATTTTCCCAGTTGCGTTTTCTCTTCCCACATCTAGCTGTGTCAAGTTGACAAAAAGACAGCATAATGCATAGATCTAAAACAAAGAGCACAGTTTAAAGGCAAATAGTGACAAGAAGTCTTCCCATCTTCCCTCCACACTGTTCACAGGTTTCTGTGTCTTTTTTAGGCAGCCCATATACATTCAAGAACTCTTAGGTGTGTGTGTCTGTGTGTGTGTGTGTGTGTGTGTGTGTGTGTGTGTGTGCGCGCGCGCGCGTGCATATGCAGGACGAGTGTGCAGGGTGTGTATGCAGGGTGTATGTGTCTTTATGTGTATATGCATATGTGTCTCTATGTATATGTATGTGTGTGGTGTATGGTGTTTGTGTGTGTGTCTGTTCTGTTTTACACACACCAACTTGCTCTCTGCTTTTTTAACCCAACACTGTTTTCTGACACATACATAACACTCTATCATGATACACACACGGAAATGGGTCTTAGCTTTTTAGCGATGTTATAGAATCCAGTACATGATATACTGTAATTACATATTATATGGCTCCTCTTTTCATTGGTCCTTAATCAATATAGCTACATCCTCCCAGGCCTGTTGCTAAGTGTCACAGGGACAGTTGTCACAAACACCCTCACTTTATGTACAAGGATCATGAGTCCTGCAAAGAGAATTACCAGGTCCAATGGTACATACATTTTAAAATTGCACCAATGTGGTTCGGTTAATCTTCAAAGGGGTTAGGCACTTTTTCAGCCCCATTAAACCTGTGTGAAAGCACCAGGCTGGCACGTACTGTCAGGACACGACTGTTAGCCCACTGGTGGGTAGGAAACACAGCACCATCTCATTACAGATTTAATTTTCACTTTCAGACGCTTCTGTGTGTCGAGAGCCATCAGTGATTCCCGTTCTGTCAGCTGGCTGCTTCCCCCACCTCGGCTTGCTGGTCCACCATGCTCGCTCTTGATTTGTAACACCTCTTTGCAGATGAAAAGAATTGGCTTTTGCTCATAGCTCGGCAAAATCCCTCTTCTACATGAGCTCTCTTCTCCAAGCCAGATGACTCTACCTGCCTCAGTCTTTCCACCACAGTGCCTGGTCTATACCACCAAGCCATCGCATTGCTCCCTGGGAAGATGTAAAGTGACTTCGGCCACTGAGGAAGTGGGGCAGAGCTTCCTCCAGTCCTGCGGCTATCACCGCATGCAGTCACTAAGCCTAGCCCCACAGGCATCAGTGATGTATAGGGAAGAATCTAAGAGTCAACCCCCTCCCCAAAGCCATGAACAGCCTTGCTGAATGCTCATAGCCTCTACCCCACCCCACACTTTCTGCCATTCCATGAACCCCTTTGCTGACCATCCCTCCAGTGCTGGCTTCAAAGTGCTGGCTCTAATCCCCTTCTCTGCTATGGGTTCTGGGGAATTTGCAAAGCCCCCAACCTAAAAATCACCAGATGTGCAGGGCTGACCCTGCTCCCTGGGCAGATCCCTCCTGCCCTGTGGCTCCTGAAGCCCCCACGTAGCTCTGTCACCCACTCAGAGTGGTTCTCTTTGTTGTCTACCACCACGGCAGGTCTGCACCACTTCAAGACCCAACTCCCTGAAATAAGAGATTCAAGGAAGTGTAATGGGGAGAGAGGGAAGGAAGAGAAGCAGGGGTGAGTGGGAGGGACAAAGGTACCTTCCAGCTACAGAACTCAGTGGACTCGGAGGCAAAGGGGAAGGCCCAGAAGCCCCTCTAAGACTCAAGTTTGCCCATTTGTGCGAAGGGGTATGATATCCTGTAAGCAGCCATCAGCACTTCGCAAAAGGCAAATTCTAAGAAATTTAGGAGACGGTCCTTCCCGGGTCATCCTGGTCGGCCTCACTAAGCTTGCCTAGAGACCTTTGATCCAGAGAGGCCTCTCCATCACTGTTCCTAGCCCCCACTGGAATGAGAGGCTAGTGAATACAAAGGCCTCTGGTGTTTAGAGCCCCCAGGAGGTCGGGAGGATGCGGGCCCCAGACCATCCTTTCAGTGGTGGCTTCCAGCCCTGGACCCTCCTCACATGGAGAATGTATCTGTGCTCTCCTTGCTGTCTCTAGGAGTCCCTGCCACTCAGCCCTTGGCTTCTGTTCTTCCCTCAGTAGCTGGGGCTAGGGGAGTGGGCTCCCCACTTCACTGTACTCCATGGCCTCTCCTCCCTCTGAGGAGCAAAATCAAGTCTCTACCTGCCCTGCACTGGTTCCCTTGGTCTTGCTGGGCTGGGCCTCTGCCCAGGCTTCTGCCAGCAAGCAGTTCTTCACAGATCTGCACTCCTCAGCCGCCCTCTGGCTTGCTACAACTTTGTTCTGCCTACAGGTTAGGGGCCCCTTCTTCTCACTGAATGAGCATAGTGGCAAGCACAGCGCTTCTGTGTGCCAGGTGGGCACAGTCAGAAGGGGCCCCCACATGGCCGAGACTGAAGGCCTAGGGACATTCTTGCTGAAGGTCAGGCAGGGGTCTCTTTCCAGGAGGAAGCCCAGGCTTCGCAGATGCTAGAGGAGGTTACCCCATCAGCATTGCATCTTCAAGAGCAGTAAGGTGTGATTCTGAAGATAAGCTTACAGTTTGGGTTCCACAAAAGTGATCACAGGGAACGGGTGAGTACAGGGACCACATTGGCCATCCCTAGGGAGAAAAACGGGGTTTCGGGCTTTGTTGTTACCTTTTCTGCTGTTACTGGGGATCGAACCTAGGGTCTTAATTAAGCAAGCTAGTACAGACCTAGTCTCACTCTGACTTTTTAGAAACCAAAAGGACACAGTTATCAAGGCCGTTGCTGACTCCCTTATGAACTGACGCTCCGTGTGCGCACAGTTGGTCTGTCCTGTGCCAGCTTATCTCCACAGGCAGATGTGAATGCCAGGTGACTGGGACTCATGGCAGAGTGAATGGACGTAACGGATGGGACACTCGTGCTCAGAACAAAGAAGAAGATCTCATGTGGAGCAGTGACAACCCCGAAGCAGGCAGGGCCAGGAGCAAGACCAGAGGCTTCTGCCCACCTGACTCCCAGATAACCTGTTTTCATCCCCCTCACCCCTCCACACACACTGGCCCGATATATCTATCTACAGCAGCTTTCAGCCCTGCTTGGCATCACTGGGAAGGCTGGGTCATGTGACATCCAGCAGCAGCCCATTAGTCGACAGGCTGAAGCATATCATATTGAATTCTATGGCCCTCGGAGCCCATGGGCCCCCATGCTGCTCTGAAATCTGCACTGATTTATCGGAATGCAATTGTGCAGCGTATTTCCTGTAACGGATACAGGGCCCCTCCTCTCACCAGGACCGCTCTTTCCAACGTCCTCAAGGGAAACAGAAAGCTCAGGGATCTTGAACCTAGTCCCTACTGCAGCTCCAAAGGAAAAGGGGGTGGAAGGGGAGATCAAAGGGGCACCCTTGCCTGCCTGTCCCAGTCCTTGAGTCCTTTTGGCCTCTGTTCCCACTACACTGACAATGCTACAGAAGAACCTATAGCTGGGCCAGCCAAAGACTCAGCCGCTGAAGCCCACCCATGCTGTGTTAAGCTGGCCCTGCTAATCCTGGGACCCTCGGGTCTGGGCTTCTGTCTTCAGCCCACAGCACACATCACATTTCTGCACACTGCAAAAGGACGCATACCCGCACTGATGCAAACATCTGTAGGTACCCACTGGCAGGCCGAGCTGGAGGCTACACAGCGCTCGGATACGCTGCACATCTGTCGCAGTTCATACTGTTACCCCTCCATGCTCAGATGCCCAAGTCATCGTGTTCAAGTCACGTATGTAAAACGGTGCAGTGCCTGTGTGACTCTGTACACAGTAGCCCCTTTATGCTTACACTACAATGGAAAGAATTGTCACATACATTGTTTAATGAATAAAAACAATAAACGTATGTGGACAATACAGACATAGTTTCCCCAAACATGTTAGCTAAATCTATGAATATAGAGCCAGAGGATCTGGAGTACCAATTTGATATTTGATATCCTATGTTCCATGTGTATGTTCTCTCTCTCTCTCTCTCTCTCTCTCTCTCTCTCACACACACACACACACACACACATAATAAAAATAAATCTTTTTAAAAAATGGCCCTTCCTTTATTGAACTCCCTATGAACCAGGCATCACGTTAGGTGCTAAATATACAAAGCTGAATAAACTTAGATATTAAATAAGCAGAGATGACAACCTGACATGCTGCTGCTGTCCAGTGAGTCCCAGTTCCTATGTGAGTGTCAACATTTAACAGCTCGTGTTTTCCTCTTCTTAGGTTGGTCTCCTAACCTTTTCTATTACTCAAACAGGAACAGCCAGAAACAAAAGCAACGTACCTGTCATTTTCATTTGCTTTTCTAGAATTACTAGTGTGCACGAGCACACTGTTAACTGTGAGACAAGGTCTCCTCTAGCCCAGGCTGTCTTCCAACTCTACATAGCTGAGGATGACCCTGAACACAGGATCCTACCAAGTGCTGGGATTATGGGTATGAGTCGCCCCACATACTCTTTCCCCAACTACCTCTTGCCTGCTTTTCTGCTGGGATAATTAATTAATGGCCTAATTTTCCAACTCTTCGGGCAGAGCTGGATCGCTTTGCACAAGTATTTTCAACATCATCAAAGGTGAGAAGCAGTTCAAAGTGACTGAAGGTTTTAAGCAGCTTAGTGAGATACTGACAGGTGACCTTTGAGACCCATGAAGAGGCTTCCACATTCCCTGCAGACGCTGCTGGGCAAGCGCAGTGAATGCAAAGCAAAACTCACTATTGCTCTTTGGAGGCCAAGGATCAAGTGGGAATCTCCCTGAGAAGTTTCATCTTTCCTGAGTGTGCGTGCGTGTGTGCATGTGTGTGAAAACTCAGATCCATAAAACTATAGACAGAGATGCCAACTCACAATTTCTATATAGTGTCTGTGTAAGGACGCAGTATGTTCCTGATCTTGGCCAGTTAATGCCATTTCCCAAGGTTGCCAGAACGGATCGAGGGAGGGAACCTGGATGTCATGTCAGGTCAGACAGTGAAGACACATTCAGAAACAACGCTTGGGTATGTTAGTAAGGCTAGGACACTGTTGAAGGGGCTCCCAGGGACCACACCTAGAACTGTTGGGTAACCCTGTCACAACAAAACAGAGGAATGAATTCTATCCCCCCAACAACAGGAATGCATCAGTCCCATGGGGATGGCGGGGAGGACCTTGTTGAGGGCCCAGTGTTAAGTGAAGCTCAGAGCTGGAAAGGCACCTCTCCCAGCCATCTCTGCACAGACCCAGTCAATTAAGAAATGCTCCTGGCCGGGCAGGGGCGGCGCACGCCTTTAATCCCAGCACTTGGGAGGCAGAGGCAGGCGGGTTTCTGAGTTTGAGGCCAGCCTGGTCTACAGAGTGAGTTCCAGGACAGCCAGGGCTACACAGAGAAACCCTGTCTCGAAAAACCAAAAAAAAAAAGAAAAGAAAAGAAAAAGAAATGCTCCTAGTTGCTCTGACCGAAAGCGCTGTTTTTATGGCCTCTGTGTGCCCCCTCTCAGGCTGCTTAGTTACAAAGAAGGCAAAACTACAACTGAAACCAACGCCTCCCCAGTGGAGAAGGGAAACAGCAAACACTGATGAGGAGCTAAAAGAAACACCACTCAAGAAAGGCAGCCAGGCCCTGGGCATCGTGTGCCTCAAAATGTGTTCCTCTCTAAAGACTCAATATGCCCTGTGTGAGACAGCCAGAAACAGGTCCTAAAGACACACCAGATAAACTCGGCTGTTTCCATTTGTTACTGATGTTGCTTAACAGGAGCCAGGAGTGTGGCTGACTGTATTTCCCCTAAGTGCCATTGTCACAAAAGACCAGAAAAGCCTATGGCAAGTTCCAGATTAGAAGAGGTTAAAGAGACATGACAACTGAATGCAATCCCTGACTCTAGGCTCGGGCATTAGGGGGAAACAGAAGAAGGACATAATTGGTCAGCTGAGGAAACGAAAAACGGAATTGAGAGCTGGTCACCCACCAAGGCTTGACTGGCGAAGCTGAGAGCGTCTGAGACTGGGAAGGATCAGCGGAAGGAGCCATGGTATGAATTCAAGGAATCCAAGGGGAGAAGTGTGTGTGTGTGCGTGTGTGTGTGTGTGTGACGGAGAGAGACAGAAAGACAGAGAGAGACTATAACAATAAAACAAATGGGGTTAAATGTTCATGGCATTTTGGAGTAAAAGCCACACGGTGTTCCTTGTTGTTGATTTCAACAGCTTCTCTGTAAGTGTGAAGTTATTACCAAAGCAAAAGTCCAAAGAAAAACAAAATCATTCAGCATTCAAGGTGTGAAAGTTTAAACTATATGCAAGTATAATCATTAAAAAAAAAGTAATGGTGAAAGGTGGTATTCGTAGGGAACAGTAGCCACAATCTACTGCCAAGTGGAAAGAGCAGCCCGCTAGCCCGGTATTGAGAGTGCGTCTAATCAATACCACATACATACATGCGGGCACTCACCCACACTCATATTTTTTTAAGAAATAAAAACTAAAGATCTTTTTAAAACTGACTAGTATGTAGCGTGGTTCTAATTTTCCCTTTACAGTGCTAGTCTGTGCCAAGGGCAGTGGTGTACATCTGTAATTCAAGCACTCACGTTTGGGGGATCTCACGTTTGAGGTCAGTCTTGGCTGCCTCCATAGTCAGATTTTACCTTGAAATAATAAAATAGAAATTAGGTTGTATGGGCAAGAACAAAGCTATCTTGATAGCTGTAAACAATAGATATGTCTATACTGAAAGGGTTTTGTAGGCAGTGGACCCCTTTCAACATGACTTCTTCCTGCTTAGTATTTGACTTTTTTTAGTTTTTAATTGTGTGTAGAAGTGTCTGCATGTAGGTATGTGCACATGGAAGCAGTACCCACGGAGGCCAGAAGAGGGCATCAGAGTCCCTGGAGCCGGAGTTACAGGTGGTTGTGAGCCACCCGTGTGTGCTGGTAACTGAATTCAAGTCCTTTGCAAGAGCAGTGTGTGCTTTCAAGCACTCCAGTCCCCTACTTCTGTTTTGTTTGGTTTTGTTTTTAAAGCTGGTTTTAGGAATATACGTGAGATTTCAACATAGGCAAGGTGAGTAATGAGTCTCCTGAATCTGTAACTTGCTTTTCCTTGGCTTTGAATTTCTTTGGTGTAAGTTCTGAAATGATAACATTCTGTGATCTTTGTCCTACAGATTAGAATAAATGGTGTTTTCTGGAGTACCTTGGAGATAGACTGACTTTGCATCTATTTGTAAATTTTGTTTCCTTGAAATTACCAATTGTTTGTACGCACAGCTCTTTGAATTCTCCTCTGAATTGTTTGTGACAACTGACTGGTTTCCTCATTAATTAGTGAATTAAAAAAATACTAAACATATGTTCATCTTATATTTGTGTGTAAGTCTTGGTTGTCAAATAAAAGAGTATGCTTTCACACAAATTTTACTGTCACGAAAGGGTAAAAGCTGTAAACATTTTGTTAAGAGATGTTTCTGAGACTGAGGCCTTCTCCCTCCACTCTAAGAGTGTGGAGTCCCTGACCTCATGGGCCTCTCAGTACGTAAAACCAATCTTCACACATCAGCAATGTGTAGACACCCCCAGGTGTAACTGCAGGGACCTTCTCTAGGCCTTAGGGCCTCGGTGCCAACTTTTTGGCTGGTGGGAAGGGCAGGGCAAAGGGCAGACCATGATCCTCAGAGAAGCTGGTGGCTTCTGACTAGCTAGACCTTCGAAGGGATGTTTGTCTTCTGGATATTTCAAGATACTCAGAAATAAACACCAACCAGGAGTCACAAAGACAGCAATCAATTCTAAACACGTATGTGGAAGACATGACCATCTTCATATGAATTCAGCAAACAGTGTAAAATAGCCATAGCATGTAACAAGCTCAGGATATTGGTGTGCCGTGGACCGGCAGACGATCCACCCTGGTCGCAGGTCTTACGGTAACTACTCAATCCAGATGGTGTGATTGCTCACTGGGTTGTTCAGATTTGAGAAGTCCAGCATACCCCTCTCTCCAGCAGACACCAACCACACCTTCTCTCTCCTGACAGCCACTGCCAGCTGCTGGGGAAAGCAGCATCTATCTTGTATCTTTATTTTGTATTCAGCCACTTCCCTAAGCAAAGACCATTTTTGCGATGGGAGATTCTAAGGAAATCCTGTCTTGTCTTGTTTGCCCGCCTGCGTCCCCCAGTAAGTACAATGAGCTTCCTCCCTTCACCATCTCTTGCTTCCTTCACCATTAAGGAAGTGGGCGGGATCTAATGCTTCGAGTTGAGGGACTGTACTGACTTTTTTCAGTGCAAGGCAAGCCCTCTACCACTGAGCCCCAGGTATTTTTTAATGGGGTTTTCATCATAAACACAAAAACATGTTGAGGAAAAAAATGTAGAAAGCATACATAAGCCAAGAGAGAAATGAGGACCACACTCAGTATTCCTAGGTCAGTATTTGATCCACATCTTGGCATATATCTTTGTATGATTTTGAGGTTTTATTGTGAAGTTATTCTTGTTAAAGACCACCTTATTTTAAGTAGTGGTACACGCCTTTAATCCCAGCACTCAGGAGGCAGAGGCAGGCAGATCTGAGTCCAAGGCTAGCCTGGTCTACACAGTGAATCCAGAAGAGGGTGTTGAATCTCTGAAACTGGAGTTACAAGTGTTTGTGAGCTGCTTGATGTGGGTGCTTGGAACCAAATTCAGGTCCTCTGCAAGGGCAGGATGTGCAGGTAACCACAGAGCAATCTCCATCTCTCCCGCCCTCGAAAATGCTTATCACGCCTCCTCCAGTACTAATAAAGAACACCTGCTTGCTCAACTGCAATCCTGAAGACTTTCTGTAGTACAGACACTGCCCTCCACATTTACAGTGAGGAAAGTAAGAATGGAGCATCGTCCCACGATGCTGAGACCGTGTTGCTGATCAATAGCCATTAAGACTCAAAGCCCATGTTCACATGTTCAAACTCAGGCTCTTACCTACCGATTACCACCTCCCGACCCAGGGGTTTTTGTGAACATGGTCTAAAAGCTAAACTAGAATCCTCTTGGACATATAATTCTGTTATCAGCGTTTACACCTAATACATTATTTACATCTTTCAATGCCATTTATTAGTATTCTACAAATTTAATGGCTGCACAGAGTTTCATTATATTGGGTATGTTTTATTTATTTTTAAATGGCTCTCCGTAGCCAATTGAGAAATAAAACTGGCTGTAAAATATTCAAACAGCACAAAGGAATTGAAAGCAGGACATTTAAGTTCCCCTCCCCCCTCCCCGGAGCAAACTGCCACTGACAGTGGGGTGTGTTAGCCTGTGGTGGGATTTATTGGCTGTTCTTTAAAAGAATGGGGGCACACTGATTGAGAGCCTGCTTTTCACTCAGAATGGATCAGTAACATCTTTCTATATCTGTGCATTTCTGTTAAGGCCTGAGAATCAAGAATTCGTGTTTAAAGGAAATCACACTTAGCGCTTGGCTTGAAGAAATGGCAGGAGAGTTGGAACATGTTTTTTTTTTTTTTGGTGGTGGGGAGACTGGAAAATGAGGAAATGAACAAGTTTTAGAGGCATCAAGGTCAAGCACTCTATCTCAGACAAATCAAGTTGGATGTGAATGAAATCCTCAAGTGGTGATACCAAGTGGGCACATGGCTCTGGTGGAAGTGCAGTGTGTGTGTGTCATTTACACGGAACGGAGGGTGTGACAAGGGTCCCTGCTGCCTCTACAGAGGGCCTATATTCATCTGTACTTTCCAGTCCCCGTTCTTCTCCACTGTCTTCCAACACTGGGTCATGTCATCTGTCCTGGTTCCCAATTCAGGCACTTGCTACCTGACAGATACAAGCTTTCTTCAGTGGCCTCAGGGTCCTGGGTTACATGTGCTCTCTGAGGGTGTATGTACACAGTAGCACTGTGACTCAGACTTTTCATTGAGGAAACCTCTCTAAAATGAACAGAAGGAAGAGCAGCTACTGAGGACAGGCTCACTTCCCTGTTACAGCCCTCTGGCTGATGTCCCCAGGCCAGAATTCACTGGGCGACATTTCTCCAGAGAATGACGACCAGTCCCCTGCCAGGAGATGGTGCTGTACTTTCAGGGCTATATGGACAGGTATCCTGGCTCTGACTATACTGATAACTGGGCTTGGGGGCTCCCACCTAAGCCTCTGAGAGGATCTGGGCAAGCAAACCTTTCCCATCAGCCTTCCAGTTGACAGTTAAGCAATTCTCTTATCTGCTTGCATCCCCTCCCACATTAATCTTGTCAGAACACGCAGTTTGGGGAGGAAACAAATCACATGTGTTCCAGAGTCCTCATTTAACCGCAAGACTTGGTGGTATATTTATTTGTTTTTTAATACCATTTCGTATTGTAGCCTAAACTGGCCGCTGGGTAGGCATTTTCTTTATGTCCCAGTAATGCCAACTGTAGGTAATTTCTCAATTACAATCTGACAGAAAGATCTGTTCTCACTAGGGTGAATGCTTGATGTGTCCTTGCTTATTAGAAGTTCTTAAAACTCTCCAATTCCTTTTCTTTTCTTTTCTTAAGGGGGTGTTGGGGTGTTTTTCTGACAGTTTGCTCTGGGCTTGTGTGTGTTCTTGCCGGGTAAAGCTGGACTGCTCATGTTCAACCGAGGGCTATCACACATCAAAAGACACCTGCATGCTTGGCCGCCACTGGGGAAGCAGGCACTCATCCAGCAGGTACGGCTTA
Organism: Uromys caudimaculatus; assembly: GCA_028551405.1. Classification (NCBI taxonomy): domain Eukaryota; kingdom Metazoa; phylum Chordata; class Mammalia; order Rodentia; family Muridae; genus Uromys; species Uromys caudimaculatus. Next base: position 129,070,499 of record CM052701.1, read on the forward strand.
AGTGGCTTCAGGAGACTTTGCTTCCAGCTCAAGAAAATCTGACCCTAAAAAACCCAAGTTGGTCTTTCCAAGCACTAGATACTTGGGGACAGTCAGCCTTAGCCTCTCCTCACTGCTCACCCTGGGCAGAGCCCGCTCGGCTCTCCTCTCCTCAGGTTGCAGAGGAATGACATGGTTTGCCTAGAGCCTCTGCAGCAGGAGGTGCGGCAGCTATGAGCTCCCAGCAATCACTGGGGCTCCCAGCCTGTGGAGGTCAGGAGGGGCTTTAAGAGGCTGTTATCAGAGATGAGGGGGTGTCCCAGGTCACCCCGTTAGGGGTCACGACTAGAATAACAGTGTGAGCTCGAGCAGTTGCCTGTAGGAAACAACCCAGAACACAGCTGAAGAAAGGCGAGCCAGGCTTAAAATAGCTAAATAAATCTTTAATATTTCTAATTGCAAATGTACAGAAATTGCACAGCCACACAGAGTCTTCGAACACCAACAATCCTCTGTACATTATTACATGGTTAAAAGTCTCGACTGGAGGAAGGGCTCCGGCCGACTCCGACGTTTGCATTTTTCCTTTTCACATACTTACAAAAGGGGGAACTGGGCACAGTGGAGGAGACAGGTAGCCTTGTGGCTGAGTATATAGAAAAGGGGGGCTGGTTCCCTGGACAGTCTGGCTCCCAGACGTACGGGTATGAGGGAGGAGTGTCCCTCAGGCAGGTGCTGGGGTACACATTGAGCTCTGGCCCTGGTCCCCACCCCCACTCCTGGGCAGTCAGAGGTCTTCACTCAGAGGAAGTTTGGCAGTTTCCTTCACCCTAACATACAAGTTGAACAAAAAGGTCAGGTGTCTGTGTTGGCAGGGGTGGGGCCGCTCTCTCCAGCAGAGCCTGGGTGTCAGTGGCCAGGGTCTTCCCAGAGCAGGGCCTCTGGCAACTGCAGCCCTTGCTGTAGGCAGCGCTCAGCCCCAAGGCTGTGGGCAGGAGGATGCTTTACTGGCCCCACTGGGGCATGTGCCCCATCAACCTCCCACCCCAACAGCATGCTTGAAAGTCACCGAGTCAGCGCCCCAGGCAGGAAACAGACAGACAGACACCTAGGCTGCAACGCTCTTCGTCCTGCCCAGCCCCGTTCTCCAGGCTGTACCGACTGTGAGAGAGCCATGTCCTGGCCAGCCCTCGCAGCACCGGGACTAAAGGGCTATGTACATCCCTTGGGTGAAATAGTTCCATTACAGTCAAACACCAAGAACATTTACAAAACTCGGCAGACTTGCAATGAAGATAAAAATCTGTGAAGAGTTTATACACTTTTACAGTTTTTGCACTAGGTAAATAAGGCTCTCGGCCTGAGAGCTAACAACCCCGCCAGGGGGGCCATTGCATCTGGCCCTGCGCTCTCCTGTCCAGGCCTGGGGACCTCCCCATATTGCTAGGAGACGCTCAGACAGAGGTCACTTTACTAGGCATGGGCGAGAGTGTGGGTGGGGAGGAAAACAGGGCTCCCTGGGCAGTGGAAGGGCAAGACCCAGGCCAGGCCAGGCCCTGCCCAAGAGGCCACCCCTGCTGAAATGCACAGGCGCAGGGGTGTGGACAGGAGTGGGGCAGGAAGAGGCAGTGGCAGGACCTCAGCCCCACCTCCTTCCTTCCTGAGGTCTCTGAGCCTTGATGGCCACGCCCTCTCCCAGCATTGGTCTGCAGCCTAACTGGGTTGTAGGTTACAGCTAAAAGCCCAGAGCATGTGCCCTCTACCCTTGCCTGTCCGTGGACTGAGGACGAGGTGCAGCATGGCTAGGCCACACCTCCAGGACGGCCACCCTTTCTAGTGAGGACTCTAGGAGCTTTAAGTGCAGCTTGCTGCACTTCTGCCGCCTGGGCAAAGGCCCTAGCTCCTGCCCTAGGTGACTCAGAACCAGGGCTTGGAATCTAGAGTATGGGAACAGGTGGGGACCCAAGAGAGACCCAAGCTCCTGCCCTTCTCTGTCCCACAAAGGGGGAGGGACAGATATGCTACACAACAGCCTAGAGCTGGGGAAAACCAGCCCCAGTTGTGGGGTGTGCCCCTCCCTGCCTGCAGTGCCTGGGTCCTTGGCTGGGGCTGGGAGGGTGAGGAGAGGCGACTGCACACACGGGGCCTGGTGCAGGCTGCTGCTGTCTTGGAGAGGGAGCAAGTCTAACATCCTCCAGGGTCGCTATTTCCCATGCAGTGCGCACGCTCAATTTAAAAGGCCCCTGTGTTCCAGCAAGCGAGCAAGCGGGCTTTTGTTTCTAATGCATACTGTGAAAGGAAAAAAAATCACAGTTATCCACTTTCTCAGGGCCTTCAGGTTTTAGAATTTTCTTTTAAACTATCAGAGAAAAGAGATCACCTTTGTAGGGTGAGCACCGGCTGGCCTTTCTCCACAGAGCCACTGTGCATTGACACACTGGGACCCTCGAGAAGGCAGCTACAAAGCATGTGCAACCTGGCCACCTCTGCCCAGCTCTCTGGCTTCTGGGAATTCCTAGAGCATGAGCCAGGCCCACATGTGAAGTGTGGGAAGCTATGGCTCCTCCCACGGGCATGAGGGCCCAGCAGAGAAAGTGCAGTGCTGTCTGTTTGGCAATGCAAGGAAGGACAGGAAGGAGAGTGGAGGGTGTTGAGCCTGGGACAGGCATAGGACCGAGGTTCTGTTCAATTCCTCACCGCCAGGAAAGGTCCCTGACCAGCTGCATGCAGGAGCAGGGGCTCAGGGCTCCATCAGGCCCCAGGGGCCAAGGGAAGCCCAGAGCAGCGGCCCCTGGGCCTTACCTGAGCCCTTTCCAGGCAGCTCCCTCCATAGCAAAGGGCAAGGGGTACATGCACCTGTCTGCTCAAAGAGGAGAAGGCGCCACATACCAACTTCAACAACCAGACACACACTTGGCAGGCCTCCCTGCAGGCTGGCCCCACTCCCCAGGCAGTCCCTGCTGCCTCTACCCTCACCCACTGTTCAGGTGGGCGAGGGGGGGCACTGTGCCCTCAGTCACGCTCCATCAGTCCTGTGCCCCTCCACTGCAGGCTAGCCTGCACCTGTGGGGAGCCTCCTGACCGAGACCCTGTCCCGGGCACCACAGTCCCCTCTCCTCAGGCAGGTTAACAATTGCTGCTGTTTCTGAACTCGCCGTTCTCAGTAATCTGCAATTTGGTGGGGTTGGTGGGGGAGACGCCGTTACGGGCTTGCATGCTGTACCTCTCTTTCAGCTGTGTGAGGGCACTCATGAGGCGGGCATTGGCAGCATCCAGCGAGGCAATGCGTTTTTCCTGTGGGCAAAGAGGGCATTAGTGGCGCCTGGGATGGGCTCTGGCCAGCAGTAGCCGTCAGAGAGCACCATGACTGGCAAGAGAAGCAGGAAGACTTGTGTGTAACTGCCAAGTGTGTTAGGGCCCAGGCTGTGGAGCAGCTGGGAAGGTTCTATGCGATCACAGACTGGGGCCTTATCATCTGCCTCTTACCTTATACAAAGCTAAGGAGGAGTTACAGCACCTGAGGCTCCGCCTTTGTTTCCCAGCATGCCTGGGTCACACACCCAGAGCTCCTTCCTAGGCTATGTAGCTTACAGTCTACTCAAACCTGCCAATTCTTGGGGCATTCAGAGGAAGGGGCTGGGGGGGACCAGAGCCCCTCTGCCTAGCCTTCTTTCACCTCCCAGTCCTGCCTGCTCTACTCCCGTAAGTTCCTGGTCAGCATCCTCAGAGCACAGAGACCTTGGTTCCTGGCTCCTGGTTTTCACACTGAGGTGTAACCAAGAATGACAGAGAAGCCAGTCACACTCCCACTACCCCAAGCTCTGTACCACTGTAGCCAGAGCCCCAACCTGGGCGTCGATGATCTTCTGTTTGGAATCTACAGCTGCCTGCATCTCTGCGTGATCCTTCTTCAGTTCCTCTTCTACAGACATCAACCTGTGAGCAGAGACGAGAGTCAGGGTCTCTAGGAGGAGAAACACCATCCTGTGTATAGAGGGGACATGCTAGGCTGAAGCAGAGGCCCCACAGCTGTCCCTGGCACTGACATGGCAGGGCTACTCTGTCTTGACCTCAACTCCCCACCGGCAGCTCTGCTCTCTGGAGCTATCTCCATTCCAGCGCACTCCGAGACCCAAGGAATGCCATGGTATAGAATCTGGGCAGGGACATGATGAGGACACTAGGAAAGGCTCTAGATCCCCTCCAAGTCTACTGAGGTGGTGTGGGCTTTATTAAGACATGAGGTCCAGGGGCTCACAACAGCAGGAACATCACACTAGGCTGTGACTACAGCCTGTCAGCTGCTGCGGTGAGCTGCTGGTATCAAAGTGATGAGGGAGTTCAGCAGGGACAAGGTGGAGGACCTCCAGGAGCTCCATCCAGGCAGACATGGACCCTACTAATCCCCCTCAAGTCTCTGTAGGAATCCTAATTCTGCCTGGCAACACCCAGCAAGCTGGGACCATCCCATAAGCTAGATGCAGGGGAAGATGGGCCATAGGGGGCCATGAAGAATTCTGGGAAGGCACCTGCACCATGGAACAGCCAGATGAGACCAAGTCTGAAGGCCTTCAGATCCCACCCTAGCAATGCTCCAAAATGCCTGGCATCCCACCAAAGCTGCAAGGATACAGAGACGTAAGGAAATACAATCCATAACCAGGAGACAAACTAGTGAGAAGAGCTGAGATGTCAGATGGGAGAAGCAGTAGGGGATGCTGTGAGGGGGCAACTGTGCAGACATTCTACGCTGAGGAGGCGGTGTCAGGCATGAGGAACACAGAAGAAGGAGAAAGGACTGACTAGCAGTACAGCAGAACACTGGTATGCCATTTCAGATTATATGGGAGCCAGGCCTAGGCACAGGCCTGTAACCCCAGCTACCTGGGAGACTAATGCAGGAGGATGACAGCAAGTTCAAGACCTTCTGTGCTGTAGGCAAGTTCAGGGAGAGCTCCGGAAATTTACTAAAAGTGTCTCAAGTACAAAGGTTGGGGCGGAACCCAGTGACAGAGGACTGTCTAGCCTGCCCAGGGCCCTGGGTTCAGTCCTTACCCAGTAATATAAAAATGAATATAAGACAAAACTCAGAGAACAATGGAAAAAGAAAGCAACTGTGGGGGCTGAACAGAGGCTCCGTGGTCATGAATACCTGTTGCTCTTACAAAGGACCTGAATTCAATTCCCAGCACCCACATGGCAGCTCACAAGCACCTGTAACTCCACCTCAGGAGATCCGAACACCTTCATCTGACCTCCTTCGTATCAGGCACAGACTAGTATGCAGGCAAATCGCCCATACATATAAAAAATAAAATAAAAAGGAGAAAGAGAAGGAAAGAAGAAAGCAACTAAGGAACAATGGAACGGGAGACAGTATAGAGCAGCCACTGTACCTGAGGGTAGGTGACAGGAGTCACAGAGGAAATAGGAAGCAGAGCCATACACCATCTAAGACTAGCAAACCCAAGAAAACCACACCAGGCATGTTAGTCAAACTGGAAAATGAAATTGACAAAATTTAATGGAAAAAACATTAGGAGGATCAGATAGCTCACTGAGCAGAAGCACTGCCACATAAGTTTAGTGACCCGAGGCTAATCTCCAGAACCCATGGGGAAGAGAAGCCTCCTGGACCATGTCCTCTGACCTACACACCCACACACACCCTACATAACTATACAATTACACACACACACACACACACACACACACACCCCTATCCTATGGCTATATATACATACCTATACATGTAGCCTTCCATACATACATACATGCCCCTCCCCAGTAGTAAATACAATTAAAAAAATTTTTAGTGTTATGGATCCAACCTAGGGTCTGGGCATGCCAGGCAAGCATTCCAACAATGACCAAAACTCTAGCCCAGGAGAGGTACCTTAAAAACAGAGAGAAAAAGCAGACTATGTTAAACAAACAAATAAACAAAACAACAACAACAAAAAAACAAGGACCAGGCAATGCTCCTGTCACATTAGCCAGGGGACGGGTCACATGAAGCCACTGCCTCCTTCTGTAAGCCTTCACATCTCACAGCTCTGCTGTGACCGTAGTTGAAATGGAGCACAAGATCCCGTGGCCTACAAAGCCTGGCACGATTATCATTTGCCCTTTGAGGGAGACCTGTCAACTAACAGGAGACAGAGCCTCTGTCCCCAAAGCACTGGGGACATACAGCATGGAAGCCAACAGAGAGATGCAGAGAGATGGAATGAAAGATACAGTCCAAGGAAGGCAAGAAGTAAGAAAGACGCTAAAGCTACATACGGACAGGAAAACAGCTCTAAGGTTAACAGGCTTAAAAACCATCACATTACAAGTAAATGGCTTAAACACTCCAATTAAAAGGCAGAAGAAGTTGTCAGACAATAAACACATCTAACAGTAGGAACCTGTAAAATAAACTTTGTGCACAAAGATGGGTCTATGGTCTGAAAGTTTGTGTTCACACTCAAATGTGTGTACATGTGTGTACACTCAAACAACCTCTACGGTGCTACTGTACTTCTCTCTGGGAAGTGATTGGGTCTCAAGATATTTCTGCCTTCATGAGCAGGGTTAGTGCCCTCACCAAAGAAGCTGGAAGGAGCTTGCCTCTAAGGACGTAGCACCAAGGTATGTCTGTGAAGGAGAGCTACACTAAATCTGTTGACACCCTGATCTTGGACATGGCAACCTTCAGAACTGTGAGCAGGACATTTCTCTTGCTTATAATCACCTAGTGCTGTTATTTTGTCATAGAAGTGGAAATGGACCAAACAATGGTTTAAAAATATATAGGACGGAAAATGATACACGTGCTACACCAGCCAGAGAAAGTTAAGAGTATCTACATTAGGAATAAGTAAAAAAAGTGTAATTAAAAAGGCCAGTTTGTTAATGGTACATAACAATCCTAAAAGAACACCCACCCAGGACTAGAAAGTGTCAATGAAGCAAAACCCACAGAAATAAAGCAGGAGAATCATGATTCTATAGCTCAGTATCCCTGTCTCAGAAGCTGATAGAATAACACATGCAAGCAGGCAAAGGAGCAGCTAGGTCGTGGAGAAAGCCGCAAGTGTCCTGATACATTTACATTCACAGACCGAGGGAAGGGGGATGGCCAGGCACCAGGGAAGCCAAGAACTGAATGGGATATCAAACAGTTCGCAGGTGTCCAGTCACCTGGGTTCTGCTCTGTTAATCATCTGTAATGAACAGAAGCCCAGGACGGGACAACCACCGGGAGGGTAGAACAGGTGATCTGGGAAGGGTTTGTGCTGTGGACAAAACAGATGGCTAAGGGGGAGTTCCCTGTCTACCTTACTCCTGCTCAGTCCCAGGTCTCAGCCAACGATCAGGCTATCAATCCACACTCCTTACACACCCCTGTGAGGTAGATGCTCCAGGACTGGTACACAGAGAGTAGCCTAGATACTGCACTGTTGTGTGCAGACACCAAGGACAGCATGCCCACCCCATCCCTGGGCAAAGATAGAGGGAAAGGAACTAGCTACCAGAACCAACTGACCTCAGAAACTCTTCAGACAAACGAGGCCCTGGAAAACCCAATAGACCCCCACCCACCATACTGGCATAGCCACCCTCTCTTCCTGACCCAAACTCCTCCCTCCCCACAGTGGGCACCCTGACACACAACCAGATGTGCTGCCCTCAATGGCTTCCTTGTTGTCTTGCTTAGCGCCTCAAATCCAGCGTTCCCACTCTCCTAGAGCTTGGCAGGCTGACCCAGCTTCTTCCAGGTGCTCCCACCGTCCACTGCTGGGCACGGGCCTGTCCTCTTGTTGCTCAGAGGCCCCATGGGGCGGTGGGCAGCCCGGCTCACCTGCTGATGATGCCCTTCATCTGGATGTCCTTGTCCTCTTGCTGCCGCCGCAGCCGCTCCTCGCCCTCCTCCAGCCGGGCCTGGTACTCGAGCACCAGCTTTTGCGTCGTCTCCTCCTGGCACTTGAACAGGGTCTCATACTCCTCCAGCTTCTTGGTGGAGATCCGCAGCTTGTCTTGCAGCACTGCCAGATCCTGCCAGCAGGGCAGCGAGCCACGGGCCAGCACCCAGGACAGAGAGCATAGCCGCATCAGCCTGAGCAGAGCGCAGGGCAGGCTAGCTACGAGCCAACAGGGAGAGCCCAGTGACAAGACTCAATTCTGTGGCTGCCACAGGTCTGTCCCCTCCTCTCCCAGTTCAACCTGTACAGTCAGGAGCAGGGTGAAGACTCAACCCAAGTCCCAAAGACTGAGGGTTTTAACTTGAGTTTCTTTTTAAAACTTTAGATTTTTTTTCTTTCTCTCTCTCTCTCTCTCCCTCTCTCTCTCTCTCTCTCTCTCTCTAAATGCATGAGTATTTTGCCTACATGCGGTTACTTGAGTTCAGAAGAGGGTGTCAGATCCCCTGGAATTGGAGTTTTAGATGGCTGTTAGCTACTGGCGCTGGGAACTGAACCTAGCCTCTGTAAGAGCAACAGGTGCTCTTATCTGCTGAGCCATCTATAACCTTGAACTCTTTAGAGGAAGCCCTGGATTTAAGGAGGACGCTTGACAGTGCCCTGCGGACTGGGTGGCACTGCAGGAGGGATGTGAGGCTCAGACAAGTGCCAGGAGAAGCAACTGCCCAATGAGATGAGACCCCAGGTTCCCAGGTGCTTCCTGAGTAGAGCAGCACAGGAATGGGGTGCAGTGTGGGCAGCAGAGGGAACAAGGGGGAGGGGAGAAGCAAACCAAGGTGCCCTGGGATCTCCAGATGTGACTCAGCCTCTGGGGAGAGGGGAGGAGGAAGGGAGTCTGCAGGAAGCTAGGCCTGCCTCCTTGCTCTCTTCCTCATCACAGCTCTTCGAGCACCATGTTCCACGTCCCCAGGTTCCTTCACATACTGGGGGAAGCAGGTGGATGCAGTGAACCGGGAATGGTGGCAGGTAGCAAATGTAGCATGGAGATGGGTTCCCTTCAAGTAGGGGACCAGGGACATTGCCACCCTGACCAAGGGGCTGCTCATGGGGCTGCAAGAGCTGTCCTAGGATTCCAGGGCTGAGGGGGAAGTATTTGCAGTGGGGTGCTCTGGCACATCCATCTTCCTGGGGTTTGGTAAGGACTGCCCATGGATCCGGGACAGCTGCCCTGAGTACCCAGGGCTGAGGAGGGTGGCTGAAGCACGCTATTGCCCAGAAACGGGAGATACATGGTGAAGTGAGAGCTGGGGCTTCTAGAACCCACTTTTCTCCTGGGAGGAAAGGACCATCCAGCCCACTGGCAATATGGCTTCACCCCTTATCTGGGTAACTATGCTGCTTCTCCCTAAGTCCTAGGGAGGCCTAAACCCAGGGGTAGGAGCCTGTGTGGGTGGCAGTCATGGGACCCCTGCCTCTGGCTCCTTATTCTCTAGTGGCCCCTCTGGCATCTTGTTTCTAAAGCCTCAGCTCCTTAAATGTCCAGCAGCAAGGGGGTCTCCTCAATGTGTGTCCCAAGGCTGCATACAAGCCCTCTCCAGGTAACTGACATGTAGCCAGTAAGGGGAACCTGGGTCCATGCTAAGGTCTTGCTGCTTTCCTTCCAGTTGTACTGACTGCGGCCTCCACATGGGCAGGGGAGTGGCATTATAGGACAGGAAGGAGCAGTATCGCTCCCCTAAGGGCTCTGGAGAGACCCCCATCCCGGCACTGGTGGAGGCAGCCCACCCCGCCCTCCCAGCCCAGGTCCAGTTCTAGGTCCAGTTTTACCTTTTCTGCTTGGCTGAGCTCTTCCTTACTCCTTAGCCTATCCCTGTGGGGGGGATCTGGACCCAGACCCTCGTCTTCTAACAACTGCGCGTTCATGGTCAAGAGCCAAGCGGCCGTGCGGTCCAGGGCATTGGGACTGACGGGCGAAGGGCCCTACGATGAAATACAGCTGTGAGGGGCTGTGAAGAGGCAGAGATGGTGAGGCAAGGATGGCCACTAGGGAGCCCTAGGTGGGAAGGGAAGGCCCTCTGCTGCCTGAGTGCCTACTCAAGGGCAGGAGCCTTCTAGATAGCAGCCAGAGCTAGATGAAAGCCCAGGTGGGCTCAGAGCACTGCCATCGGCTACAGTCAGGTGCCGGGCACCTGAGAGGAGGCAACCTCCTGCACATCAGCCTGTCTTGCTGAAGCCCGTGAGTGGCAGGGATGGGCCACACTCCTGGTAGCTATGTCAGGAGTAGGCTCAGCCTATGTGAATGCTTCAGGAAGTAAGGCCAGAGCAGGACAGGTGGCCTTGGGGTTTGGAGAGGATTTCACTAGGCACGAACTAGAGATGAATAGAAATAGTCCTTGTTTCCTGCCTGGCCTATCCCTGGGGAACTGGTAAAGGAGCCTGGCTTTGCTTAAGGCCTTGGAGGTCCCAAATCCAGAAAAAGGAATTCTTATGGTGGGCCAGTGGATGGGGCTGGACATAGCCCCATTCAGCATGGGATGACAGCTGGGTGCAAGTGAGGTGAAATGACCAAGGAAGAGCATGACACAGACAGACAAAAGCCCCACCCACAATGCTGACCTGCTTGTGCATGGCTCGAGGCTTCAGCTCTGGGCTGTCTCCCTTGGAGGAGGAAGACTGTTGCCGCAGACGGGTGCCAGGGCCTGCCCAGTCAGGTGATGCTGATGCCAGCGTTCCACTTGAGGGTCGTGGGTATTGTAGGGTGCTCAGCAGGGTAGGAGGTGTCCTGCCCCGGGGGGCAGGAGGTGGTGGCGGTGGTGGCGGTGGTGGTTGGTCAATCCTCCGCTGGGGACCGGCACTATTTTGCCTCGGCACTGTGGGCTGTCCACCCTTCTCAGTCAGCGACATCTGCCTCCGTGCCAGCTCACCGGGCCGCCTTGCCAGCTCCTCTGCAGCAGTGCTGAAACTTCCCAGTTTGGCAGCGGCTGCCAGCTCCTCACTGTTACTGTGGGAGCTCAGGGAGCTATGGCCCTCAGAGCCTGAGTCACCAAGGCCGCGGGGTGACAGTGGCAGGCCAGCCGCCATCTGGTACACGGGATTCTGGAAGGAGAGTGGGGCCAACAACTGGGGCCGGCCTGGTGCACCCTCGGAGGTGCCTGGTGTGGTTGGTGTTGGCACTGCCCGCCGCACGGTGGCCAATCCTGCTAAGCTCACTGGGGCTGCCCGGGCTGGCCACCCAGCCACGAGCTGAGTCCCAGGCACCTGCCCATCAGCAGGTAGGGCATCAGGGCCCATTGGGGAACCTGCCTCCCCATCCAGTGTGCGGGCGTCCTGGAGGTCCACCATGGACAGACTCTTGCTGCCGTTGGCCATCTGCAGGTCAGGCTCATTGGCTTCTGAGTAGCTTGAGCTGCGGGCAGGTGAAGGCTGGACCCCGGAGGACCTTGTGACAAAAAACAAGTCCTTGTTTTCGGGGGTTGGAGACGGTAACCGGGTGAAATCTATCAGACTGCAGGGAGACAAGCACACATAGGGAAAGAAGGGGAAAAGAACCGTGAGTCCAGACTCATGGGCCCAAACCAACAGCACCACCATCCGTTGGGTGGCAGAGGGGCTGAGTCCCAGGGTCACTGGTGAGGTGGCTGTTCCAACCGAACTGCTCTTTAGGGACCAGCCCTGTGGGTGCATCTTGGGACAATGGCTGTCAGGGTCTAGAAGTGCCCCATGGTTAAACCTACGCCCATAGCTTGGTGTGTCTCTGCTATCCCTGGGCTCTGAATTGTATCACCATTTCAGTTACTGGGGCTCCCTCTGCCTCCCCTTCTGTTCCTAGCCAGCCTGATAACTCTAGTGGGGGCCTAGTGAAACCTGCCCTACCTCCTTATGCCACCCTTTTTGAGTGGTAGGCGGGGGCTGACATTCACAGGGTATCAAAGGAGTTGTCAAGGGCATGATACAAGCAGGCAGCTCTGAATCTGTGCTGCAGGTCATAGCCTCCTCACTCATAGCAATCCACCTGCCTCTGCCTCCCAAGTACCGGCATTAAAGGCATGCACCACCACGTGCAGCAAGAAGGGGTATTTTTAAGAAGCACGGGTTCTGAGGAAAGGTTGGGAGTTGGGGTCAGTAATTATCCCTAAACACAGGCTTTCTCGGCTTTCTGCTTGGGATCAACCTTGAACCCAAGAATGTCTTTTCCAGAAATGCATCTTTTCCAAAAAGCATAAACATTCCTCCTATAAGGACCCTGCTCTGATTTATTTCAAATGGCAACTCATCTCTTAAGCTTGTTCCACATACTCTGGGTCTCAGCAGGCTTCTTGTGAGTGCTCGTATGGGCATCACTTCCTTCTTGATAGCACAGCTGGTCTGTATGCATGCCCTCCCCACCCAGCAGAGCTGGCAGCTCTTACCCAGAGAGATCATTCTCAATCACCATCTTCTGAAGCCCAGCTGAGACACTGCTGCTGCCAGAGCCTGGTGTGGAAGCCAGGTCATTGGTGCCAGGGAGCTGCCCACTGCCTGGAGTGCTCAGTGCTGTGTGGACATCCCTCAGGATACGAGGCAGGGGTCCCAGCTTGGACACAGTGCTCTACAAAAATGGAAACAGGCAGTTGTCACCTATGTCAGAAATGCAGAGCCCTGACCCCCCGCCGGTCGGACCCAGCAAGTCTGTGAAAGTGCTGCACACCTGCTTTGTCATAGTCCCCGACCTCTCAGCCTACACTTCCCTACCCAAGAGGCATCTATGGTAGCCCCTCAGACTACATACTTTATCAAGGGGGTGAGCTTGCCCCCTGTGATGTCTGAGCCTGTAGATATAGGCCAGATACAGAACAGATGCAAGGTGCTGGCCCAAGAAAGGACCATGCCTAGGCCTAAGAGAGAAAGGCCTAGTGCCTTCTGAACCTCCCTGTCACAGCATAAATGTGTGGAGGACTCCTGCTGAGCTGAAGAAGTGGACATTACCATGCAGTGGAAAGCTCTTCAAGTAAGAGCCAGCAATCCCCATGGCAGAGCCGTGGAGGCAACAATTCGATTTCACATTCTTGTCACACTCTATCACTTGTGTGACAACACTGACCACTTTCTGTACTTCCTGCTTGGTTCTGAGATCCATGGGACAGTGACCAGCAAACTGGCTCAGGAATGGAGGGAGGGAAGAAGCCATGAGCAAAACTGCATCTCTGCAATTTCAACAGCAAGAGTGCCAGCAAGAAGCCAGGACTCCAGCCCATCAGTAGGCGAGATACACAGTGTTCCCACGACAGGATATTCCACTGCACTAAAAGGCCAGGGGTAATGTGACACAGGAAGACACCCACAATGTGAACGAGGGGCACAACGGCCATGTACATCTAAGTTCTCACTGGAAAACAAACTGAAAAACAGAGACCCACATGTACTCGTGCCTGAGTGTGAGAATGTGTCTACAAGACACATGGCAAAGCAATCACCTCCAGGATGGACAAGAGGCAGGGACCAGCCTGGGGTCAGCAATCACCTCCAGGAATAGTTCGAGAGGCAGGGACCAGCCTGGGGTCAGCAATCACCTCCAGGAATAGGACAAGAGGCAGGGACCAGCCTGGGGTCAGCAATCACCTCCAGGAATAGGATGAGAGGCCGGGACCAGCCTGGGGTCAGCAATCACCTCCAGGATGGACAAGAGGCAGGAATCAGCCTGGGGTCAGCAATCACTTCCAGGAATAGGACTAGAGGCCGGGACCAGCCTGGGGTCAGCAATCACCTCCAGGATGGACAAGAGGCAGGGATCAGCCTGGGGTCAGCAATCACCTCCAGGAATGGGACAAGAGGCAGGAATCATCCCCAGCTCAGCAATCATTACTTTTATAAAGGGATCCCCTAGCGCCCTAGAAAGCCAGGTGAGTTAAGAAGTGGTTCCTGGCACAAGTGGGCTATAGCCACTGGAGATCAGCAGGACTCCAGGCTAGGGAAGGGCTGCTTGGGCCAGGTAACTGAAGCAATGTCAGGCATGCAGGAACTAATCCTGTCCACTGACAGCTAATGGCAATTATAAAACGTTTTCTTTTCTTTCCTGAATTTAGGATCAAACTAGGAGCCTTGTGCATGCCAGATCAACATGCTACTGAGCTATCAGCTCTTGCTCTACAGAAGCTCCCAAGTCTGATCTGACATGGGAGGATCCTCAGTATCTTTTCCTTCTCAGTAGCTATAAAACCAAGAGCAAGGGCATTTTCAGTAAAGCAACTAAGTTAGACCCCTTTCCTCTCCCAGGTAAGGAGTGAGCATTCGCTTTGTGTACTTGGGCTATCAGAGCTGAGCACACAGGTATAGACCTGGACCCAGTACCCAGAGCAAACGGCTCTGCCCAGTGCTCGGGAGTAAACATCTAGAGAGAGCCCCACTATGAGCTAATCTGTCATGCAGATGAGCCCCCAACCTGACAGACAGACCATCTAACCCAGGCAACAGGCACCTGATCAAGTTGGCTGACAGCTTCCCAGAGCAGAGAGTGCAAGCTGGAGAGCTCCCGGCCCAGGTCTATGTAGCCCTCGAAGCCTGCTGTGTTTGAAAGGGTCTCAGGGTTGGAGATCTCCAACAGGAAGCGCTGCATGTTGGTCCACTCATGCTCCAGGAACTGGTTCATGAATGACATGTACTCCTCTTTGCTGCCAAACCTGGACAGAAAAGGGCAGCCAAGGTGAGGGCCACTTACCTGAGTCAGGTCTCACTCCTTCCTCACCATGGCTGCTGCCAATCAAGATACTGACTCGCCAGGGCCTTCTTCTCAATGCCAGGACTACTCTACTCTTTTCAGGAACTAAAGTCACTAGAGTGTTTGTTTCCTCTAACATTGCCCCTTATGGGCCCCTGCTTCTTATCCTCCAGATTTGAAAACCCAGTACCTAGGTCAATTTCAGATTCACACTTGGCCCAGGTCTCTACTGAGGTTTTGGAGTCATCTAGGACACCCAAGCCCTGTCCCCTCCTCCGAATTTCCCTTTCTCAAATGAAAAGACCATCATTCACTGGACAAGTCAGACTCTTGGCAGTGGTGTCAGCTCCCCTTCTTCATTTCCAGACATAAGGCCTGCTGACCTGATCTTCTAGTCACCTACTACCTGTCCCTGGGCCACTGGCTCCTCTCCCCAGTGCCTAGCATTTTTAACTGTAGCCTAGCTATAGCCTCCCTCAGTCTCTCCTTACCAGTCATACCTTGTTCAGTGAAGACCCTTTTCAGGACCCAGAAGTAAGGGCCATGTTGTGTGGCCCACCTCAGTACCATGTGACCTTCAGGTTCCTGTAGCCCTCATGAGTTACTTCCTGTCTCTCCTAAACTCCTTTGGTACCAGGCCCTTACCATCATGCCAGCCTGCTCCCTGTCTGAGCTAGGTGACTGGTCTTCCCATCTTTTCTCCCCACAAGCCTTTGCTCTCCTGAGACACTAGCATTCACCCTTCTCTCTCCTGGCCTTGCCTCCCACCTAACTCATGTCTACAGTCACGGCCCAGCTCAGAGAGACCTGGAATCGGGCTCAATCCAGAACTGCAAATTAATGACAAGATTATCCAGCCCTGGCGCTTTACCTACATTGTCTAAAATGGCAGCCAAGGGGCTTAGAGCAATGGCTCGGTGGTTGAGAGCACTTGCTGCTCTCGCAGAGGACCCAGATTCAATTTCTAGCATCCACTAGAACCACTGGTACTTCATAACCATCCTTAATCTAGTTTCTGGGAGTCTGATGCCCTCTTCTGACCTCTGTGGGCACCAAGCACTCATGTGGTATACAGACATACACGCAGGCAAAACAAAACAAAACAAAACCCCAAAAAACCAAAACTCACACATAAAACGATTAAATGTTAAAAAAAAAAAAAGAACTTCATGCCGCCAGAACCACCAGAAGTGCTTTACAGGCAATCATCTTGGCAGCACTAACCAGTGCCCAGCTACTCAGGAAATCAGCCATTCACTGCAAAGTGGAGCTTGGTGCTAAAAGACATAGGAGAATCCTTATGGCATGTTATGATAATATGCTAATTCAAAAAAGCAGAAGAAAAAATATCTTGTCTTCCCACCTCTGAAATCCAAAGAAGCATACCAGAACGGTACTGCACTCTCGGGAGGGTGGCTGTGGGGGGGTTTTATTCTGAGGTAAGTGGCAGTGGGGAGACTGAGGGTGACAGGGACAAAACCAAGGCCTACTGCACTAGCCTAGGTCAAGTGCACACATGCCCCAAGTTTCTGTCCCTGTGCACTTCAATCCCATGGGACGCAACACTCACTTGGCAAAGTTGGCCAGGTTCTGGGTGACTTTGGCGATGAGCGTGAGGGTGCGAGCTGTGCGGTCGTCGGGATACTCCTGAAGCAGGTTGAAGAGTGAGGGCGACATGATGGCAGGGCACAGGAAGCGAAGGAAGAGGGAGGCGCTGATGAGCCGCTCACTGATATCTGGCCGGCCGCGGCTGCTACACTCCTGCCGCCATGAGGCGAACACCTCTTTAAGCTCCCTTGGGAAGACACTGCATAGGAACAAAGATGGGCCTGGGGGTCAGGCAGGGGTTAGGCCGGGACAGGGCCAGATCTGTTTCTGAGTCTAACCCCAGCTCCATGCTAATGGTGGAGTGAGCTCAAACTGGGTGATCATCTACTAGGCAGAGATGTCTGCCAGGCAGTGCTGCCGCGCAGTCTCAGACACTGAGGGAAACAGCCAGCAAGGGTGGGCAGAGGATGGGCAGCGAGCCTGTTCAACAGACAGGACAGACTCTCAGTGAAGAGTTCAAGTGCACTAAGCATGGAGGCTGGCGGAACTGGCTCCATGCCAAGATCAGCAGCAAGAGCCAATACAATAGCTTCATCCTTCTGCTCCATCAATAGGCTTCTGGATCTAGACGCATGAAGAAAACCACAGGGCAGACAGATTGCTGTTCCTTGGGCTCCTATTTCTGGCTATCAAGACTCATCCCTCTGCCTAAATGATGTCATAGGAATCTGGGGTTTCCACAGAGCTTATAATGACTGAGCAGGGGAGTAACTCCAACTAGTGAGAACACAGTCTGTGATGGACTAGCTGGGGAGAGAAATAAAAACGTTCCTGGGGTGACAGTTAAGAAGCCACTAGCACATAGTTCTTGGCTCCAGTGGGTACCACCTTTAGGTGGCTTTCCTGCCTTTTTACCCCTGAGCAGACCAGACCCCAGTGCTCCCTGGACCTAGTCTACCACTGGCTCTGTCCTCAGCCTAGCAGGCAGGGCATGTGGCAATAAATGAGGTGAAATCAGCAAGGCTGCCTAGTGAAGTGGGGGTAGGCAGTCCTTAAGCCTGGTGCTGGAGCCAGGTGATGTCTACTGATGGCCTTGTCCTGGAGAGTAGCCTCTGCCAGATGACAGAAGGGAGAAGCAGAGACTCCTATCCACACAAGGTCTTTCCCATGGAATGGAGGGCAAAGGCTAAGAACACAGCTTGGCAGACATGACAGTGTGTTTGGAAGGTGCCCAAGGCTCTACGGTTGTCCCCTTACCCCAGAGGTGCATCTCGTGCAGCACAAGCTGAGGGACCAGGACAAGTGGGGACCACCGCAAGCACTGGCCACTGACCCCTTCCTCAGGCCACTGTTCACCTAGTAGGCCTGCCTTTGTCTATCTGTTGGGAACAGCAAACACTTCCTGTGCCAGCTCTGAGCTGGTGCTCCTGGCTGCAAGAGTATGGACGATTAGGTGACATGAAGGGTCCCACAGGGGCAGATATATAAAGTCTTAGGGCCAGACTATGTAAGGCCAAAGGAGATGGCAAGGAAGAAAGAACCAGACAAATGTGGAGATATGGCTTTGGAGAGGCTTGGGCAGGCCGAGCATAGCTCTGAGCTGAGATGATGGTACAGGCACCTGGGAAGTTTCTCTCAAGTGGAAGCAAACCCAGCACTGTGGCTGGCAGCAAGGCCTACAGGGACAGGCCCATGTATGCTAACCACAACCAGGTTTAGCACCAGGCCAGCAAGGCATCATAAATGCACCTCAGGAACAAGCAAGTGCCTAGGAAACTGGCCTTAAGAGAAGTTTCCCAGGGATGAATCCCAGCCCCAACTGTGGCACAATATGAGAAGCTCATTCCTACTGGAATACCACCCTTTCCTCTTTGTTCCCTGTCTCAGTCAGAGAACTAGCTAGTACTCGCTTAGGCATTCGTACATAGCCTGCTCAGTTGATTCAAGTGTGCTAATCTCCAGGGACAGACAGGTGAGGAGCCACGAGAGCAGTGCCAGGACAGCAGGGCTCCAGCTCCATGTTGCACCAGCACACTGACATTGGTCTCTGCATGTGCAGGGTGCTCACCAGTCATAGGTACAGATAAACTTCCATTTCCAGGTTACACACACACACACACACAGACACACACAGACACACACAGACACACACACAGACACACACACACACACACACACGTCTTACAGTTATTCTAGAGTACTGTCCTATATTTAAGAACTCAAAAGGGGGCATGACAGGAACCTGGCCATCCAGCACCTCAGTGGAGTCAGATGCTAGCACTTGGGGCAGGAGTGGGGCATCTTGACAAAAAAAGACAGTCAAGAAGAAAGGAAGGGAGGCTTAGGCCCCCAAAGGAGCACAACTCCCAACAGGCGGCACTAACCAGTAGGAATTGATGATCTTGCAGAAGGCCAGCTCACAGCACATCTTGAGGTTGCCCTGGTGTTCAGGGAGGTCAGCGGCTGAGCACTTGCTCGGGTCCACTTCACAATTTTCGTCTGACTCATACAGAGCTTTGATGAACTCACCTGCGGTCGGGTGAGCATGGAGAAGGCAGTGAGGATCTGATGAGCATTGCCCAGCCCTCGCCACCTGCTGGCCCGGTCACGTCCCCACTACCTAGTGCGTCCTGCAGGTACTTCTGGCCCACAAGTTTGAGGTATTCCTCAATGGCCTTGGTGGCCAATGTGTTCTCTCGGAAGATGAGGTGCTCATTGTCCCCACAGCGGTCCACCTCTGACATCATCAGGTCTGTCAGAAAGTCCTAGGGAGGCAGGAGGGAGCAGAGTGGAACTTGAGCTGAGATGCTGACCCATCACTGTCCTTGGCTGCTGGACACTAGACTGACTTAGAGGGCAGATTATGAGCAGCACCACACCATACGAAAACCCTGGCAGAGGAGCTCAGCCACACCTTTCCTTCTGGCTGTGGTCCCTGACAGGATGGCGGTTCCCTTCCTCTCAAGCCCAAAACTTATAGGGTAGGAGAAGAGGCTCGGCAGCCCAGCACAGGGCAGTTTCTGGGGCGCCTGAAACTCCCCATCCCAGTGTGCCAACTCTTGAGGATCCTTTCATCCAGGAGGCCAGACTGACCAGCAAAAGGAAGGGCTGAGAGGTAGGTGGGTCTGAGAGGAAGCTACAGTTGGCCCCCCTGGATCACATCTTGGAAATACAGTGAGTAGAGGTAAGGACTGCGTCCCTGCTAAAGCACCACCATGACTTCTATTCAAAGCCACCATCGTCCTGAACTTCTGCGACAGGAGCTGGACCTCAGCACTGGGGTAAGACATGAATCCTAAGAGGTGGGCAACAGAAGAGGGAAAGCAAGGCACAGAGCAGATAGACAGCCTGCCCAAGGCCCCACAGCTACCTGGGGCCAGGTACTGCCTCCAAGGTCATAGAAAGTTCAGTGAGGGGGGAGTCCTAGGACCGGAACTGGAAAAGCGTAGACAAACAGGACCTGAAGAGAGGGCAGAAGGTATCAGGACACAGATCTGGGACCCTCAGAGTGCGGCTACAACCTTGGGAGAGCCGAGTTCCTCACTGCACAAGTAGTCTTCAACATGTGTTCATCTGGCTCAAGAGTGCCCTGCTAGTTCTAGATTGTTCCCAAGACAATAACCCAGTGACATAGTTACTTCCTATCCCTTCAGCCTCTCTATGCCTCTTGGCTACTTTATATATCATTAGCTTCCCAACCCACGGACCTTGGGACTAGGAGCTAAAGAGACTCAGCAGCAAGGAAGGTTAAACCTTCCAGCTTACTCTCTCCAGACTCCCCAGAATCTCTAGCCCACTCCCACCAGCAAAGCCACGCCCGGCTGCATGGGCTGGAGAGCCAGTTCAGCAAGAGTGCTGGTTGCTCTTCAGATCCAGCTTTCGCTGGCAGTGGTGGCGCACACCTTTAATCCCAGCACTTGGGAGGCAGAGGCAGGTGGATTTCTGAGTTCAAGGCCAGCCTGGTCTACAGAGTGAGTTCCAGGACAGCCAGGGCTGACACAGAGAAACCCTGTCTCGAAAAACCAAAAAAAAAAAAAAAAAAACCAAACAACAACAACAACAACAAAAAAAACAGATCCAGCTTTCATTCCCAGTGCCCACATGGTGGCTCACAAATAAATGTCTGTAACTCTAGCCCCTGGGAGCCAAAGCTCTCTTCTGACCTCTGTGGGAAGCAGGCATGTATGTGGTGCAAAGACACACAAGCAGGCAAAGCAGAGCACCTGTACATATAGAATTAAGAAAAACAAATGTAAAAACCAGACTACAAGAACAACAAAACCCACGCAGTACTTCAAGAGTTGGCCTAGCTGGCAACCTACCCAGCCAGGCTGAAGGCAGGCACATGGGGAAGAGGGTCCTGAAGACATGGAGGAAGGCAGCACTCTTCCTAAGGAAGTCCTTTTCCCTCCCTGTCCTTCTGCAGGGCCAGTCAGTCCAGCAGATAATGGAGGATGCAGAGGACAAGGGCTTCCAACCATAGCCTCCCCCTGCCAGCGCCTCTAGGAAGAGGTTAAGAGTTGATCAAGGGTTCATGGAGTCTTAGGCCCCTGAGCTCTGCCCACTGAGCTCCAAACCCAGTTCCCTTCTTGGGCCGTGACTACAACAGGCTGAGGGCTTAGGACATTACGTCAGGGTGACCCTCACTCCCATCCTCATATAAGCCTTCGTTCTTAAACTCTATCATCCCCTGGCCTGTTACCTCAAGTCTACTGCACTGCAGGGGGACTAGGACAGCTCAAGTACTGTCCCCTGACTCTTTGTGGACAGCAATCCCCAAGAACAATGAGTGGTAACTGGGAAGCATCTCACCACACCAGCAAAGCCCATTAGAACCATGCACTATGAGATGGTGTGCCTTCTGGAGACATCCTGTTCTCTAGACCAGTGAGATGGAGCCGAGGTGTGTCCTTTCTGGACCATGTTCAGGAGTGGCAGGCTTTGAAAGATGGTGGTAGCGACAGGAGCTAGGCCCCTCTGGCTCCGGATCGGAGCCCATCTGCATGGCTCTCCGATCCCTATTTCTACAAGGCACCAGGGCCATGTCTGGCTGTCTGCACTTAGGAAGTGTGCGTACACATGTGTGTAAAAGCTGCGAGTGAAGGTGTGGGCTGAGGCCAGACCTGTGGAGGTAGCTCACCTGTTGGGAGTCCCTGCCAACTGATCTCTCACTGGGTATGTGGGTCTGGGTTCACACGCTGGAAGAATCCGGGACACACCAGCTTGAGCACAGCAGGGAGCCCACTAGGCATTACTAGTTCTGGCTTATTCACTGTGCAACATGCCTTCAGGGCGCAGCACTGCTAATGGTAGAGTACAAAGTTCCCCGACTCATGGCACAGTGCTTAATTTTAGGGAGCCCGTGTGGCTGAAATGGGTATACCCAAGTCCTCCAAAATGAAGCAGATTATAACAACACAGATCCATCAAGAGTAGACAACCTAGTCTTCCTGCAATAGGGCACCACACTCACCTTCACCTTGCCTGTGCTCTGCAGGATGTGCACCAGAGCCGATGCCATCTCCTCCTTGGTCTTGGCACTGAGGATGGGCTCAAGGGCTGCACACAGGCCCAGGTAGTGGTTAGTGATGTGCTCAGCAAATTCCTTGTACATCTCCATAGGCAAGATGGTGATGGTCTGATAACGTGCTTTGATTCGGATCATGGGCCCAGGGCCTTTGCCACCCTTGGGATTGGGTGTCACCACTGGGTACCACTTCTCCACAAACTGCCGCCCAGCCACAGAGGCGGCAGGCAGGCTCACCAGGCCCAGGTAGCTGTTGCGCTCCTTTTTCTTCTTCTTGTCGGTCTCCCGGTACAGGTGCACAGTGACTGTGCGCAGAGGCGGCAGGTTGTGAAACTCAAAGTGCTCTCCCCAGAAGACATTGTCTGTCTTGAGCTTGCCCGTGGTACGGGCATACAGTACATCGTCCAGGCACAGTTCACACAGATATTTCTTTTTAGCCGGCAGGTCCTTGGCCTCAATCACCCATAGCTTCAGGATATGCTCCACACGCCGGCTGTTGTCCTGCATAAGAGGAGTCTGGGGTGGTCAGTTGGAGCTGTTACCTATCTACCTGGCCAGCCCAGAGCCTAGGAGTCCTCCAAAATCCAGGAGGAACTGAGTGAAAGGTGTACGGGTAAGGACAGGAGAGATACCCATGGATACGGCTTCAGCTAGTCTGCCCTACTGATCGTTAGCTAGACCACCAACACAAGCTCCCCTGGAGCCCAGGCTTGCTCTCCCAGAAAGCAGTACGAAAGTAGCCCTGCCTCTGAGTGAGACAGCGAAGGAGGCCAGCACAGTACTTCCCTCTTATAGGCTGTGGCCCCAGTTCCTCAGTCTCCTGGTCTACAAAGCAACTTTAGAGATGACTGCTGCTAAGATCCCTTCTTTAGTGATGTCAGGGTAACCAGGACTTAATTTAGATCCACAGGTCATCTGGGAAGATAAGACACAGGAGCCCTAACAGCCTGGATTGCAGTCAGGGCCCCAACAGATGGAAGAATCTAGGAACAGTACAATGTAAGAGGACACAGAGGCACCTTGTGAAAAAGGGAGTGATGTCAGAGCTAGAACAGAAGTGCCACGGTTGGCCAACAGGAAGTGGCTCTAAGGACCCGACTTCTAAAGGGAAACCCAGCTGTCAGAAGTACCTAACAGCTGTCAGAGCTTAGCAACTCCAACTCCTCCCAGGTCTACTTGCCCCTGCTCCTACTCTGTTCCATCGTGTCTGGGTTTCACATCTTTCATGCTCCACAAGAGCAGGTAGAGGCCTACCTTGTTGGGGTGCACTGCTCGTCTCAGGTTCTCCATCCACTTATCTCGTTCAGCAGCTGACCGGCAGGAAAAACACTTGCTTCCTGATGATGTTGTCACCTGTCAAACAAGATGGTGTTACAGAGGAAGGGGCCACAACCAGGCTGGACAGCTACGGAAAGTCCAAGGCCACCATGACTGCATAGCGGCCACAGGAAGAGGCAAGGAGGAGCTGCCAGAAACATCATGAACCACAGGTGGCATACTGAACCCCACTGTGTCCCAGCAAGTCAGCAGTGGGAAAGTAGTGAGGTTTCTGCTATGGGCTTTGGGGCCTGCTTCCTTTCCTGCCCTCCTCCTCCTGAGAGACAGTGACGTGCCTGTTAAGAGCAGAGTGCACACATACCCAAGCACAGTGTCCCTAAAGCAGACCACAGGTTCCCAGGAGATAAGCAAGGGTTAGATTTGTCCTAAACTGACCCCTCCTGGGGGTTTCTTTTTGTCTACCAACAGTGATAACAACATCATAAAAAGCTAACAAGTGTAGACTAGAGAAAAGAGAGCTGACCTTCACCCTCCCCTGCTGGTATAAATCCTGTTCACTTCCTAGCTGCAACCCCAATATTTCCCTGGGGTGAGGAATTTGGCCAGAATTGCCTTAACTGGCCAGCTGCTCCCAGCAAAGTGCAGGCTCCACTGGAGCAAGCAGACCCACACCCAGGCACTAGGAGGTGTGATCATTCTGTAGCAGCCTTTGCTGAGATGCTGAGACAAGAAGGGAGGTCCCCAACCCTCTCAGCCTGTCCCAGAGCCAGTCTGGCTTGGTCTGAGTCTTAACCCAGAAAAATATAGGGGCACAGAATATGGCAGATGCCAAGAGGATGCCACATTAGACCCCACTGGCTTGTCATTACCAGGCTCATTGCTCTACCAGAGGGTTCCCCCAAAGTATGATTATTGGGGGTGAGGACAGTATGTAACTTGGAGCAAATTCTAGACCGTTCCTTAAAAACCTGTGCCCTGCCAGGGTCATTGAGCACTCCAGGAGTCTGCCGAGCAAGCCTGGCAATCTGGGCAGGGCAGAGCTGGGGCAGACACCCACCTCGAAGCAGTAGTCCTGACCCAGGATGCTGCTGTGAACAGGCTTGATAATCACCTCCTCCTCCATGCTGAGGTCCAGGGCCTCCACTGCGCTGCTGGGGCTGAGCAGGGACTCGTGTGACCGAGACTCCTTCAGCCTTGGCATCAGATGGGACCTGAGGAGGTGGGTAACAGGGATGTCACATAGGGCCTGACAATATCTGCATCAAACAGACTTTCATCTGTCCCTTTGTCTTGCCTTTGCCTCCAGTGCTCCCAGAAAAACCCTTCCTCCCAAGCCCTATGTTCAGTCTTGCGACAGTCTGTCGGAATGTTACAGCTCCTTTACCCAGCACACTGCAGTTTGAGTACGGCATTCCTTTGTCAGAAAGCAAGCTGTTGAGGACTCTGTGTCTACTTGGGTTAGGGGCAGGATCTGGCCAGGCTCTAAAGTGGCCCCACAAACCTGCAGGAAAGAGCTGTGACCTTGTAGTCTTCTGGGGCCTTTCCTACCCTGTCCTCTGCCCTGGCCTTTGTCCTAACATTCATCAGGAATGTCACTGCCAGCAGAGCCCTTTCTCATGCACTGTCCAATCCTGCCAGCCCCCACACAAGGCAGGGGAGCCCCCATTACCTCTGGGTAGCAGGGACCTCAGTGTTCTATACAGCACTAGAAACAATGACTCTAGGTTGGGGTCTGTATTCCATGGGTTTTGAGACCCAAGTTATGGTCAGTGAGCCTCAAGACAGGTCTTGACACAAGACACAAAAATACTACCTGGTAACAGGTAAAGACAGGCTCAGACTGGCTCTCTAGGCTTGGCCCTGGAGATGCTGTACACCTCTTATGGAGCCCCAAGTAAACCAAACCATCTCCACTTCCCCAGACTCTTGCTTGCATGAAGAGCCATCCAGGCAACCCCAGGAGACTCACTCAACCTTTCCACACAGCCTCTCCAACCCAGTAAAAAGGTCTTCTCCTGAGGTCTCTGAAGAGACAGGCAGACCCAGAAGGGAGCCGAGGCAGGTTAAAGTTGGCCGCAAGCCACTTCATGCTCCTTCCGCACTCCCCCTGGGGTGTGTGACTTGGCCAGGCCTGCTGGCTGCACAGCAGTGAGTATGCCTGGATCGGCCTGCCATGCCCAGCACACAGTACCAGAGAGTACCTGTCTCCTACAGCCCACCAGCATGCACCTGAGAAGGCAACTGGGGCTCGCGAGGGAAATGGGCATTTGTTTCTGCCCTGGACGTAACAGGTCCATCTTGTCATCCTCTCCTGGGACGCCCCATATTACAAATGGGAACCATGGTCTACCTGCCCTGCCATACAAGTCTTGCTGTTTGGACAGGCTTTTCTCTAAACCTGAATCCTGGCTCCAATCCCCCACCCCAGCACTGACCACTGCTGTAAGTGAGCAGCCAACCTCACAAACCACCTGCCCTTGTAACTGAACGGAAGAGATCTCCTGTCTTAGATGCTGAGGAAGGAAGCATCTTCACTTGGCCTGAGAAAGAGCCAAGACCCAACACTCCTTTGGTCTGATAGCCAGGTGGAATCAGGGTGCTTTCTGGCCAGACTCCCAACAGGCCAGACTCCAAACAACCAGGGCTAGACTCAGTGGTTGTGAAACCTTTACCTCCCTCTCTCTCTTTCCCTGTGCTGTCTGTCCCAGACATGCTCCAGCCGACCTGGGCCTCCCTCGGAAGATTCCTGGAGAAACAGAGCTGAAGGAAGCTCAGGGCCCTCAAGGCTTCTAAACGAGTCCAGCCAAATGGCTATAGCTGAGCAGTCCTGCCTACCTCCCCAAAGGCTGCTCCATGAGGGAAGCCTAGAGCAGAGATTACATCTCCAAGGCCTCCCTGGCCACCTGCTCCTGGGAAGCAGGGCCCTGGGAAACAGGAAACAGGTTAGCGCTGGCAAGACTCGAAGGATCATACATCTGTACTTCCTTCCCTCTGAGCTTGGAGTCAGACTGCCATCCTCTGCCCTCCAGGTTTCTGACACATACTACTAACCTCAGGTCTTATCCCATGCAGGCCTAGAAGGAGCTATCTGTTGCAACCCACTAGGGTATGCCTGCAGGGACAGTTGGTAAGATGAACGGAAATTCAGTAAGGGAAATCGTCATTTGATCATGTCCTAGATCCAACAGGACCATCTTATGGCTTAAGAGCAACCTCTCCAGGAAGACAGCCCGCCCCATGTCTGCAGTACCTCTGGGCACCTGTCCCATCAGTCTGAGCCAGGTCTATTACTCTACCATGCCTTCCACTCATACACATAGTTGGGTCAATTTTCTCTCACCTCCAGCCTCTGACATGTCAGGCTGATCAAGAAGTTGATCTGAGTCAGGGAGGAAATTCGCATCCCCAAATTACCCTGGCTCCAAGGGGTCAGTGGGTGATTACAGCTTCTGCTATTGGAATGTTCAGGTGAATGAGATACACAGGCACTGGTCTGCTTGGTTTCCACTCTTCTCTCAGGTGCCCCACTAGCACAGGCTGGACACCTAACTAGTTCAGCTGCATACACCCCTACCAAGAGCTTCACCCAGGTCCTGGATCCCCCTGCTGCTCCCAGGAATTGGACTCCTGATAGTAGTCTGCTACCACAGCCCCAGGAGGGGATCAACACCAGCAAATGCCCAAGATGACCTTGCTCCTGAACCTCTACCTAGCCACTGGTAGAGAGAGGAGACGTGGTAACAGCAGCAACACTCTAGGCATGGAGAGCACCTGGGACCAAGCCATGTGGCTTTTTTTTTTTTAATTTTGCCTTCCTGGACGACTCAAGATGTGTCTCTTAATTCTTTCTCACAGTATTTATTTTGGATTTTTGTTTTTAATCTCAAAAGAGAGAGATGTGTTTAATGGACACAAGCTGTAGTTTTCAGCAAAACTTGGTCAATTGGCAACATTTACAAGCCTGTTAGCTGCATAAGCTCAATAAAAAGTTGGTCTGGGCATTGAAAAAAAAAAAAAAAAAGAGCTTCACCTACCCACCTATTTACAGAAGGAGAAGGTAGGCTCAGGAAGTTGTCTGATCTGTCAGAGGCTTCCTCCAGGGAGACCTGCTCAGTCGCGTTCTCAGGGCCTCTGCCACTCTGGCTGACCAAGCTGGGGGAAGCTGAGAAGCAGCCAGTTGCATGGCCATCTAGCTCAGGTTCAAGATGACTTCCTTCCCTGACCTCTGTAGTCCATGGAGATCCAAGCCTTAGTCCTTTTGGCAAAGTGACTCTAGGGGAGGCAAAATGCCTCCAACTGGACCATCTACCTGGGGATCAGCTCCAGCCTCCAGCTGGTCCTGCACCCGAGGATCATCTCCACAGCCCAGGTCTGAGCATCTCAAAACAACAGGAATACTGTGTGTAGTTGTTTGAATATGCTTGGCCCAGAGAGAGTGGTACTATTAAGAGGTGTGGCCTTGTTGAAGGAAGTGTGTCACTGTGAGGATGGGCTTTGAAACCCTCCTCTTAGCTGCCTGAGGAACTCAGTCTTCTCCTGTTTGCCTTCAGAACAAGATGTAGATCTCTCAGCTCCTCAGAACCATGCCTGCCCAGACTCTGCCATGCTTCCCCCCATGAAGATAATAGACTGAACCTTTGAGCCTATAAGCCAGCCCCAATTAAATGTTGACCTTTATAAGAGTTGCCATGGTCATGGTGTCTCTTCACAGCAATGGAAACCGAAAGACACTGTGCAACTACACTGTATTAAAAAGAACTGGGTCAGGGGTCTATAACAGTCCCAGGTCTCAAGCCACATGCCTGCCCTCACCAGAGAAGAGTCAGCACCCTAGGAAAAGCCTTAACCCTGGGCTACCAGCCACATCACACACATCACCTCATAGACTCCTCAAAAGCCCGAGAGACAATGCGGACCTCAGCCTACAAAGAAACAGAGGCCAAAATTCCCATGCTTGTAGTGGTCTCCGGTCCATTTCCTTACCTGAGAAAGGAGGGATTCCCCAAGTAGAGAACAACAGGACTGGGCGCACACTGAGGAAGAACAAGATGGGTTCTCACTTTCTAGGTCTTTGAATTGTGATGGAGGTTAAGGTGTCCCTCTAAAGACCACAAGATTCTGTTCCAGCCCTGGTCCCACACTCTGGGCTGCTGGCAGGCATCCCTCTGCCTGTCCCACTGATCACTGGCCTGCCTGCTGGGTTGCCCCACCCCAGGGACTCCTGCTGTGTGTCCTCAGCAGGCTTCCAATGCTTGACTACTCTGCCTTGGTTCAACCAAATTCAACATGCAGCTTCAGGCCCTTTCTTCCATGAAGTTTTCCCAGATCCCTGAGTAAGCAGGGACATTATCAGGCTATGTTGAGAAATTTATCACATTGTAGTTCCTTTGTCAGGTAGGGACTTCTGGTGGGTAGGCTGTGTTTGTCTTAGCTCCTGTGTTCAAAGCCTCAGAGTTCTTGGACCAAAGTCCCCAAGACCCCAGCAGCCAAGTTCAACCACATCTCATGGAGGTCAGGTCAGCTAAGACGAGAACAGACCTCAGTTCAGATGCTGTTGAAGGGACTATTCGCTAGGAGAGGTGTTAAATATTGATTCAAAAGTGGGTGAGCAAGATACTCTTTGCCTGTTCAAGGCTAATTCCTAACTTTGCCCCGAAGCCCCCCCATCTGCATACTCTTTATCAAAGAGAGGACCCTATGGGGCTCACTGAATCTTCTGTGGCAGTGTCTCGGTCCATCCACCCGGCAGTTCTGTAGCCCCATAGTAAGTAGCTCTCTAGGAACAGAAGCCTAGTCACCGTACAGCCCATGGAGTGGAGGCACACACTTTCTGGGAAGTGGATCCTCAGTCGCTCACGGGCCAGCCAGACCACAGGCTAGTAAGATCTACACTGAACTCTGCTGCTAAGCAGGTCTGACCAGGGCCTACAAGCCTTCAGGGAAGAAGGGAGTGACTCAATGGCCATCCCCACCTGGGACATTCCAATGAATTTGCTCTTCTACATAGTATGGCTCAGTCCATGCCCTCCTCTCTCCCCTCATAGCCCTTGTGCTAATCAAGCCCCACAGGTCCCAAGCTAGTGGCCAGACACAAACCAAAAATCACTTTGGCAAATGACCAAGACACCTGCTACCCTTCTTCCGTCACTTCTAACAAGAGCCTATCAGTTAATGCCCAGCCCATGCTGTCCCTGGTCTCTCCAGGCAAGCGGCCCACATCCATGCTGCCTGTGGCCTATTCCCGCCACACTGCCTGCCTGTTCCCCTCTAATTCTCACCATGGCCTTGTCAGACTAAAGCACAGCACCCTATACAAGAGAAATAACTTGCCTAATTTCTTGTAGGAGCAAGCAACTATGGGAGGTCCCACTACAGCTCAGAAGAGCCCAAGCTGACTCTGTTAGTATATGCCACGACCCCAGCCTGGCCTTTCAGTCACCCCACAGAAGCCATCGGGCACTAGGGAGGGCAAGGGCCAGAGCAGGGCTCATGGCTATCTGTGAGCCACACATTCCACAGCCCAGGAAACGTAGGCATGGGCAAGGGGGAGCTGCTTTTGGAGGCAGAACCAGTCCCAACAGCAGCTTACTGTAAGGCCCAGAAGCAAGAACAAGGGGGCATTGTCTGGCTCCTGAGGCCAGCCTTATCCAATAGTCTCCCCGCCAGCCCACAAGCTGTTTTTCAGCTCTGATCTTTTCTCTTAAAAGGTTAAAGACACAGAAGTTTCCCATTATTTCAATGAAGGAGGGGGTCCCAAAAATGAAAAACAAAACTTGTAACAATTGAGAAGCTCACTTGACCAGGAGTTGGCTCACTGGCTATGGGGTGGGTGGGTTTACAGCAAGACTGTTGAGTAAAGGGGGGCTCAAGGTCACCCTCCAAACCTCAGAGGGACAGAGGAAGCAGTTGTGTGTGGCCCAAGGCATGGCTGGGACAGGGAGAAGCCAGTGCAGTGCAGGCAGGCTGTCTGCAAATGGGGCAGTGAGAGGATAGCAGCAGGCAGGAGTCCCTTTAAGACACTGATGGGGGGGGGGGGGGAGAAGCCTCCTAGGTGAAGAACACTGGCTGCTCTTCCAGAGGACCTGGGCTCAATTCCCAGCAACCACAAGGCAGCTCACTTCAGTTTCAGGAAATCCAGTGCCCTCTTCTGACCTCCGCAGGCACCAGACACTCATGTGGTGTCCTACACATGAAATACCCATTTACACAAAATACTTTTAAAAGCGTATGGCAGAGGAGTACCTGCACTACTGTGTAACAGGACAGACAGGTAGAGAGTGAGCCTGGAGCAAACACACCCACAGGAAGGAACACACTGAATGCCAGCAGGCAGCAAAACTGAGAGCTGAGTATCAGCAAGCCGCGTCTACACCTAATAAAAACAGCTCTACGTGCCCAAGTCATGCAGGGACGGACACAGTGCTTATGGAAGTCACTCTAAAGTCAAATGAGACAGCACAGGGGGTGTGCTCATGAGGATAAGCCAGGGCCAGGAACTGCCATTGGTCACTTGTGGCCATCCCTTCTCTCTTTACCCACCTCTCAACCATGCAGCCTTCAGGAAGTGAGGGAAGACAATTCCAGGATAGGCTACCCTTCTGGCACTTCCCACGAAGTTACTGGTTCATTCCCTAACCACTCAGCTTCCTTACCTCCCCATCTAAGGGAAAGGGCCAATCTTGGCTGCCTAAATTCCAAGGATGCCTCAATAATTTTTTTTTTAAGCCATAAATTTCCTTTAGTGAATTTAAGGGGAAAGAAATTATACATGGAGATTCCATATCAAGCCTGGGACAGAGGAAAAAAATATAAGAGCAAACTTACATCTCCAGAGTTGATGCCCACCCAAAGACTAGAAGCCCGACCAGTTCTGGAGTGAGAGGCCCAGACTCTCTCAGCCTCAGGAGGCCTCTATCTGTGTAGCAGGCAGGCCCAGGCTACAGTCTGGGAGCATGTCAGGACAAGGACATTGATCTCCTGGGAATCAAGGGCTGGACATAAGCTGAGCTGGGCCTTGTTGGGAACATCTCCTCTCGGCCCTGAGGGCTGAGAACTAGCTAGCTGCTGAGATCTAGTCCAGCAGAAATCCCAGACTGGGGAAGGAGAATTCAGCTGCCCAGTGGCTCCCTAGGTCCTGGGATAACAAACAACACCCTAAAAAGGCAGAGGGGCTGGCCAGCCAGCCTGGGAATTTCCTGGGAAGAAAGCCTGCAGGAATCTGTCCCTCTCGGGCCTGGGCTTTCCCAGTCCAGGACTTGAAGTAGGTCCTGGCAGAGCCATCAGGAACCTGGATGACACCTCCCTTCAGATACATACTGGGCGCTGGCCTCCTGCCTCCACACTACCCCTGGGATCTCCACACCACAGGGCTGAGAATATAAAGAGAATGTAACCAAATCAGGACAGCCCATGACTGGCTACAAAACAACATAAGGCCGGGCACCAGTGGTGTCCAAACATGCGTATCCCAGTACACACATCATCTCTCCAACAACCACACACAGAAGGTAGCATCCAAAGCAGACAGGACAGCAGCTTCAAACAGGCCCAGTGAGCCCAAGCTCAGTGGTAACTGCCACACACCAAGACTCAGAGGAGGCGTGGCTTCACAAGTGCAAACAGAAAGCTATGAAGCTGGTGGCCTGGTCACCCTGTCAGCCTAGTGTACAGAAAGGCTCTGTACCTCTCATCTCACACAGCAAGGCAGAGAACCAGGCCAAGGAGCTCTAGGCTCCCATTTTAACGCCACCCTTAATTGACCTGAGACCTTGGGTCAGTCAGTCTTCCCTCAGGACCCACAAACCTTAAACAGGTCCCCTCTCCTCTCTGGGTTGTTTTCTCATGTGCTGAGCTACCAGAAGAATCCTACATCACTCTCAAAAGTAAACCCAGGAGATGGTCACCACTTCTAGGGCTACATTCTTGCTCCTGTCAGCAACAGTGCCCTAGTAATGCTGCCCTGCTGCGTGGAGGGCACGTAGGCCAGTGTTGATCTCATTCCTGTACAAAAGGCAGCTTTCGGGAAGCCACCAGACCCACCCCACCCTTCCCAGGCCACCATACCCAATGGAGGCTGCAGACCTCCGACGCCACACCCGCCCTCACAGCTTTCGCCCTTGAGTCCCAGGGTGGGGCAAAACCAGACACCTTTCCATCTAATCCCCCATCGTCCTGCAGCCTGAATAATTCTGGATTTTTAATCAATAGCTGTCAGACTTGTCAAATTACTTTGGGGACCACAAAGCAGTTTTTAAACATTCATAAACCTCAGTAGAACAGCGAAGTGCCCTGAATTTTAAGAGAATCCAAGAGCACTCACGGAACAGGATGAGCTGAGGCCCAGCAGCCCTGCTGCTTCAGCTCTTCGCCCTTCCTGGTTCCCAGGAGAAAACGCCAGGCTTGGGCTGCCACTCAGAGAGACCAGCAAGCAGGGCGTTTCCAAGCTCTCACCCTGTTTCATCTCCCCAGGGAAAGTGTCTCCGGCTGTATCCCCCGGCAGAGTCCAATATCCCTGCATGGCACAGTAGACACTTAGGGCTCTGACTTCAGCCACCTTAGCTTGTCATCCTGTCACCATCACCTCCTCAGACTGTCTAGGGATGTTTCAAGACCCTGGCCAAGGTGCTCAACTCTGTAAGTGAGCTCAGTGGACCACAGGTATGCCCGGGGACATACATGTGTACCCCTTTAGTCTGATGTGGGATGGTTCCTGATTGCCCCCCAACTCTGCCACAAATACTTCCAAGAGCAGCCTCCATGGCCCTGGAAATATGAATGCTCATAGAGAGTGATCATAATATAAAAACCAAGAATCAGCTAAAGCGGGAGTGTCCCCATTCCACAGAGAGCAGCCTCCCTCGACTGACTCAGTCTGCAGCCCTTCACCTCCGGAGGCCTTGCCACCCTTATGATAGAATACGGGGATGCTCTACCCAAGACCAGGTGCTCATTCCACGTGCTTGTCTGTTTACATTAGAGTGACAGTTAACCTGAGGACTGATGCCCTCTCCAAACCATTGGGCCATATTTCTGATAGCTGGTTAAATGTACTGATCTCATGCAAATCAGATTTGGGCATGGAAGCACATGCAATCCTAGATCTTGGGAGGCAGAGGCAGGTGGACCAGGAGCCCAAGGCCATATAGGAAGTTCAACAACAAAAACTAATAAGCAAAATTCCATGACCTGGGCCAAACTAATAAGCCAAGTGCTGCCATTAGCAACAGTGTGTTCTGGGTCTGTGGCCTGTGGCCAGCCCCAGTGGCCTCTCTGCCCTGCCCACTTCTCCAGCACTTCTCTGATGCTCCTGGTTTCTCCCTGGCACTCTGACATTTCCATCTGCTTGGTCCAGATCTTTCCTCCTTGTTCCTACAGCAAGGCTCCTAAAAACATTTCTCTGTCAAATGATCCCAGACAACGTCACCAGCTCTGCCCTGATCCAGACAGGCTCAAAAGGACAGGTCACCTTGGACAGACATCTTAAAGATTTCTATTTATGGAGGACACATCTTGGAATAAGTGTGTACACTGAGACTCCAGCCGCCAACTCAAAGCAGGCGCCTCTTCAAGTATAGCCACCACGAGGGATGGAAGGCTTTGTGGCCACACACGTCCCATGTCAGCAGCCTCTAGGAGACAGAAGCAGCAGACACGATGGGGAAGGAGCAGAATGAAGGAAATGTGGGCCAGCCTTCTCACCTATCAAATGGGCTATCCTGTGGTTACACTGCACTGGCACCTACCCATTCTGAGACGGGAATATAATCGCTGAAGTCTCCCTTACATCATCCTTGAGCCTGCAGACCTCCAGAGAGCAACAGAGCTACCACAGCTCAAACTACAGCAGGAGGCAGCCAGGAGCATTCACTGGTAGTAAATCAGTAAGAGAGCAGCGACCAGCAAGCCGTGTTCCTACACGACAAGCAAGAAACTCAGGGGAAAACCATGTCAAGGAAAAGCAGGGCATGCTCTCAAGTCCCCGCACAGCCGTCTGCTGCTAAGCCACACACCTAGCAAGTACACCACGGCACTGGCTTCACATTCTCTGCGATTCTTATGTACCTGACCATGGGTAAGGAACCTGAGGCTTGGAGATGGCAGTCCCAGTCCCTCTCTTCCCATACTAGGGACTAGATACACTTGCATGATTATCTGCCACCTGGTCCAAGGTATCCCAGCAGGTCAATCCCCTTAAAGCAGGTAGGTGTATGCTAGGCCAGCAGCGGGGCCAGCTCAACCCTCCAGTAAGCACTCTATAGGGCAGCTCTCCTTTGCTCATGGCGAAAGAAAAGAAAAGAAAAGAAAAGAAAAGAAAAGAAAAGAAAAGAAAGAAAGAAAGAAAGAAAGAAAGAAAGAAAGAAAGAAAGAAAGAAAGAAAGAGGGAGGGAGGGAAAGAAGGGAGGGGGGGGAGAGGGAGGAAGAAACAAACAAACACAGATCCTACCATTTCCATAGGCCTCTCCAATTCACACTGAAAACTGTCTTTAGCCAGTGTCACAGTTCACAGGCACCACCAGGGCAGGAGAGGCTTGGGTATATGAGCTTCAATCCCAAACTCTTCTGCTTGTTTGCTGATGCACCAGGCTTTCACCAACCCTACAGAAATGTACCAACTGTCAAGTAACTACAGGAACTCTAGGTGGTAACAGGGCCTACCCTGTCACCTGATGATCCTGTCTCGAACACAGTGAGAAGGGCATCTTGTCGGCAGTCTTACCTGCCCCTGGCATGGTAACAAGTGAGAGATGAGAAGGCTCCCACTCAAGACTACCACAGCAACAGGATCCGGTTTCTGACAACCTCTCCAGCTGCAGCCAGCACACTCAGCACCAGACATAACGCAGGAGCCAGGCAGAAGGGATGTGAGCAACAGCAAGTCTGCTGGAGGGGAGATGGTAAGGCCAAGTGTGAGCAAGCACAGCTCCACCCAGCCCAGCTGGACAACCAGAGCAAAGGCCAGACTCCTCAGAGATCAGAATGCTTCTCAGAGATCAGAATGCTCCAAGCATTTCCCGGCATTTCCCTGTTCACAGGCCCTGGGGCCTGCAGAAAGCAGCACTGCCACCCTCATCCCTAAACTAAAAGCAGCGGTAGCAGCCCTCCTCCCTCCCCCATCTCCTGCTTGAGCCAGACCTATCCTAACTGCTTCCAAGTTCTGGGCTAGTAGGGACTATCTGGGTAGAGCTGCCATTACTGGAAACTTGAGTCCTTCCCAGGCTGGGCACCTGTGACAATCACTCCATCTAGTACTGGTAGCATCCCTAACCCATCTTGGTCTCCCTGGGCCCAGGAGGATTAAATGGCTCCCTTCTGCTCAGCCTCTACTAAGGCCACTCACCATGCCTGAACAGAGCTACCAGTTTTACCAAGCTGGGGACAGAGGCTGGACTAGTCACTGCTGCTGCCCGCCAACCTCAGTCAGTCAGCTCTGTGCTCCAGTTCTAGACACAGCACTCTAGTCCTACCCACTGGGACCAATCATGGCTAGTTAAACAAAAAGCCAGGTTCCAACTCTGTAAAGTTCTCTTAAAGGGCCAGTGTTCCAATCAGGTCTGTGAGAACTTAAAGGTACAGATCCCTTTTTCTTTACAGGAAACAGGAAAAGTGAAATAATAGCCCATGAGTCATGATCAGATTAGCAGCCTTAGGCTTCTAACAGAGACTTCAGGCAAAATCTGTAAGAGTCAAATCTAAATTTCACTTAAAGGTTCCAAAGCATGTGAGACACAAACAGTAAAACTAATTCTCATGTAGAGACTATAAATGGGAGGGAATATTGCCAGTTCTGAAAAGTCACTACTTCCCAGGCACAAGACTTAGCACTGCCAGCACTGCTGCTTTACTCCCCAGGAAGGCAGCACCATCATCCCAACTTCTAAATGAACAAGTTGAGGTCAAGAGGAAGCTTCTCCAGGATTCCACGGCAGAAATCAGCTCACAGGTCAGTGTGAGCCGAGAGCCCCCCACCCCCACAGCAGCAGCAGCTCCTTCCAAAAGACCAACTTTCTCCTGTCCCAACCTTAGGTCCCCCAAGATCCACATCCCTCAGTACCTTTCTCTTCTACTAAGAAAAAAAGGCACTAAGTTGTGTTTCTAAAGTGCTCGGCCACTGGGCTTTCAGGCTGAGCCATAAAACCCTGAGGTCTCGTCTGCTACTTCCTCTATCTTACATTAGACCCAAAAGGAGACAATTGCCAGGCGGAGAGTCCTGAAAGGGGAGAGGATGGGCTACAAGCTCTGCAGATGCACGGGTGTCCTCACAGACCCCCAGTTACTCCACAAACAGGTTGTATGGACAGAACAAAAGGTGAGAGCCAATGTCTTTTTAGGCCAAGACTCAGACACAGAGTCTACCCATAGGGATGGGGTAGAGTCACAGAATGGGGGCTTTTCTGCCTCCCCTAAGCTTGAAAAATGCTTGACTGCCTGGACCCTGAGGCCTGATGTGAGAAGGCAGCCAAGAAGGGTGAGCCATTCAGGCCCTGAGGGTCTGGGTTTAATGGCTGCTACAGGCCTTACCTTGGCCAGGTGGAAGCCTCAGTCAACACCACAGGGCTCAGTCCTGAGGACCTAACTTCACTGTTTCTACAGAGTTTGGAAGTAAGTCCATAGGTCTGCAGCTGTCTGTACTCAAACCACTTGCTCCCATGTGCTCTTAAACAGGCGACACACCTCTAGTCTCCCTCAGTTTTCTCCTTTGTAAAATGGACTATTTCAAAACAAGCGTTTACTTTCCAGGTCACAAAAGAAGCCTGGCGTTCAGTGAGCAGGCAGAGGGAAAGAAGGGGCCCTAAGCCTGGGAGTTTGGGGGGTGGAGCCTAGGGCATACCTGACTTTTAGTCTTAGATCAACTAGTCTGTTCATATACAGTGCTGCATAAGCCACAGGAGCAACCTAGAGCTGCTGGGCATAGGGCTTCCTTCACAGCCAGGGGTCCCTTCAACACAGACACTCCAAGGCCTGCTGAGCTTGAGGCCTACAGCTCCTTGCCCTGATGCCTCTGATCCTCGACGGTCCACGGCTGATTCCTGAAATGCATCAGGAGACCCAGCACCTGACTAGCTGGCTAGCACGTGACTAGCTGGCTGGGGGCCTTTATGCCTCAATCACAATTCTGGCCATGTTTCTTACTTAGTAACTACAAGCCCTTTACGTTGCAGTGACTCAGTTTCCTTCTGTATAGAATTCTTCTCTATAGAATTAGGTAATACAGCCCCACCTGAAGACAGCACAGGTAAAAGCAACAGTTAAGCAAATGCAGAAAGGCACTTAACCAAGCAAATGGGATCCCCAAAGGCTCAGACATCTCAGTTATCCACTCTACAAGCACTGAGAACCTAGCAGAGCCTGCTGCCCACTTGGCTACAGGCTGCACTCACTCTGCACAACCAATCAACACATTCTAAACTCTCCCCAGAGCCAGCAAGGCCTTGGGACAGAGGTAAAGGAGCTAGCAACCAACGTCTATAAAGACCTCAAATTCAGCTGGACATTCCCAGGGAAAAGAAGTCTACATATCTCTGAGAGAGACCTCTGCAGAGGCCACAGACTCAGCAGGCCCAGATGTCGGCCTGGGATCCAGGGGAAAGCATGAAGTCAAGAATGGGGGTGAGGGAGGGGCAGGAGGGTCCTTGCAGCTAGATCCAGCTAGAGGGCCATTTGTTGTTGACACTTGGGGGATGGGAACACTACCTCTCTGGATAGTCGCCCAAGGTCAGATCCGCTGAGTAGAGCTAGGTCACCTGAAGTACACAGGTAGGAATCATTTAAGACAGCCACAGAGCTTCCACGACCTGCTTCTTCATTCTAGTCAGCACGTCGGGCTTCTGATCCCCAGGGGTCTTTGGGTTTCTACAGCCAACATCACCCTGAGACCCAGGCCCTGTCCACACCAGGGAGCCAGCATTCTTCACAGGTCCCTTTGTCCTAACTGCCCTCCAGTCTCTTCAGGGCTCTGGGGTTGGAAGCAAGCTGCGTCCCTGTGGTGATATCATCCACATGGAGCTTGAAATCCTCCGTGTGCTGTGACTCCAGCTCTGAACCACACCCTCCCAGACTCCTGTCTCATGCCCCAGAGACCCTCAGGCCCCCAAGGCCCCTTTTCCTAACCCTTCCTCTTTTATGGGAGCCCAGAGGGCCAGTAGCCTCTCTGTACTAGACTTCCGCATTCCACAAGTTAGTCAAAAATCTCACTAGGAAGGCAAAAAACCCTTCCAATGGGGGCGAGAGAGTTGGCTCAGTGGTTAAGAGCTCAGTGGTCTAGTGCTCTTACAGAAGACCCAGGTTCGATCCCCAGCACCCACATGGTGGCTCACAATCATCTGTGACTGTGTACACTAGGCACATGGTGCACAGACATTCACTCACATACTGTGATAAAACACACACATTAAATAAAATTAAACTAAAACAACAACAGAAACCTTCTGGTGATTCCAGGATAACTGCAGTAGGATCAGGCAAACTCTGACCCTATCCCCAAGTGGGAGAGGCTGAAGTCTGCACTAAAATCCTTTACTTTTTAATAGTGTGCACCTATGCTGGCCTTACCCAGCAAGGCCGAGGTTCTTGGGTCTACCTGTCTTAGGGATGCTGTACCTGCGATAAGAGTTCTTACTCTACCCCACTTTCACCCTCCTTCCTGGACTCCTCAGCCCATGCCAGGTCCTGCCCTGCCTCCATCACTCCTCAGCCAACACCTGGCTCGTTTCAGAGCATCTTGTGCATTCAGTCAAAAAATATTTACCAGGTCTCAACTGTGTGTCAGGTCCTGTTTTAGGCACTGGGATACAGGTGCTAAACAAAGGCAGTCCCGGGCTTGCAGCCAGGTATGGCTTACTTATTTTTACCTATGTCTTCTATAAGGGAAGTCGTGTGTGGTCATGGGCCATGGCTGTTGCATCTGTCCTAGGAGAGTGTTTAATATGATATAAACTCTATTTATGAACCACCATATGCAAATCAATTACCAGAGTAGCCAAGGAACCAAACTCAGAAAGCTAAGAAATCCAGAGCCCGCCCACCCTACCCTCTGGTGAGAAGGCTCGCTTCAGAGCTGCAGAGGCCTGGTGGCTCAATCCTGGGGATGAGATGCACTAGAGAAAAGGGTGATGCAGGTCAGAGTGC
This sequence comes from Uromys caudimaculatus, assembly GCA_028551405.1. Classification (NCBI taxonomy): domain Eukaryota; kingdom Metazoa; phylum Chordata; class Mammalia; order Rodentia; family Muridae; genus Uromys; species Uromys caudimaculatus. The sequence goes on from CM052701.1 coordinate 129,109,554, forward strand.
TCAGAGAAAGTCGGTCCTAACCCTCAACCTACAGAAACGGAGAAAGCAAACTTTTGTCTTAGATTCTGATGTGCCTGCTCTGAAAACCCTTTAACTTCGTGTTAGTGTTTGCATCAGAACAAGTTTCACAAGTAAAACTTCTCTCTTCCAACAGTGACTACAAGAGACTACGACTTTCAATCTGTCTCCAAGACATTGACAGGGAGAGCCAGAGGGGCTGGGACAGTGTGTAGCCTTGCTGAGAGCCTTGCAAGAAGCCAGTCAAAACCCCCTTTCCAGAGCTTGCCTTCCCTACCTGCAGCTTCTCTGGGCCAGGATCAAGAGCCAGGGCATGGGGCACCCAACTTGCAGGTGCCTCCAAGCGTCACCTGCTGGTTTCCTGGTTCTTGTCCCCCAAGGGCAGGGCTTGGCTCCAGAAGCCCGAGAACCACGTACCCAGCAACCCCGGCCCCACGCCTGTTCTCCAGCACTCTCTGTTAGAAGCAGGCAGTGTATGGAGAGACCTGGGTTAGGCCTCAGTTCACCTTTGCAGTATCTGCCAACCATTCCTCCTACCACCATGCCTCCAAGGAGAACTAGCGCTCAGCCTCCAGCCCGGCCCCACACCCTACGCCTGGCTGAATGCGGACAGGGAGCAGGAACCTGTGTCCTCTTCCTCCTGCCCTGCACATCACAGACCTTGGCAGTGGTAGGAGTGTAGGCCTCTCTGCTGACCTAGGCACCTGAGGCCCAGGAGTCAGATGAGGCTTCCGAGGATGGCTGGGCCTCCAGAGAGTGGCACCTCCAGACCAGCACAGGATCTTGCCAAGGTTGTCACCGAGGAGTCCAAGGCCACAGAGGCCCATTCCCAAGGGTGGTACAGACCCAGGTGGCCAGGGTGGACATTTAAGAGGTGGAACCAAAGGGTCCCCCCTTACCACAGAGCACACGTTATGTCTGTGTCCACCACGTTGAAACTCTCAAAATGTCTTAAACACACAGAGGCGTCAACATGTAGAGATTTCCGGGTTCCCCAGAAAACAAGGAAAATTACAGTCTTCCATACAGTAGCCTCCAGGTCCAAGAAGTCAGAAGGGCTCTTGAGAGTAAACAGCTTCTCCTAGCCAGCGGCAGGAACCTTCCAGGGCCTGTGGTGGGTGCAGGACTAGCAGGAGCAACTCCAGGAAGCCAGGAATGTTGCCCAGAAGTCCCACAAGCACCGCCCCTGAAGTGCTGGCTCTGCCCTCTGGAGCCCCGCCCCTGGGCCTTTGTGCTAGCCAATGCCGGGCAGCTCCAGCTGGATGATGGTCTCAGATCAAAAGATCAGCCCTGGGAGGGGAGGGCTCTCCTCCCCCTCCTCCCCCATGGGCATTATCACCCTGCTTCATTTTCTTCATAGCAGGGATCTGAGGTCATCCTGCTTTTCTGCTGGAGTCCCTCCCCCCCTTCAAGAACCTTACCAGTCCAGGCCAGTAAGCCCAGAACACCTTGCTGGGCAGCTGCCAAAAAACCAGGAGCTTGATAGGCATTTGGAATCTATGAATGCATTTCCCTAGCTGGTCTGAGACGCGCCAGCCAGAGCTAGATTAAGGAGGAGGTGGAGCAATCAGAGATTTGGGGCAATCCCTGTACCTCTCATTCTCTCACCCTACCCTCAGGCAGACCAATTTCCACCAGGCTGCACTGCTCCCAGGAACTCTCTCCAGGGAGAAGTAACTAGTCCCACCTTCTCATCTCCCAAGCCTGGAGTGGGCCTTCCCCTCTCTTCCCAGACCAGCTGTCTTCTGCTGCGACTGGCCTGAGACATGCAGCTACTCTCCAGAGCAGGGGGAGATGAGGCTGTGTGGACGGAGACAATTCGGAGGGAATGTGGGGACTGGGAACTGGGGCTTGGTTCCCACGTGGTCTTGCAACATCCCCCAGGCTCCCGTCCATCCCAGCAGCACCTTTCAACTACTACCCAGCTCCAAAACCATAAAGTGAATTCTAGACACTGCAGAGATGAGGCAGACATAGGCCCATCCTGGGCTCACACCAACATAGCCAGCACAGCCAGGCAAATACCCCTCTCTCTTAGTGACACCACTGCTTCCAGTCAGACATTTTTAAAAGAGCAATACAAAGGTTTGGAGAAGGACTGGGGGTGGTGGTGGTTGGGGACCACAGTTACTGGGACAGAAGTACAGGGGGTAAGTTTAACCCCCAACCCCTGCCGTGGGCATAGCCAGGAGCCCTCCAGCTGAGAAGGCTACTGAGCCCCAGACAACGGTTTTAGACGCAAATTCTCCCTTTGGGGCAGCTTCTCTACTGCAGAAGGTATCTAGGAGAGAGTTAAAGAGAGGCAGGCAAGCTGGAAGCTGGAGCCCAACTGCCATTATCTGGAGGTATCCCCTCAGGCCATACCTCATGCAGGCTGCACTGTAACACAGGCACCTCTGGGAAGGGACCCTCAGGAGGTAGACATTTCTGCCTTGATGACCCTTTCTCACAGAACCAGGTTCTACCTACTAAACTTCCAGTACCACTAGGCCCACCCACCCTCTTTCCCTCAGAGCCACCAGGCAGGGGGGCTCATCCAGAGCTTCCTCTAGCTTGTGCTTACAGCTCAGGACTTCAAGAGCTTCAAGTCCCCAAAGAAACAGAGACAAAAGGAAGGAAGGCCCTTGCCCGGGCCATGGTCCCCTGTAATCAACGCCGTCCCAGTTCTGATCTGGCAGTTAGAGTCTGCCTAGACTGTGTCCAGCACCTACTGTACACAGCCTCTGAAGGACAAGTACAGGACTGGTGAAGATGTACTTGGGCCCTTACTCCTCTGGTCCCTGGCTGTGCTCCCGACATGCTGGCCCGACAGCACCCCATGTGGCCACACATGCACCTGCTCATCCCTCAGAGCACAGGGCCAGAAAGGTTCCTATCCAGCTGGGGCCTTCCTCTGGGCCTAGGTTTGCGCTCTCAGTTTCCAAGTCTTAGTAACATTTCCTCGTGGGGAGAGGTGATAAATTACTCACAGAGAACATGGGACCAGAAAAGGCCCCCGGTTTCACGGTGGCCAAGCCAACAGGAAATGAGCAAACAGAGCCCATGGAGTCCATTCTCTAAGCAGCAGGGTGTGGCTCCAAGCCAGGCCTTCTACCACCAGTTTCATGGTACTGCATATAACAGACAGGCAAAACAGCCACTACCCACATGGCTGAAAGCCACTTCCCAACTACAATTGAGAGCAGATGTGCCTCAGTCAAATACTCCTTCCACTGGAAGCCCTCCTAGATTTCTTCCAGGCAGGAAGCCATTCCCTGATAGTGGACCTGCATTTTTGTTCTGGACAAAACCTCAATCTGTAGCCCAAGATGGCCTCAAATTCAAGATGCCACTGCCCCAGGCTCCCAAGCATGGCTTAATGTGGACAGCCTGAGTGCATGCCGCCACGTGCACTTCTCCTAGCTCTGCTATCTTCTTGTAGCAAACAGGGCCTAGGGTGCGAGTGCTTGCTCTGTGTGACAGTAGTCACAGAAAGGGGTCACAGCTAACAAAACAGAGGCTGGACTCTGTCCTCAGCGGGTTCCCATACTCGCCAGCTATCTTCTCACAGCCTTCTCACAGTTGAATCTCCCACACCCTCCCAATCCAAACCAGAGGTGCACTCAGCCTTCAAGCAGACAGTCCTAAGTGCCCCACCTTCCTGAATAGGCCCTATTTACCTCAGCAGACCTCTCAGCTTCATAACCAATGCTAGAAATTCAAGACTCTTTCCTTCCTATGGTCACACCTTCCTGTCTGGTTACTCTACTCTTCAGAGGCCAGCTCGGATCCTCCCATTTAAGGTAAATCTTCCCCATTTCCTGCCCCCCAGCCACAAGAATATGCCAATCTCTCCACCCTACCTTGGGTTCCTATGGACCTGCATGTTACTTCTTGATCTCCGGTCCTCACTTGGGGGTCTATCCACCTTTGGCTCAAGGCTAAGGACTCCATAATACACAATGAACACCCACACCCCCCATAGGCTCGAGGCCTGGCATCATCTGAAGATGGCCTTACCAACCAGGTAGGGTTCTCTGTAGGACTCTGGAAACCACCTGCAAGAGCTTCCCTTTCCTTGTGTGACAGAACAGTGAAGGCGTTCGAGGCCTTGGCTGCACATCCCGCCTTATCCTCATTGTTACCATGAGAAGATTTAGACTGGCGAGGAGGCGCACCTGTGGGCAGGTGGACATTTCCAAGGGGGAGGTACAAAGGGAGAGGAAGTCGTCCCAATGGCAGCCTACAGAAAGAAGAGGGAGCCATGCGCACCTGCAGGGCACCTGCCCTCTGCTTTCTAACTGGCCATGAAATGAACAACATTCCCCTGCCAGCTCAGTCCCTAAGCCGATCTTGTCAGGAATCAGGGCTCAATGCCCAAGAACAGACAGAATACACAATCCATGGCCCCTTCCTCTGCTTATGCCATGCACTTGGTCACAGCAACAGTAAGCAGCCCAGTTACCTATCCCGCTCTTCTTCCCAAGGACAGACACCCTTCTGGGAACCACCTCAGGACCCCTGCAGAGGAATCAGTCAGGCATGGCTGTTCCAGGACAAGGGCCTCTTAAGACACTTCTATCTACACTCAGCTGCTGGCAGGACGAGAACTTGATGTTAGAATGAGGGCCAACTCCAGGAAGCAGTTTCCACACACCCCAGCTGTTAATTTATGTGAGCACATCGATGCAAGTGTGGCTTTATCATCACCAACAAAAAACAATGCGCCCTGGCACCTGCTGCATGCCAAGCCCAGTGTGAGGCATTCTACATACATCATCTCCGTACACCTCCAAGGGCTCTAAGCATGGGCACCCACACAACATCCGCCTACAATAAGGCTGAAGACGTGGAATGATACCCAAGGTCACACAGACAGTTACTACTCCAGATTCCCTTACCACGAACTGTGTGGGAGCTTAAGGAAAGCCGGCAGCCTATAGCCCTGAATTCCCTTCCTCTTCTCCACCTGCTCCGTAGTCCCATCTCCTCTGGAGAAGCCCAGCAAGCTCATAGCCTCTGGCTGCCTCTGACCCCACCAGCCTGGATGCATGCCTCATCTGCCAGGCCTCCACACAGGGCTTTGTGGTAATCACTGTGGCTGGCATAGAAGCCTGGAACCTTTTCCTCCACTGAGATTTTAACACATGTTGGCTTCCTAAATGTAATGTTTCCATTAAAGCCTTTCGTGGGAGTAAATTCCCACCCATGTGACACCTCTCTGAAAATAGAGTAAATTTACTTGAACAAGCAATAAGACATGGTCAGTATTTCCCTTCCTTGGCTACCACATTGCCAAGTACTAGGCAGCAATGCATGGTGCACCAAGGATTGGATGTTATCAGGAGGCAAAGGACAGGGTGACCATAAACTATCCCTAACGACTATGCTAGTACTCGTCGGTGCTCAATGCTCCCCATCCTTATGTCTGACTAGTGCCTCACTTGTACCCCTAAGTCAGCTGATAGCCATCCCCAACTCCTGTCCCTGACTCCACTACTGTGGGTCCCAACTATCACTTTACTCTACACTAGGCTACATGTCCAAGTTCAAACATGCTTCTTGAAATTCAAATCCCTTAGGCTGTGTCCTTATCCCCAACCCTGGGACTACTAGTAACAATACCATGGGGGTGCCATGGGGGATCCCACACTCTCTCAGGCCTGGTGGCTGCCACAGAAAGTCATTCACCCTGATATCATTGCCTGAGTCCATGAAAGACAGTGCCCTGCTCCAACACTGGCCAGTCAGAGCTAAACCAGAGCAGTTGTGTGCTGTGTGACAAACAGAGGAGGGCAGGGCCACAGCCACAGCTCTCCTTTCTGCTCCATGTGGCCAAACAGCTGGTCTGCAACAACGTGACATTCAGTCTCTCCCAGGGCTTCACAGGGCCCTGCCATCAGACACCCCTCTTCAGGAGGGGGAAAGGCAGCCTGGGACCTGCCTTTTTCCTAGGGCTTTGTGAGCCTGTGCCACAGGCACTGTGCACAGTGCTGCTGTTAGCTGCCACTGACTACTTAATCAGGACACACGTCAGGGAGGTATGAGCACCCACCCATGCACCACCACCCCCATTTACAGATGAGCACAGCTCCATTAGATAAACAACCTGCCCAGGCTACCTAGCTAGGGTCCCAAGCAGGAGAGAGCCAACTGCCCCTGCCCTTAGGAAACCTTAATGGAAAGGTACACCAAATTGGTGCCAACTAAAACAACATGACAGGCTACGGTCCCCAAAGAGGCTGCGTCTGTGTCCAGTGTGGGTCTGACCCCAAGGAGGCTTTCAAAAGTATGGGACACTGAAGAGCTGGGAGCAGGGAACTGCGATAGGTTACACGGGAGTCGGCTCTCCCGAGTCCTACGACTCCCTCCAACTCTGTGCCTGGGACACAGGACACTTCTCAATCCCAGCCAATTAGCCCAGGGTTGGCCACTGACATGCCACATCCCGCTTACACCAGAGCGCCCAGCCCCATGAAGTGGGTCCCTGAGTGATGCTTCCAGGGCCCCTATGTCCGACTCTGTACCCAGAGTACTAACACCAAGCCTTAGTTTTCCCATCTGTACAAACTGCTGCTGGAAGCATGGCTCCTGTGTCCTGGAGGTGGAGGTCATGTGGTTTGGGAATCTGTAACCAGTTCAGTGGTTTTACACATCTCTCTCTGTCACAGCCAGGCTTACTGAGGATGGCCAAAGTCATAATCTGTGAGCTTGGTGGCCCAGAGCCAGCAGCAGACCCAGAGTGATGGTGTTGCAGCGGAAACAGCTGAGCACAGCAAATAGAGCCACTGACCCAATTCAGCTCCATTCTGTCTTCAAGAGAATGACCGAGCTAAACGAGTAAGTTCCCCATGTCCCTAGTGGCTTTGGAGGAGTGGAATGGAGAAAGGGGGGGGACCAAAAACGTCCCCTGGTTGGTTATTTTTTGAGTCATTAGACTAGGGAAAGGTTTCCTGCTTTCTTTGGTGGCCACAGGGGTTGGACACAACTGGAAAGCAGTGACATGGGCTAGACAACAGGGGCTCCACCAGCAACTTTGTGGGTGGCCCTGCTGGCCTCCTCTGAGGCCTGGGCTCCTCACCTCTAGACCGGGAATCCTAGAACCCCCACCTTCCAGCAATGCTTGCACAGCTAAGGGAAAGCACAGCAGGGAGAAGGGGTTCAGGTGGACGGGCTGAACCCAATGCTGTCAAATGTCACTCTAAAGGAATCCAGAACTCTCATCCAGGAAGAATGCTTAAGGTGAAGGATTCGGGGATGTGGAAGTACTTGCTGGGAACCTCTGAAGAAGAAACCAGGAAACTAACACCATTCCACACCATCAGTGAGACTGTGCGCTACAGCTGGTCAGGAGCCACTGTGGGCCACCTCTAGTTTAATGACAACATGTGTAAGTTAATCTAAGCGTAACCATGTCCTCCCACTGGCCTTATCGTAAGCTCAGAGGCCAGGCTAGCCCTATCAGCAGGAGATGCAACCTCCTCCTCCTCCTCCTAAAGATAGTCTCCTTCAGGATCTGGGAAGAGGGGTTACCGAGGGGCTAACCCCCACCCTCACCTCACCTCCAGACTGTAGGGAGGAGGGCATCTGCCTGATCTGGTTTTACTTTGGAAGATCCCTACTTCCCTCCTAAGGCAAATCTCAGCTTCTTCTTTACTAAATGTGGGCTTCTGAGAGGGCCAAGAAGGAGATGGGTTTAGAGAGGACAGAGGAGAACATTACCAAGTGTCCCCAAAGAAGGGGTACTCAGAGCACAGGCACCTACCTGTGAGGCAGCATTACGCTCTGGGCTCCTGCCTGTGCGAGCCTAGGAGTCGCCTCACCACTCTCAGCTTCAGTCTCAGGCTCAGGCTCTCTACGCAGAGCCTGTGGGACCCAGTGTTGCACAGATTAACAAGATGATCCCTGCCAAGAGCTTGGTAGGATGTCTGGCACATAGCAAGGGATCAAAAACCGATAGGTATTATTATTCCTGTTGTGTTATCTTTAGTGAAAAGCATGCCAGAGAATTCTGAGTGGGTGACTACAATAAAGTAGCGCAACCAGGCGAGCTTGTTAGCAGCTGAGGCCACCTATAATTAGCAGTCATTACATATGCAAATGTGCTGCTCAGCAGCTAGAACCAGTATTGTTTGAAGTATGTTTAAATAACCCTTTCCCCGGCTGCCCACCCTCCTCAAATCTTGCTTATACTATTAATTTCATTAACAAACATTTACTTCGTAAAGGCAGATAGAAACACATACATATTTGAATCACAGGTTTTCAGGAGCGGGAATGGGGCTAAGTGATAGAACACTTGCCTACGTGCTCCAAAGCTTTGAGTTCCCTCAGAAGCAAAACACTAGAAAGGTTTTGAAGGTTGAGCATCTGCTCACCCTCATTGCAGTTATTTGGGGGTGTGGTTCTTGGTTCCATGGCTACCAAAGTCCAGGCTGACACTGCCTAGATGGGGTCTACCTCAACACCTATGGGCATCTGCCTCTTTCAGCAAGGAGGAGCCTTGGCTGGGTACAATCCCTAATCACTGCTCTGACAGAGTACACATAGTGGGTCCACAGGAAGTACTAGATGGTCCAGATCTAAGGACAACGCCAGGAAGCAGTGTCTTGGAGGTAGCAAGTCAGAGTAGGGCTACAACGAACTGCTCTCCTAACCACGCTCATTAGGGGAATGGTCCAGGCCCAGTCTTCCCATGATGCCTTACAATGGCTAGGTCAAGAATCATAGGAGATGAAGTCATCGCTCCCAGAAATAGACTGATTAAGAAGACGCGAGGGCAGTGCAGACAGCTGCGCGCACGTACACACACATTCACCATGTACTTCTCTGCCCTGAGAAGCCCAGCCAGGCCTGAGCTCCTCTGGGAAACAGAAAATGTACCAGGAGCCAGAGCCAGCACGAGGAGCCTGGAGGTGGATAGGCTACAGTTTTTTTTTTTTTTAAAGAATAGCTGGCACAGAGGGGAGATTTCAGGGATCACTCCTAAGCCTCAATAAAGTCCCTAACATGTAACCTGTTGGCATGCTCAGAACCCCATGTTTTGTTTTGATCACTTCCTCTTTGGTGTCATCCTCAGTCCCAAGGTAAAAGCCCCGCCCAGCTCTTCTGGGCCCCTTACATTCCTATCTGTCCAAGAGGCAGGTCTGGCCAGCTAGGGGCAGGAAGGGCTTCTAGTGGCTAAAAGAGGCTTTAAAAGCCAGACACTCCGCTCATACCCTACTGTGTCCAGTGAACCTGTTTCTCTGACATCAGTTTCTTGGTCAGAGAGCATGCGTCTAACTCGGGTAAAATTAGATGAATGAACTGTTTGCTCATTCACTGACACCACACCAGCTCCTATCCTAGGTACCAGAGGCCATGAAGGAGCAGGATACAGTCTATCCACTCAGGCCTCTGGTCAAACGCGGGTCAGGTACAAATGTACAGGGAGTAAGATGTGCAAACTCAAGTCTAGGATTAACACATGACTGAGATGAAGCACAAGGCCAAAGACAGTGTTGGAGGAGGTGGGAACAGCAGACAAATGCAGCTGCTTGTGCAGGGACCAGAACCAGTGCAGCTGAGAGCACAGGAAGGAAGGCAGGAGTTGCCCTCACAAGTTCTCCAAGGAAATATTATTTTAAAGACCCATCTAGTGTTGCCAGGTATGATGACCACACCTGCAATCCCAATACTTGGAGGCAGACAGGAGAAAGGGGAGTCTGAGGCCCCTGGGATATATTACAGAGACCTTATTCAAAAACAAGCAACAACAAATATAATCAAGCAGAAACATGTTCTCTTGCTAAGGCCAGAGTAGAAGGGGAAGTGAGGAGACTAGCCTAGGGTCAGCCACAGGCACAAGGCCAAGCTACTAAAATACTTCTTATCCCTGTCACCCATTAGCACCCAACATCCTCATCACCCTAATACGCACCCCTCCCCCAAAGCTGTGAGGCTGACCCTCAAGAGAGCTCTAGGAATGGGCTGGGCTCCAATACACTTTTCATATGATAAAGAACTTTGCTTAAGCTCTAGTCAGGGCAGGCAGGACCACAGAGACTCAGGCCAGCATTCACCTACATTGGGCAGTCTAGCCTAAGCAGACATTTAAGGTGAACCCCCCCTTCTCCTACCCAGAGCCTAGCGCCCCACTTCCTATCCAGCTAATCTTAATCCACACAAGTTTTAGAGCTCAAGCCAGGCACTCCCAGAACCTCACCCTGTGACTCTCTTCCTCCATGGCCCACCTAAAACCCAGGCCACCTCCTGCCTGGGCCTGGCTTCCTTCTGGAGCAGCAAAGACCTGGGTAAAGCTGTGTTGAAAACAAACCTCCTAAGAGCAGCAGGTACTGCTCCCACAGCAACAAAGGGAGGGACCACAGCTGTCCTTGTCCCCAGGGCACAGCACAGGTGAATAAAAACAGAAATAATTCAATCCTAAGGATCCCTTGAGGGAGTTCTGTCTGCACCAGTAAACGAGACAGGCAACATGCCTGCCTTGACTTTGTGTGAAACTGCTCCAAAGCCACGCTCAAGAATCCCACCACCACTCCTTGATGGACTGGAATACGTAGAGAACTGCTCTAGCCCCAGCAGCTGTGGGCTGTGGGTGAGGCAGGAGTGGAAGGGCGCACAAACTGCACTGTCTTCCAACCAAGTAAGCTGAGACAGGAGGATGCTACCTGGTCCAGACACGGGGACAGCATTTTCTGTGAGCCCCCGAAATCTTTCTGCAGAGGAAAAGGTACTTTTGGTGGGGTGGGAATCTGTGCAGAGTGCTTCTGGTTTTAATTATCTCTGCACTGAAAAGAGGCTACGTGAAGATAAATAAAGAGAATGAGAGGGCAGAGATGAGCGCTCTGATTAAGAGCTGGCTAATATGGCTCCCATCACCCCTGACCTCTGTCTGACTTCACTTCAGGAGCCCAACCTCAGATACAGGCATACCCTTGAAGGCCATACAGGGGCAGTGCTGGGGTGTTCTCCATTTTCCTCATGCTTCTGTATACTGAAGCTGTAAACCTGCCTGCCCCACCAATCTGATGCCTTGAGGGTCAGCTGCCTCAGGCTCTGGCTTTGAATACAATACAGAAATAATTAAGTTTCTTAAGCCTGGGGGGACAATCTATAGGACCAGGCACAAGGTAATCTTCTATCAACTCAAACACAGATTACAGAAGGTGTGACAGCCAATGGAGAAAGAAAAAAGGTAAAGTTATGCCTACAGGCCTGGACAGGTCTCAGCCAGGCCAGAGGTGAGCCAGGCTCTGAGAAGCAGGAACCTTCAATGGAAGGGTGAGAAGCACAGGGCACAAGGTCCCTGTGAAGGTCCTCCTTAGCAACACAGGAAGGACCTGCCCTGTTGGCAAGGGCTAACTGCAGCAAGGTCACATGTGTGGACAGTACCACCCCACAGCCATACAGCTAACCACAACCGTATAGCTACACCGTTGCCTAAGAGCAGGATACAGGTGTCAGGGGGTGTCCCTTAAGCCACTTTTCTTCCCAGGGCTCTTGCCTGGCCAAAGGGGCTTATTTATGTGGCAAGGCTGGGAAAGTACCCAGAGGGCAGAGAACATGGCTGGAAGCTCTCAGGGCAGCACTGTACACCACTGGGACCAAGCCAGCCCACAGCCAGGCGAGCAGGGTCTACTAAATAAATGGGAGTGGGTTCCATTGTTTCTGCCCTGTCCCTCTACAAGAAAGCCTGGTCTAATGTCTTCTGGCCTCCTGGACTTCAGCCAACCATACCATAAAGGATTCTTACTGGAGGCCAGGCTGTATTTGGTCAATATTCATGTTTTGTTTAACCACACAGTACATGACATTTTAAAATTTTGAATCAATTGCCAACATTTAAAGATGTGAAATTTTCAAATGTCACAAAAAACAACTTTAGAGCTTTCTCTTCCAAATCCAAAGTTCTGCCACCAAAGGCATCTCTGACCCCAGAAGGACACAGTCCTACAAACTGTAGAAATTGTCACCACAGCTGTGAAGTGCCTCAGCTAGGGATCCTATGTCACATGGGCAAAGCAGGGACCACAACATACCAAATCTCTCCTAAGGTCACAGCAGCTCCAGACACAAAGACTTACTTGCCAATGTGAGTGGATAAAGATTAAAATGGCAGATAAATAAGATAAGCCCTGGCTTCACCACGCCCAGGATGTCCGATTGCCACACTGCTTCCTTGCAAGAGCCCGGTCCCCAGCCAGTAGAGACTGGTCCACTTCACTCCCATGCCCCTCCCACAGGTGGGCTCTCTTACAGCAGGACACATGAGCTGGTAATCTTGTTTAAAGGTTAGGCCTTTGAGTGTCCAGGCAAGGTAAGCGCGGCGATGCAGACACCTCTGCACCTTCTGGCCTGCCCAGACAGAGATCCCCAGGACTTCTGTCAAACTGGAAAGGAGAAATTCAACAGCAGAAACTCACAAAGTAAAGACTTCCACCGATGGGCTTGCAGGAGGCCTGCCCCTCTTTGAAGCTGGTAACCAATTCTTCCCTCTTTCTTCAATAAATGAAACACCACAGGGTTTTCAAGGTCAGAGCTGCATTGGCAGGGATGGTTCTCTTTGTTCTTCTACCTCAGACTTGCCCCAAACACAGACAATTGTCCCCAACAACCAATTCCTGCTGGGTGGAGACAAGGACCAGGCAGGTGCTTCCTGTGTCCCCCAGGAGTCCTGCTCTCCTGGATACGGATTCTCTGTGGGCCTAGCTTCCTGAAACTCCATCTCAGCATGTAGTTTTGGGAAGAAACAGATGCTAATCCCCAGAGTATACCCACAGCCCAGGGAGAGGTCAAGACTCAGGATGGGCTTGGGCTCTTGTAGGTGGCTGAGGATGTCACCTCAAAGCCACTCTCCTCTCTATTTCAGTCTCTTCACTTGGAAAATAAGACAATAAACATTCAATTGGAGAGATTCAACCTCCTAACGAGATCCAGGGGAGCTGTGGGAACCATGAAGTGCCTGCCAAAGTTAATTATTCCAGAACCTGGCATGGAGCAGGGCATGCAGTAGGTGCTCAGTGAATGTGTTTATTCGGCACTTGAGCTGTCTATGGGAGGTATGCCCTTCAGGAGCTACAGAGACAATGGTCATGGGCAAGGATTTGGGTCTTATAACCCCTACCTCTGGCCTAGTCCAGCAGTGGCCAGGCCTACGTGAAGATTTCACTTGCACATCTGTGTCATCTGTGCCTGGGACCTAGAAATGCTGCAGGACTCTATGTGCCATGCTTTCTTGGACACTCAGTAGTTCTTACGCATGGTTAAGAGAACAGACTACCTGACCCAGCTGAGAGATGCCAGCCAGTCCTCAACAGGCTGTGTCCACCAGATGATTTAAGAGCTGTGAGGCTGGAAATTCATTTTGGCTCTTCTGTACTAACTCCAAGAGCTTAGACAAGTTCAGCAAGCCCCTCTACACCCTTTACCCAGCACTGAAGCAAGCTTGCCTCTTAGACTTCTGATTCCAAACACAAAGCACCTGGCACAAAGGGGTCCACACTCGGGCCCATCCTCCCCCCCCTCAGTCTCTTTGCCTCTCCTTACCTTCGGCTCCAGCCTTTAGAACTGGTTCCCACTCACCCCAGTACTGAGCTCCCTCTGCACCTCCCACAGCCTGTTCAAGAAGACAGGGGCTCTAGACCTCTGAAGCCTTCTGCCCACCCATGGGATTCCCACTGTCTGTCTCAGTGTCCTGTCCATGCTTTGCCACCTAAGAGACTTACTTCTTTCAAACCTCAAACCCTGATTCCTGAGAGCTGATCTGACTCTTGTCACACTGTGCCACAGACAACAGTAGGAAGAAGCAGGCCAGAATGCTCTAGTCCACTGGGAACACCCCTTCCTCACTTGGCCCCAGCACCCCTCTCGGTGGGGCTACAGCCTATAACTCAGTTTAGCTATCCAGATTGGGGTAGAGTGCTGCTATCTGTAGGGCTGGGGACTCCCAGAGTGTCTTGAGGAAGCCTACTGCTGTTGAGGAGCAGATCCAATAAGGACTCAAATGAACAGCTAAAGAGGCTGGGCAAGGGACATCAGGGAAGCAAACTCTAAGCAAAAGGGTCGGGATTGAAGGATGGGTAGAACAGAAGGCATCTGGAGAGAGGGGACACAAGGGAGGGGAGCACAGCAGGATGGTGTCCTCCTGGCCTCAAACACCTGCTCCAGCAGAGCACCCTGCTGTAAATCTCATCTATTCCTCAAGACTCACTAGAGAACTGCTATTATCCCCATCTTCCAGGCAAATGGTAGAGCTGGGTTTCACAACGACCCTCATCTGCATGAGTAAACAGGGGAGCCCAGGGAACAAGGTGGGGGGCAGCAATGACAAGAAGAGTCTTGAGGCTCCTGAGGCCTGGTAAGCCCTTGGAGCCAGCCCTGTTGTCCCTGAAGAGCAGACCCACCCTAGTATACACAGAAGCAAGCCCAGGGAGTCCTGGCCAGAGTATGAGGGCTGCTGGTAGACACAGTCTGAGGAGCCCAGCCCCTCAACATTCTTTCACCATTTGCCTGAAGTCTGAAAGAGGCTGCTGCTGAGAAGCTTGAGAAAGCAGCCAGTCAGGAGGCATGCTCAGCGGCCACACCACAGGCTGGTGTGGAGCTGTTGCCAGGGCGGCTGAAGAGTCTGCCTGTAGAGGCAGAGCACTTCAGCACATGCTCTCTCTGGGCTACCAGCGCAATGTCCAGCATCAGCAAGCTCAGCTATGGTCCTCAAGCTCCTGAGCCAGAGAAATCTAGTGACCATGGCTCATGGGCAGGACATCTACCACATGGGATCCCGGCCCCTCTGCTGAGGTGTGGGGGTAAGGTGTAGGGGACAGAGCTGAGAGGAGAAAGTGACAGGAAAACAAGCCCCATCTGGGTTCCTACCAGGCAGACCAGACTGGCCTGTAGTGTGGTTATAGTCCAGAGTGTAGTCTAACCTGATACAGGAAGATGAATTCCAAGTACTGTGAGAAACATGTGAACCTGGACTGACTACTCCACCCAAGGGCAGACTCACTAACCCCCCTCAAAACCAGCAACCCATGTGCAGGGGAGGCAAGCAGAGGGCTACAACAGTTCTCTCTAAAGCCGCACTAGAAAGGATGCAGTGCTCCCGAGAAGCTCTCACTGACTACACAGGCGCCACTACCCTGTCTGAACCTGCCCCAAAATTCAGGCAAGTCAGCAAACTAGCGCTGCCAATGGCATTCAAGTCCTGTCTGGAGTACCGTCACTTAATGAAGCCTCTTGGCCCCTGAGCCAGTAATGAAGCCTCTGGTCTCCTCTATGAACACACTGTAGCGTACTAGGAATGAACTAACACTCGGTGCTTTGCAGAAGACGAGCACAAGCAGCAGTCTGCAGAGTGCTTGCTCTGTGCGTCCATAGCAGTCTGCCTGACACCACTGCAACGAGGATCCTGGACCTGGCTGGGTAGAAAGGAGTTCATGCTCCTTACTCATGGCATCTTCAGAGACTAGAGATTCAGCCACTCTGACTTACCAGAAAGAGACTGCTGGACTGCTGTTCTCTGAGGATAGCCCACTGCCTACCTGGACTTAACTGGGTACCTATACACACTAGCATGGTGTCTGGATGCCTCGCTGGGACAGAAATAGAGAAGAAAGAATCTTAAATCCTCTCATGGTCCAGAGAGAAGCCACATAGATGTATGTAGTTGGGTGAAGCCTTGACCAGGTACCTTCCACTTCATATCTCGCTGGGTTCTGGCAAGTCCAGGCCTGTCTGTCACGATAGAAAGCCAGAACATACCTATGAAGAGACTCGAGATTGGTACCCAGAGTCAGAGTTGCTATGTGATCTTAAAACATCACACAGAGGTCCCAAGCTGGCTGTGCTGCATAGTTTTTGTCAACTTGACACACTAGAATCATCTGGGAGGAGGGACCTTCACTTCAGATGATGCTTCCCTCAGTCTGCTGTGTGGGCAGTGTAACCCTGGGCAGGTGTGGTCCTTGGTTATATTAAAAGCACACTGAGTGAACCAAAGAGCAAGCCAGTAAGCACCAATTCTCCATGGCCTCTGCTTCAGTTCCCACCTCCAGGCTCCTGCCATGACTTCCTCCCAAAGCTGCTTTTGGTCAGTGTTTATGAGGAGAGAGAGAGGTCTGACTCCAAAGAGGCAGGAGCAAGACCAGATGGGAGCCCTTAAGCACCCCTCCTACCTGCTGCCTCAGTGTCCCTACGGCAGCCACGGGGTGCTGGGTAGGGCTGGGCAGTCTGCCTTGCTGTTTACCCAAAGAACTAAGCAGAATTTGGGGGAAACGAGAGTGGGACAGAGCCCTGGCTGGGATCTTTAGCCAACCCACACAAATGCTTAGCCTCCAGCCGTGGAGGGTCGCAGTTTATAGTTGGCAAGGGGCTAATCAGACCGAAGTTTGGGCTGAAACTTGGCATTCAGCCAGCAGCAGGAGCAAGCATGCCCAGCAAGTCTCTGCATCTTCAGAGGCTCAGCGACCCACCTGGCTCTGTCCTACTACCTGCATCCCCAGGAACATAACTGAGACCTGACTCCCAGGGGCAAGCAGGCCCTGCACACCCAGCCCTGGGTTTGTCTGTAGCCTGGTAATTCAGCATCTAGGAAGACCAGCATCCAACACCATTTCCCATCCCCCAGAAGCCTGGACTGTTGGGGAGGAGGAACGCAGGGCTACTCTCTGGGATCTTGGTACTTGAGCAGATCCCTGGAGTACTCAGCACTTAGGGGGATATACACACCAGAGTGGACCTCAGACACGAGGATCTGGCCCTCCCAGGAGAGGGTTCTTATTCAACTGTCTCCAGAAGGCAGGGCAGGCAGCATGGCCTCTGGTACCCTCAATGTCTCTTAATCGGTCTCATAGGAAAGGTCAGTTCTCCCCCATCTGCTGCTGCCACTTCTGCAACCCTGGGGAGTCCAGAGATCTCCAACCATGATCAGCTGACCACACCTCCTCCACCACCTCTGCAGACAGACAGCAGGCCCCAGGTGAGCTCGGATATTGGTGAGTAAACCAATAGACCTCATGGGGGGTGGGGGGGAGACGTTATTTACAGAGCCCTTTCAAGACTCTTTAACACTCTCAGCATTTAGAACATCACAAAACTGTCAGGCTGCCATTATAGAAGAAGCAAAGGCCTAGTAAGGAAAAAAGTCTGGTTTGGGGATATTGAGGTCAACACTGCTGGTATATCCTACAGGCCCCCAGTTCAACAGCCTTAGGCAGCTAGCCGCCAGTCCTATTGCAGGGATGAAGTTCTTGACTCTAGCTGCAGATATACCTACCAATGCCAGCCTCCTGCAGCAGAGGAGCGTCCCTTTGGACTTGGGGTTTATAGGCCCAGGTCTAAACCCAGCCCCCATCTTTAAGGGCTATCTGACTTTCGGCAAGTCCTTAACTGTATTCCACCTTGGTTTCCAACATATGTCTTAGGCTGTCAGACCATGGAACAGACATAAGCTCTTGTACCTGCCCCAGGAGCTTTAGGGACTCACTGTTTCTACCCCACTCCCACCAGATCAAAGTCTGCAGGTCGGGACTCACTGCCACTGGGCAGTGTGACTGTAATTTGCCTGTGAGACACTTTTACCCCAGCCTATCTCCTTGCTAGGGGAGAGGCTGAGGGTAGTTTAACCACCATTACATCTTCCAGCCTAGCCTGATGCCTGACAAGGGACCGTACCTGAACAGTGCTCCTTCCCTCAAGACCAGGCCATCAAAGTGCCTGTGCTGTAGAGGCTCCAGTTCCTGCGATGTCCTGCCCTAGCAGGGATCTTAGACCTGTCGGGCACCCCTAGCAACTCACCACCCAGTAGCTGCTGTCTCCCCACAGCCTGGAACTCAGCCTTGCACGACTCTCCAGATTTCTCATAGTAACACCTTCTCAGAGTTTCGGAAGCAAACCAAAGTCATTTGCCAACTATTTTCTCCCATTAATCTCACAATGCGTTTGCTAGTTTCCTTCCATAATGACTCATTTAGCAGCAACAGAGCAATTAGCAGACCACAGAATATTGATTTTCTAAGTGGAAGAAATGTCAGCACAAACATCATTTCCTGCTTGTCTTGGGCCATCTCTTCCTACATGGTGGGGTAAACCCTGGGGGTGCTGATGTGGATCTACTGTCAGGATTCTGGGGTCTCAAACATGATCCACTTCATAATGAGATAACAGAATGATAACACGATACGACAGAATGATTACATATCAAATCGCAGGCAGACCTCAAAACCCCAGGGAACCTGTCTCATCACACAAGAAAATGGGGTCTGGCCAAGACACAGGTCAAAGCAGAATTCTGCCCATCAGTAAGGCCTGGTATGGCTTGTTTTCAATGGAGTGAGGATAGAAATTCCATTCCAGTTCCAAATATAGGAAACAGCTGATCCAAATCCTGACTCATACCTCCACCTCGGTACAATCCCCAAGAGCATGTCCACTTCAGGCTGCCTGTCCAACCTCTAGATTCAGAAAGGACTGAAGGAAGACAAGCAGGCTGGACACTCCTCCTTTCCCTCCCACCACCACAGCCTAAGTTCCTCATAGTTTTAGGACAGTTCAAAACACCTGACCCATCCAAAACACAAGGCAAGAGGAGGAAAAAGGTAGACTGTCAGAACAGCCTGATAAGCAGGGCATCTGGCAGCCTTGTGCTCACACTGACACAAGGTACCAAAGCCAACCCCGCAGTGGGAAAACTGCTAAACGGAGATTTTGCTAATTTCTCACCCCTAGATACTCCCAACAAGTGGAAAAGACAGCTGGAGAAGCAACAGGTCCCCACCCTAGCCAACAGACTGACGTTTACCCAGGGAGCAAATGGTTCTGGGTAGCTGCAAGGGAAAGAGCCCAAGGCCCAGCTGGTGAATGTAAATTTGAAGTGCAAACTCTGTGCCTTTGGGTGTCTTTAATTACTCTCTGTGGACCTCTCTAGTTCACCTGTAAAATGGGATGATTCCTGCTCTGCCATAGCCCTAGGGTATGAAAGGCAAGCGGTAAATGACCCACACACGCACTCTTTCTCTCTCTCTCTCTCTCACACACACACACACACACACACACACACACACACACACACACACAAGGCAAGCTCAGAAAAGGAGTAAGGGTGTGCCAGGGCTGGCACATGCAGCCATAGCATGGTAGCATGGTGTGTTCCCTATGAACAGGGTGTCCCATTCTAAGGGTGTGCAGACGGATCCTGTGCAGTGTGGGCAGGAGGCAAAGCAGCCTGTACTCCCTCGTGCAGATTCAGACACACATTAGCACTTCAAGTTGAGGAATCGTGCCTTAAAGACACTCACTTCCTCTGGCTCACTGGATGCTGCCCAGACTACTTGTACAATGGAATTCCCTCAGCCCCAGCACACTTTAATACTTGCGAGATGGGGTACCCAGGCTTGGAGAAAAAGGACTTTCCCTAATTCCAGCAGCATGTCAGGACAGTTCCAAGCCTCAATTTCCATTTCTAGGGAAGAAATTCGGAAGAAGCAAGAAATCACATACCAGAAGGAACATTCTCTTCAACAACTGGAAATCTCAAAAGGAATCTGCTCCAGGCTACTCTGGAAGTCCAGAGACTGGGAGACTGAAATTCAGGAAGAAGAAGCCAAGTAGATATGCCTCCCTTCCTCTCTCCTGCTTGAAAACTCAGTCCTAGCCATAGGGAAGCATCATGACCTTTCAGCTTCCAGAAAAGGGGGCTGGATCCCCACAACATTTGGTCCCTTGCTGAGAAGACTGTATAGAAACAGAGAAACCAGACAAACACAGACACATGACCCATGTGGACCAGAGCTCTCATTTGTGGGTCCCAGAAGGAGCATAGCAAGCCTGAGGCCATGTAGGCAGAACACTGAGTGTCCCCGTTTTTTCTCTTAGAGAGCGGGGTCCCTGAAAGGACAAGGACTCTAAGAATCACTGGATCCTCTGGAAGAGCTCCTGAAAAACCTTTCATGGCAGACCCATCCATAATGGCGCAGATTTTGCTCCCAGCAAGGACAGTGCTTTATTAATTATTCAGAGGACAGTACAATTATGCAAATCTGTGGACGGCCTCTGCCCAACTACTTCCTTCCACAGAGAGCACCTGAGGGGGATGGGAGACCCAGAGCCCAAGCAGTTGTGTGTAGGGGAGCCACTCATCCCACAAAAGGGACAACTCCCAATATCCTAGCTAAGATTAGAACTGGTCAAGCCACTAACTCTTGGAAAACACAGACACACACAGACAGACACACACAGACAGACACAGACACAGACACACACACACACACAGACACACACACACACACACACACACACACACACACACACGAGATTTGGAAAGTGCTTTGAAGAACAACTCTGAGTACCTTATAACTTTTTCCAACACGTCACCCTGCCACTTGAGCCAGCAACGCCATTATGCAAGGCTCACTCCTGCAGGTCCTGAAGGCAGGGAATGCATCCAAAGTTCTGTCTTAAAAACATGCTTCTGATGAGAGGGAACACCTCAAGCTAATGTTTACCAAATGATGTTCTGCAGAACACTCCTGCAGATGTCTCCAGCTGCTCCTGGGGTTGGGGTGAGGGCAGGAAGCCCAGGATTAAATAAAGCGGAACTGCTGGGTTTACTGCAGGCGCTCTCAAAGGCTCTAACCTTGAGGTAAGGAAACAAATGTCCCCTGCAGAAGGCACTGTGTATTCCCATATTTAGGAACCTCTGGAACTGATTTTGAGGTCAACCCTCCTGCCCCCGCCCCAGACGGCTTTAGGCTAGGAAATCCCTCATCCCCAACCCATTACCACCAGCAAGAATGTGGTACTCTTTAGAACTTGGTTTGGGAAACATTCCTCTGGGCTCAGAGTATGGCAGACAGGAGAGCAGGTCCTTCTAGTCTGAAGAGACAGTATATGTCACCAAGTTCCCTGCAGGCAGCAAGCCACAGGCTCTGAAATACCTTGGAGTAGGTTTTCATGACCCCTACACAGAGCACCAAAGCTGCACATCCTAAACTCTAGGGCAAAGATGAGACCACTTCAGGTAACCGGGACCAGGCCTGTGGCCTGCAGCCCACTTGGCAAGCTCTCAGCACTTCATCCCTCTCACAGAACCAGAGTGAAACCGAGCAAGAGGTTAACTCTCCACCAGCACCATATTCTCTGCTCTAATCCTCCAAGGCAGTAACCAAAGTCACATCCACAGTCTGACTTGGGGAGTGGGCTGCCGTGGAAGCCAATTACCAGCACCTCCAACAGTTACTGTTAATCAGTGCTGTCCCAAGAAGACAAGAACCAGGAAGTTACAGACAGGCCCAGACTGTGAGGTGGGAATAGTAGTGGCTCCTATCTATATGCCTTGAAAGGATGAAACACAGAGATATCTAACAGACTGAGCATAGCCAATCTTGAGTAGCTACTCAGTGGCGGTGGGTGGTGCCATCCCAGCACCAAGAGAAGCCTGCTGTGTAGCCAGCAAGGTCACAGACATCCTGCCCAGATACAAGGGTCCATCAAGCTCCAGGGGCTTCACGACCTGAACGCAATGAACAGAAGCCTGGGAAAGACTTCACCTGCTGGTCCTGCCAGGGTGCTTTCCCCCCAGGAATCCTGGGCCTGCTTTACTAAAACAAGGAATTCGAGGCTCAGAGGGAAACAGCAGGTGGCACTGGGGCTTCAGACAGGCTCTTGACTCCTCAGCATGTGACAGTGTGGGAACTATATGGCTAGAGTCTGAGGTATGTGGCCAGGGCTACAAACTCCAAGATCCTGCCTCTCAAGCCAGAGCCCTCACTTTCTCCCTCACCCACCATTCATAGGTGGCTGGCACAATCTGTCCACTGAAGGCCACACTCCCCCATATAGGCTGTGCTAAAAGAGCTCTCTGGTAAGGGCAGGACACCCCTTCATCCCTAAAACACTGGCTGGTCCTGCCCCAGGAGCTTTTGACTTAATGGAACTAGGCTTGAATTACATGGCTGACGATTATCCTGGTAAGTGAAGTAATTTCTCTGCACCTCAGCTTCACACCAAGAACCAGAGCTGGAGTAAGGAATGAGCCCTGGTGACTGGCAAGGGCTCAACACTGGACCTGGAGAGAGAGACGAACGCAACTCCAGGTTTGCCCTCCCCTCTGCGCTTACTCACCAGCTGACCAGGGTCTGGTCTCAATGACTGGCCTCATCCAAGAGCCTCCCGGCAGCCCAGAGCACTGGCACAGCTATGCTTTCCACAGTGGGGGTCCAACAGCAAACACCAGTGTGAGAAAGTCACCACAGCATCAGAGTGAGCACCCTCTTGACAAGAGTCACGGTCTGCCCTGTGGAGACACTTCCACGAGTGCTGGTCTCTTTTTCTGACCCTGAGCTTATTTCTAACAAGAGGGCTCCTGGTTTTGGATATTCTTTCATAAAGCATTACAGCCTTAAAGCAAATGGCAGGAGCAGATGAGGATAAAATCTCAGCTCTGTCTGGGCTCTGGCCAGGGAATGAACTGCCTGAGCAGGGTGTCCCCTCAAGAGTGACATAAGACCACTCACACACCGGGCTTTAGTTTTACACATCTGTAAAATGGGAAACAACACCCCCCCACACACACACCCCTTGCTGTGAAGGATCAAAAACATAGCACCAGGCATGTCATATGAGCCAAGTGTGGGTCACAATCATTGCCCCTCTACAGTGGTTCTTAAGTTTGGCAACAGTTCTCAGACTTTGAGGAAATACACTTACCCAACAAGGAGCGTCATCCAGCAAGTCTCCGGTGGGGCCCGAGAACCTGTATTTTATCAGATGACTTTTCCTCTACCTGGAGCACTATGACAAACTCCATCTCAGCCACTTCTGGGACTGAGCTTCCTGACTACCTTCTGGGGGTGGGGGATGGGGTGGGGGCGGGGCTGGGAAGAAGGCATCAAGGGAACAGGAACAGGGGGTAGAACCGGGACAATCCATTAATAAATCTCCTCCCCAGCCAGAAACAGTAATTATCGAGGCTTGGCCATTCTTCACGTGCTAACAATCTGCAGCTGCAATACAACGCTCTGATTAGGAATGTCAAAAAGACAGAGCATGAAATTAACTTCCCCTCAGTCAGTGGGCACAGGGAGATGCTACACTAATTCACTGCCCTCAGCATGGAAACTCCCTACCGCAATGTCGCACCTTATTAGGATGTGTGCTACCCTGGTATCATCTATATCTCTGCCCAATGTGTTCTTTTACAATCAGGCTGGGCTGACTGTACAATCGAGCAGGACCCTGCTTGTTCAAGACAAGCCAGAACAGCAGGCAGGAGGGGCTCAGAGAAGGGGGGGTTGCCAGGGCAGCTGAGAGAGGGCTGAAGTGCACCCCAGCTCCCCAGTGGGAGCTTCCCACTGGATAAAAGGAGGAGGAGACTGAGGCACTGGGACAACTCGCCTTGCAGGTAACAGAGTGGGAGATGTCAGTTACTACACCATGGGCCCAAGAGATGAGAAAGCTGAACTCAGAGCCAATGCCTGTTATGCTTGTAGGTAGCCCCTGCTCCAGCCTGCCCACAAGCCCCAAGGTACCATGAGTGTTAGCAGGTGGTTAGCAAAAGCCTCCCAGGTTACCTTTTTGGAGGACAC
Source organism: Uromys caudimaculatus (assembly GCA_028551405.1). Classification (NCBI taxonomy): domain Eukaryota; kingdom Metazoa; phylum Chordata; class Mammalia; order Rodentia; family Muridae; genus Uromys; species Uromys caudimaculatus. Next base: position 129,133,127 of record CM052701.1, read on the forward strand.
TACAAGGAGCAGGCCCACCTCTCAGCATATGCAGTTACCCACTGGCAGTAGTGAACATTTCCATTCAGGACACAGCACTGGCAGTTGCTTCACATCAGCACCCCCCCCATCCCTCAGAAGCACTGTCAGAAGCCAGAGGCCTCAGGCCTCGGGCCTCCTGAGCAGGCAAAGGCATTCTTGGCATACTGCCAGAATCAGGGTTCACCTCCAGCTTTGGGACCACTTAGCCTAAGAATGTCCAGAGTCCCCAGGAAGGGTGTCAGGTGGGACACTCTCTCCCTTCGTCTCCTGGGATGCTACCCCACTACTTGCCTAGCACAGACAGGACTTGTAGTGCATAAGTGATGGCTTTCAAAGTACCTGCATCCCAAGTTCCAAGAAAAGTGTTCGGTGTACATGCAGAATAGCACATGGGGTGGACAGCCACAGGCCCACGAAGCTCAGCCGCTCTCTAATTCAGGAGAGAAGGGGAAGGCAGGCGCAGCAGGCCTGGGAGGGAAGCTTCCGTGGCATGTGCACCACAGAGTTGCCTCTGAGCCTTTCTTAGGTAAGAGGCACAGAGCGTGATGATAAAAGGGGCTCCTGAGAAAGATGGCTCATCTACAGTAGCCAAGGGACAGATGACAGCACGTGACCACAGTGAGTACTGAAGGGGTCTGAGAGCAAGAAGCTAAGCTCTTGATGGGGTTTGGCCACGGCAGCTGTCTAGGCTCTGCTTGGAGTAAGGGAGAGTACCCTTTGCATGGGATGAATAGGAAAAGGGCCAGTGTCACTGAAGAAACTCCAGTGATTATATAGAGGGCAGGTCTTAGGCATGTCACCTGGGGGCTCTGAGGATGGCACAGCTTCAGCTCAACCCAGGCCTGCTGCTCACAACCACTCACAAGCTCTTACCTGATGGGATGCTATTCAGGGCCCCCTTCTGGACTCATGGGCAGCAGAAATCTGCAGCCACCAGAGCTCCTCTGAGGAAGGGGCTTTTTGTCCTTCATGTTCTCAAAGAGAATAGGGCTGACAGCTCAGTGTGGGGAGAAGCCAAACACAGGCTGCCACCCTGGAAGGCACCATGCCAACCAGGGAGGTACATGGTTTTCCTTCTTGCCTTTTCAGTCTCACTATGATCTCTAGTTTGCTTCTGTGGTCTTCAGAAATAGCCGTTAATTAGAGCCTGGTAATTAACTTTCTGGTTCAAATAATATTTTGCAAAGGAATTCCATTAACGAGTCGATTTGCATAGCCTCTGATATGGGGCCTGGAAAGAGGCAAGGCTCCTCCGGGGAGAGCAGTCCCATGGTACCCACGAGGCAGGCTGTCACCAGGACCTGGGCTCTACTTAGAGGCTGAAAGGGAGTCAAAGGGCCTGGGTAAGTTACCCCAAGAAGTTAGGCAGCTTGTTCACAAAATGAGCCAGCATGTCCACATGCCCAGACAGAACTGCATGTGGATAGGAATGTGAACATGGACACAGACACAGAAAACACAGTCACACATACACACACACACACACACAGAACATACACACACATATATACAGAAAACACAGAACACACACCTGGACACCACAAAATATATGTAAACACAAAAGACACACAAGAAAACACACAATAATGATACAGTAGCCGACACTTACTGAGTATTTACATTGAATCTTTTGCCTATATTTGACCTATAAAATCTTAAAACTTTAGACAGTCTAATTCAACAGGATGCCAAACTGATCTGTTGCAAATGTTTTATATATATGCTTATTTAAAATACATATACAAAAATACTTATATGTCATGCACATACACCTCCCGGAGGACAAATGCATGCTTGCAAAATATTTAAAAGTATGCAGAAGTAAGTGTGCTTGTTCAAAGAAAGGCTTAGCCAGCCTCTGAAACTTCAGCTGGGCAGCCTGGGGCTGATCACTAGCTAATTTCCACCATTCCTTAAAATATTACCCAGCTCAGATCTCTAGAAGGCACACAAGGGAGCTGCGGATATAAAAGGAAGGCAATAAAAATGAGAAAGCAAAAATAAATTGGCTGTTCCATGCATCCAGGTTGCATGCTGTGGCTTCCCTCTCCTCTAGAGAGGAGGCTCAGAATCCTGCACAGGGCTCTGGTTAGGCCAGCCTGTGCTCAAGAGGCTCCAAGTCAAGTGCTGCACAGGGAGGCAATCTGATTACCAGAGGCCTGGCTGTTGTTTCGTGGCCTCAGTTTCCCTGGACCTTTCAGCCCCCTTCTCTGCCTGCCTACTCTGAAGGACAGATGCCCTAAATACAAGCTTCTTCATAATGATTATTGGTTTAGGAATTAAATCTGATTCCCTTATGTCGGGGAGGGAGGAAGGCAGGAGGAAAGAGATGGGAACCAGGTGAGCCTTTCTCACCAGGAGTTAATGAATCCCTGTTATAGTTCATATAACATGAAGGGCCCCCACACACAAGGCCTCCTGGTGCTGAGGAAGGCCAGACAGGGCAACTGAAAGTCCAGCAAAGTACACAAGGGCAGAAGAGGTGAGTCTCGAGGAAACAGCACCACTGGCCACTTGACTCAGGAGAGCAGCCAGCACTCAGCCACTAACAAGCAAATTAATACAAATAAAGAAATGTCGTTTTTCTGTCTCTCCAAAATGAAAGACCATTTTAATGGCAGACAACTCATCTCTTAGAGGGTGTGCAGATATGCCAACAGGTGGTCACTCTCAAAGCTCACTGGCAGGAAATAAGCCATTATAGGATCTGATATGGGGGGGGGTGTCAAAAACTTCAAACTTCATATTCTTTGGCTTAGTAATTCTAAAACATTATCCCATGAGAAGATGAGAGAGATGCAGACAAAAATGAGCGCACAAGGCTTTAAATTAATAAAGAAAAAATAAACCTAAAGGCTAGATGATTTAAACTAAGGATGGCTCAGAAGGAACTGAAGCAACGGGCATTTAGAATAGATTGTAAAACACACAGGAAAGACCTTCACTCCCAGGCGTGCTGGGAAGAAGGGCCCCTTTCCCAGTCTCTTGCCTGGCTTTGTTCAAGGTCAGCAGCCCTCTTCATTATGGCTCAGTTCCTCCTATCAGGAGCAGCAGCATCTACAAGCTCTCTAGAATTCTGGAATAATACCACATGAGTGACTGTTAGTCCAGCCTACAGATGAGAAAGCTGAGGCCTACCAAACAAAATGGCTTCCTCCTACCGACATTTGCTGAAATAATAGTTAGGCTAACTTCTTTCACACATTATGTTTTAACTTAATCAAATTTTTTGAAACACTTAAGAAATGTGTGAGACCCAGTGTTGATGCTAAGGAAACTGCACGAGACAGGAGCTTGTGATTAAATATTGAATGTATCAATGCTAGTATCTCCATCATAATTTTCATTGTGCTCACTTTGTAGATGTATAAAATGAGGCTCCCTTGCAGGGCAGTGGTGGCGCACGCCTTTAATCCCAGCACTTGGGAGGCAGAGGCAGGTGGATTTCTGAGTTCAAGGCCAGCCTGGTCTACAGAGTAAGTTCCAGGACAGCCATGGCTACACAGAGAAACCCTGTCTCGAAAAATCAAAAAAACACAAAAAAACCTGAGGCTCCCAAAGCCAAAGCTCACACATGCTCCCATTATACCTAGCAGCTGTCTACACTGCATCTGGCAGTCCCTATTCTTCACTGACCAGTTCAAAAGTTATGCAGACAAGGACCTGACCCTATGCTCAGCAGGCCAGGAACCAGCACAGCCCTGGCCTGGACACCAGCCCATCTGAGACTGTAAAGGCACAGCCACAGTACAGGCTCTGCCTTCCACCTGTTCTTCACCCAGCTTCCTGTTTCTTCCTCTAAGGATGACCTCACCCCTGGAAATAGAATTCATATCTGCCTACTCAGGGCCGGGGGGGGGGTCCCTGTAACAACCCCCACCCCCAAATTCCAATTACTGCCCTTCCCTGGTTCTACACACCTGGAATCCCTCCACGAGGAACTTTCAGATGTGGAAACTGAGTTCTGCATATTCCTGGGAATGGACAATGCAGCTCTTACTGCACACACACCAGTCTAGCTCAGCTGCACCTGACCGCCTGCACTTCCTTACTGTACACACACCAGCCTAGCTCAGCTGCACCTGACTGCCTGCACTTCCAAGCTAAGTGTTGCACCAGACAAACTGGCAAAAATGAGAAGGGTTCTGCCACTTCCGGAGTACACACAGAAGACAGTCCGGGAGGGATGGGGGGTGTGGAGACACACTCACTGAATGCGTAGGGGGCCAGAGTCACCTAGAAACAGTGTCAGGAAAAAAGGGAGAAAGGATGTCAGCTGACCTCCTAGCTCAGAAGCATCAATAAATGAGCAAGCAACTTGATTCTGGGAATGCAGAGCTACCGTACCTTTTACTGCTTTTACCAACATTAAAACCACCCTATAAATGAAGCAGCAACACTTCCAGCCTGCAAGAGGAAGCGCTCTGCCAGCACTCTGCTCACCTGGGAAGAGCTCAGGCCAGCACTCATTTCTGCTATCCAGGAGAAATGATTACCTGTCCCTGGTGCTTACTGCCAAAGACTCCAAAGGAGAAATGGTTGTCTGAGGAGCCCGGAGATCATGGAGACCAGTTAGGAACCTCCCCTGAAGCCATTTTCAGTAGAACAAGTCCAGGCTCAAGCCTGTCCTGTAGCCCTTGAGCCCTCAAGCCCCTGCTGGCCTGACCCAAGCCTCACAACCAAACAGTAGCAGCCCACACCTAGAGCAAACTTCCTTCCCAGGAATCCCAGAGTCCAGCCCAGAATCACCTGGTTCCCACACTCTGGGTGGAGAATTCCAGAACAAAACTGACCTGTCCCACACAGCAGGCAGGCACAGAGCACACAGACTAACATGCAACACCACCTCCTTAGCAGTCACACAAACCGGACAGATTCACTGAGTCACACTCAAGGGGCTAACCTCATCTACATGGGAGGGTCGCTGGGATCAGGACTCATACATGCAACCCTGGAAGCCTCTATTCCCCTTCCCATCCCTGCCCTTGATCCACTCCCTGCTTGGTGTCTCTGTATTTACACCAGGAGAGGCTGGCAGTCAGTGGGAGAGCCTGAGAGCGGATTCAACCTCTCCTTGCTCTGCTCCTTCTACTGCATTTACCCAGGTTTGACCGTGAAATTAGGGGCTGGGAGTGGGTTCACCACAGTTGATGCTACTCAACTCCCAAGAATGATGACTCCAGGCACAGAGTAACATCTGCCCATTCACCCAACAGCAACCAGCAAATCTATTCCCAAACAAAGCAACAAATAAAGACCCCAGTCCTGGCAAAGCCCATTTCAGCTTCTAGACTGGGGAGAGGGATTCAAACCCAGTCTCCCTGACTGTGCAAGGGAAATCTGGGCTCCCTTCCGGTACCAGAGAGGCCACCAGGACAGATTGTTTACAGAAAATTTAAAAAAAACAATTCCACCCCACTGCCAATGACATTCAGCTCCTCTTGCTGCCTTTCACATTTCCAGAAATGGATTTGTAGTTTCACTCTCAAATCCGACCCTGACTCCTCCTCCCCCTACATGTAACAAGGCTAACCTGAGACTAGGCTGCACAGGATGTTTCCGAGGTCATCTTATCGAAGCCCCGACTCTGGCTAGGGTTGCTAGCCAAGCACCTGCTGGCTTTTTGGTGCCGGCTTCCCAGCGGTGAAAGGTAAACACGACATGCATGCCGCTTGCTCTCAAGAGGGCAGACACACTCAGAGACCTGGGCTGCCTGCTCTCTCTCCTGCTCCCGGACAACCGCCACATGCACACAAAATGGGGTACGTACACAAGCCCCCGCATTCGAGAACAGAGGGTCCGGACCCCTGCCAGGGAAAGCGCAGAGAAGGGCATGTTCTTGGGGGAGACAGCTGGAGGTGGGGGCCGGAGGAGAGAGGAAGGCAGCAAACCGGGTGGCCTGCCGCCCAGACAGACAATAATAACAAAGATGGGAATGGAGATTTTCAAAGACGCAGTGGCTGCACCCAGCACCGAGCTCTGGCCTGGATGCATCATCCTACCAGGGACCGCCTGGTCCCCTGGGGCACCACAGCCATCACTGAAAGGCTGGGTGGGGGTGGGGGTCCTGCCCTAGGCTGGGCTTGGCAGCCGGGGCGGGAAGCCAGGTGCAGACAGTGGTGGGATGCAATGAAAAACAGCTCTGGGCTGGTGGACGTGGAAGGTCTAGTGGTTCTAATTGGGATGTGGGAGGGGTGCCCTGGGGAAGATGTTAGGTGTCAGTTAAACGTCACACCACCTTGGGCAGGAGTTAGGATAACTTGGGCTCCTTGCTTGTTGGAACCAAGGAGGAAAGGAAAGACATTATCATTCTACCTGTGCCTCCCGCACAAGAAGTGCCAACTCGCCAATGGTAAAACGGACACAGACCTAGGAAGGCAGATGCCAGGAGCCTAAGATGTTGGAGCTGAATGCTGAAAAGGCTCCTTGGAACCTACTGGCTTCTTCACCTCCACGACACGTTCTAACTGGCACAGGAATCCATCACTGTGCTTGTGCCTCAGTGGAAAGGCGCCTGTGGCTGACACGACTCAAAGAGGAGAACCAGGGCCCCCAGAGGCTGTGCCCGCCCAGTGCCCCCGCACGGACAGGATGGCTTGCCCTTGCGAGCTGAAGCCTGCACGTTGCCAGTGACTCCAGAGCAGGCTCAACAACCTCCTCCCCTCCCCTCCGCCCCACAAGCCACCTCCCCCTGGAATTTCCACACCTGCTCCCGGCTTGCCCAGAAGGAAGCAGGGAATAGGAGACACCCCTGGGAGCGGGAGGTAAAGAAGGGGAGCAGCTGCCCAGACTGTACGGGAAAGGCCCATCTTCCCGGGTCTTAGGTTATGCCCATCAACCCAGCTCCTGGGCACTGCCTGCTCGGCTCGCCCCAGCCCCCAGCGGAGCACGTGCCCTACTTAGCGCAGATGTGCCCCCTAAACGGCCCAGCCCCCTGCTCCTCCCCTCCAGATGTTCACCCTTTTCCGCGCCACAAGCGCTGCCCGGTCTGGGCAAAACCTAGCCGAAAATGCTTTTTGTATCGGACATCGAGGGACTCGGTAGGCCGGGGATGGGTCCTGACGGTGGAGGCGCCACTTCCGTCCCTACCTCCAGGCACCGCACCGCCTGGGAAACAATGCCCATCTCGGCCAGACGAGGCAGAACCCCACAAGCCCGAGAGGGCACTTGCCGCCTGGCTTCACCCCGGACCTCCGGCACCCTCCTAGCTGCAGCCGGTGGAGGCAACGAAGGGTGCAGCCCCGGTCCCCCAGCCCGACGGGGTCCCGTTCCCGGAGTTCCCGGAGGCCGGCGAGGCGTCACTCCCGCGGGAGCGTGCCCTGCCCGGCTCCGGCTTTGTCCCCGCACCCTCGGGGAGCAGCCGGGGCGGCGACGGGCTCACCTCTCATTGTCCGCGGCGGCGGCGGCGGCGGCTGCGCTCCGGAACCCCGGCAGGATGTGGCGGAAGCTGTGGTTGCGGTCCAGTTTGGGCTGGCTCTTGGTGCGCTTGATGGAGCCCTTGAGGCGGCGGCTGAGAAAGCCCTGCGCGCGGGGCGACAAGAGGGGGAAGGGGAGGCGGGGTTAGCGCGGCGGCGGCGGGCCGGGACCCGCACCCTCGCGGCCCACGGCGGGCCGGGCTCGGCCCCAGCAGCTCGCGGCCCGCGCCGCCGCCCGCCCGCCGACCGAGCGCCGACGGCCCGGCCCGCGCAGCGCGGCCCAGCCCACCCCGCGCCGCCCGCCGGCCGGCCCAGCCCGCCACGTCGCCCCCGCCCCTAAGCCGCCGTTGCCATGGCGACACTGAGCCGAGTGCCTCCGACCGTGGCCGAGGATACCCGAGTCCCCCCTACCCACCCCCTGGCGCCGAGAGGGCGGGGCGGCAGGGCTTCGGAGGGGCGGGGAACGGGGGAAGGTTGAGTGGCTAGCGCCACCAGCAGCCCCTCACCTCACCTTCCTTCGCAACCAGGCCACATCCCCAACCTCCAGGAGGATTCCACACACCCCCGTCCCGACGGGGACTGACAGGAGTAGTTACTCAGATGAAGGAAACTCAGGCTGGGAGAGCAGGTCCTCCAACCGGCCAGCGTGCCTACTAGCCCTCTGGCCATCTAGACCCCCAAGGCGGACAGACAATGGCTGGATGTCAGGATGGAGGCTGAAACACTTAGATTTCCCTCCCCCCAAAAAAACAATCCCCATGGGTACAGGATCCCCCAGTGCCCCCCTTAAGGAGGGGCCCAAGGTGTTGAAGGGTTTGCTGAGCGCCCCCAATTTTGGAACACCC
>CM052701.1:129141907-129219407 GCA_028551405.1 Uromys caudimaculatus
TAGGAGACAGCAGACAGGCAAGGACCTACACCTCCATGTAAATCCTGGGCTCTCCCAATTCTGCCCTTCCTGAGGAGTTTCCCAAGCAGGCTTGAAATTTTTTCTTGGTTTTCATTTTCTGCACTAATGAAAACTTCACAGATTGCACTCTCATGGTACAAAGAACCACAGAGCCCATTTTACAGCAACATTGTCAGTTTGATCCTATTTCTGAGGGAAGGAGGAGGAAGAAGAAGAGGAAGAGGAGGAGGAGGAGGAGGAGGAGGAGGAGGAGGAGAAGAAGAAGAAGAAGAAGAAGAAGAAGAAGAAGAAGAAGAAGAAGAAGAAGAAGAAGTAGTAGTAGTAGTAGTAGTAGTAGTCTCCCTCTAGAAGAATGGATTGGACTGGACTCTTGCCACTTTCCAGCATTTCTCCTCACCAGACTCAAATACCAGATGACAGATATCTGCACTTCCTTTTGAAAATCAATGCTACCTGCTACCTCCTTTTACCCAAGCTGCAATGACCTTGGAGATCAGTACTTCAAGAACCTGGTACCCTAGACAGTGGGGCCACAAGAGCCATGGGCACTATAGGGTGACAGGACAGTGTGATGAGTGTTGTCTACATTTCCAAGAGGCCCAGAAGGTCAGACCATGGGGATATTCTTCAGGGAACCATTGAGAACACCTGTTAATCCCCACTGTACCACAATCAGCCCTACAGACCTTGTGTCCCAGCTCAGAGTCCCACATATAACAAATACCCCTGGTCCTAGGAGGATGAGGCCATGGCCTCATGGCCAACAAGCTGTATTACTGAGGGTGACAAAGGTGTTTTCCCAAGATCAAAGGCCCCAAGCTGCATTCCTGTGCTCTGCCCAGATTCACAGTTTGCTGTCCTTCACAGGCTAGGAAGTCAGGTGGTTGATCTCTGGCCCTGGATGAAAGGAGACAAGCCATTTCTCTTGTCCCTTCGTGGGATCGGTCACAGCCAGAATTCATGAAGAGTGGCTGATTGGTCTTCAAGCCACCAAGGCAAAGGGCGGGGAGATGGCTCAGTGGTAGAGTGCTAGCTGCTGAGTTTGATGCCAGCACTGAGAAAACGACAAAGACCCAAGCCAGCCTTTGACTCAGTGGCACCAGACAAGGTTCCTGTTTCCTCTAGCTACGAGTTGTGGCACACATCACTGATCCCAGCACTCCAGAGCCAGAAGTCAGCAGATCTTCGTGATCTGCATAGTGAGTCCCTGGCCAGCCAGGGCTATGTGGTGAGACCCTGCCTCACAAAACAAATAGTTCCTTCTTTCAGTAGAACAGAGTTCCTGACATCTACTTTTGGGCTGTGCTGGAGCATACTGACAGCTAGTGGCTAAGAACTGAGAGGTGCAAGTAGACACATAGGCCTCAAACTGAGCTGTACCAGACCCCAGCTTGTCTCAGAGACTTGGTAGGCAAGGCCTGTCATCTCACTGTGAAATGAGCTGGGGAGGGACATGCAGTGAGTATTAAACAGGTCACATAAAGCTAATCAGAGTTTAGGTCTGGGGTGTAGAACAGAATATCCAACAAAAGCCAAATTTATCCGCATAAGGAACCCACTCAAATACAAAGGTTTCATTTAAAAATCTGCAGCTTGTAATAGCATATGCCAGGGCTAGCTCATCTGTGAGGGCTAGACATGCTTTCAATAATCACTCCATAATTTCTTTGTCTACCCCCCACAGCCTCCCCCCCATACACACACACACACACACACACACACACACACACACACACACAGAGGGTCTGCTTTCTCACATGTTCTTTCTCCTTACATACAAGGGATCTCTATCTGTCCTTGCTAATCCTCCCCTGGGGCACCTCAGACTTTTTCTAAGTGCCTGGGTTCAAATCTCTTTGTTCATTTATTTCCTGAGAAGGGTCTCAGCATGTAGCCCAAGCTGGCCCTGAACTCATGTGGAGGCCCTCAACCTCATGAACTGTAGGATTACAGGAATAGCACCTTCACACTTACTTTTTAGGATCAATTTTTTTCCAGGAGAAGGGGGCAGGAGTTGATGAGACATGTAGCCCAGGCTGGCCCCAAAACCCCTAATCCTTTTATCTCCTTCCAAGTACTGGGATTACAGACATGCGCCGCCATGTCTGATCTGGGTTCCAATCCTAAATCAGACCACCTGTGTACAAATTACACGCCCTTTCTGAGCCTCAGTATCCTATCTATAAACCAGGCTAATGATGGAACCTACTTTATAAGGAAAGGATTATTGTTAGGTATTAGCAATAAGTCCGAAAATGCTTAAGCAACCACATGCTTTGCTGTCACTGTTACTGAGGCTGGTTCTAGTACACAGCCAATTCTCCCAAGGTGTGGGCGACCAACAGAGGTAGGAGTCTACCTGGGCCTCGGAGGAGTCTGCAGGCTGCCTAGCAGTGGGGACAGGGCCATGAATGAAGCTGCATGCAATATGACCCTGGAGCCACAGAGCAACATCCAGTTTAGAAGTTTTGAACCCTTTTAGTGCTTCCTTCTGAAGCAACCTCAGAGACTCCCCATGTGCACAGTGTGCGGCCACAGGGCTGCTAGGCTGCTCCATGAGGCTAAGCTTTCATCCAGGGAGCAGGGACTGAAGTGTAAAGCGCAGCGGGCGGCCTGACCATCCACCATCCACTGGGACAGAGTCTGCTCCACCCCTGTGGGGCACTGGTCTCCATTAACACAGCAGGCAGCTGTCTCTGTACACTGGGCTCAACTAAGGCCCCAGGCTTTCATACAAGGCTGCTTGTTACCAGGTCTTGCCTCTGCCTCCTTTGTGAATGTCCCCCACCTACAAGGATAGAACCACTCCCAGCTGGTCCCCACTTTACCACTGGCCAAGACCCAGGGCAGATCAGAGTAGAGACATAGGTGTGTCTGGCAGACCCCACACCTCACCCCTACACCTCAGTTGCAGCCATTCTGCCTTAACATCTGGCCACCCCTGCTCTTCTCTGGAAGGCTCTCCAGCAGCACTCAGGCCCTTTCAGAATTCCAGAGATTTCTTCATTCGCCCATTTCAATCAATTCCAAGTGATGATGAGGAGGAGGAGGAGGAGGAGGATAAATGATGGGTTATTGAGCAGGCTCCTGTTTTGCCAAGTTGCTATGTCCATGAAAACGTAGAAGGCATCTCTCAGCAGGGAGGGAGCCAGCCTAGGAGGCTCAAGGCCTCCGCTAAGAGTCCGTGGGGGACTGTGGGCCTCAGTTTCAGAACGATAGGTTTTCAGAATGGGAAGTGGAAGCTAGGAGGGATTAAGATACTTGCTCCAAGTGGCTAAGTCGTTATGCAGCAGAGCCAGGCGAGTTTTGAATGTGGAGTGGGCTGAGTGGGGCCCTCCTTTTTTTTTTTTTTTTTTTTTTTGAGACAGGGTTTCTCTGTGTAGCCCTGGCTGTCCTGGAACTCACTCTGTAGACCAGGCTGGCCTCGAACTCAGAAATCCACCTGCCTCTGCCTCCCAAGTGCTGGGATTAAAGGCGAGGGCCCTCCTTTCTTATAGAGATAGTTCATATTGTCCTCTGCATGCAGGATTCACAAGTGACTTGAAGGCTCAGAGAGTCTTGACCTGTCCGATCTTGCCGTGCACTGTACCACAGTTGTGCAGTGCATGCCACACTGCCCTGGGAGCTCCTTGTCACCAAGGAACTCCAACCTGCTATATCTCCTACAGTGTAAAGTACTGGGCCCAGGCCTAGTAGACAGCAAGTACTCAGTCAAGGGCAACCTTCCCCTAGCCTCAGCATCTATCCAGTCATACACTTTGCACCCAGCCCAGGCTTTGTCACCTTCTCCCCTTCCTGCAGACTGACCCCGGACCACTATAGATGTGCAAATGGCCCGGCCTACCTCTGCCTCCCCTTACCTGTTCACCCTGGGATGCTAAGACAGTGCTCAGGATGCAGGCAGGAACCCATGGGCCCATGCTGGGTGGACCCATGCTCTACCTAGGCCAGGTTTAAAAGTCCAACCCCAAACAGGAACGCCTCGGGGAGAAAGGCTGTCTTCACAGCTATCTCTCTCCATACCATTTTCTGGGCTCTGTCCGAATGCCAAGAACACATCTAAGTAAGCAAGACAGATAAGGCAGGGGAAGATCCCAGACAGATATTGCTACCTCTTGGCCCCAGGAGAGAAGACATGTTGGGCACACAGGCAGGCAGGCTGGGGCAGGAGCTGGGATGGCAAGAGACTTATTTCCTAGGTGGATCCATGAGAACAATAGACCCACATGTTACAAACAAGACACTCAAGGCCCAGAAGGTGGCCAGACTTGTCTAGAATAACCAAGCTTCAGCACTAGGCTTCCAGACACACACACACACACACCCCAGTGGCTGCACTTCCTTTTCCCAAGTCTCAATCTTCCCATGAGAGACACAGGGAGCTGGGTGAGTGAGCAGAAACACTTCTCAGGGCTGGCACCTGCCAAGTCTATGAAGTTAAGATCAGCGACCAGCTGGGTTGCCTGGCTCTCCCAGGCTTGGCACTAAGTACCAAAGAATGCTCTGGCTTTGCCCATGTCCTTCAGATGTGCCACTCCTCCAGTCCTCGTCCACCATCAAAGGGGATCCAAGCTAGGGAGTAACTTGCTGATGAAATGATGGCATGGTGACAGGTGAAAAGAGGCACTTTAAGCTGGGATCAACAGCTGGTTCCCCTCTGATGGCCACCCATTTGTGGGCCACCTTATGCCACAGATCCCCCTCTGACATATGCCAGTATTCCCTTAAACATGAAAGACCTTCATAGTCCACACAAGAACAGGACCATAGGCCACGAGGTCTCCCAAAAGAGGCTGGGACATTCAAGGATAAACTCTCGTCTTAAAATACTGAGTGTCCAAGACGATTGGCACACTCATCATCCCAGCATAGAAGAGGAAGCACAGGAGGATCCTGGGGTGGAGGAGGCCAGCCTGGGCTACTGACTAAGACCTGTCTCAAACAAACATCCCGGTCAGAAAATCACACAAACACATTCTCACATGGAGAAATACACAAGGCTGAAACCATATTCTCATTCAATGACAGGCATGCCAACAATGCCCACACAAAAGGTACACCCACAAACGAAGGCAAGCAAAACACACATCTCCTCAGTAGCACCATGCTCACAGCTGCACATGTTATACACACATGCATGTCAATCAGCACACACACACACACACACACTCACACACACATACAGAGAAACACACACACACCCTCACACACATTCACACACTCACACACACAGACACACACACCCTCAAACACACATTCACACACTCACACACACAGATACACACACTTACACACACACACAGACACACACACACACACACACTCTGTTGTTAACAGACAGCCACAAACGACACTGGTACAAACGCCAATCACAGCAGAGAAAGACGGAAAACGATCCTGAAGACCAAGCTTCAGTCTGCCAGCCCCATCCCCCCCTGCCCTCTGTGGGACGCTTCACTTTGGAGGTGTCTCTGTGCACGCCCTGTTTATTCTTCATACACCTCATCTTTATCATCCCTAGACATATGGCACAAACTCCTGCTCCAAACATGTCTTTCTGTCCTAAAATTTAGCACACTTGGAAGCCCCCAGGTGGCCCGGCCACCATCTCCCTGAAGAAGCAGGGAGTAGAGGACAATACCCTTCAGAAGCTATGCTGCCTAGGCCAGTAGCTGGCTGTCCATGGCTGCCCCCTGTCAGTAAAGGGGGAAAATAACTATAAAAACATTGTGTCTGTAAAGATGATAGAGCGCACAGGGGCTCGGCCCACTGAGCTCATGGATCTATTGCCCGCTGTCTTCACCACCGATACCATTTTCCCTGGCCTTGCTTTTAGTGCTTCCTCTGGCCAGCAAAGACTTCAAAGGGCCTCCTGAAATCAAAGTCCCCTTTTGCTTGGGGAATCCAGTTCCTCCTTCTAGGTCCCTCTGCCCAGGCTGGGCCTCCCCAATGCCCTAAGTCTTAGTCAGGTCCCCCTGTAGACATTTCCACCTACAAATGAATGTGTTTAATGCCTCCTACCCACATTGGGCTATAAAGCCCCAGAGCAGGGGCCGCAGCAACCTGGCAAGTGAATTAGTATCTGTGATACAAAAGAAGACTTTGTAAAGAACCCCACTTAGGAGTAGTCCTGGTGGGCTTACCAGAGGAGACAGCTTTTGAGACATTTTAGAAGTACTACAGATGAGATACACGCTGGTCACCTGAGAGCAGTCACAAGGGCAGTGCAGGCAGACTCTGGGCTCAGGAAATGGTGTGGGGCAGGCCAGCAGTGAGTCTGCCTGCTCCTGGAGACCCCTGCCAAGAATGCAGAGCCTCCTGGCCTCCAAGTTCCACAAGACCAACCCACCCTAGGCTTGTAACACATCATGAGGACATACAAGGCAAAGGTCCCTTAAGAAACCTAAGAACCTAGAGAAGGGGTGGGGATGACACAGGACTCAGAAAGGCTACATAGCCCTCTGATACGTCCCCCAGGCCTGAGCAAACATCCATGTATAGAAATCAGACACACCTCTCTCAGGTCTCAGGCACGGATGTGACAACAGAGAGCGGCCAGGGAGTGACTCACTGTCCCATCAAGTTCCAGGCCTGTGGACACTGACTTTAACATTCAAGTGCCTCAGAAGCCTGGAAGCCACATTTCTAGGCAGATCCTAGGCTAGAGTTTCAAGAACACTGTTTTACCAGGGTGCCTCCTCTTGCATTAGCCTCTCATCCTGGTCCCCCAGCCTCAGGGCTAAGATCCCATGGCCAGGCTGGTTGTCTAGTGAATCACAGACCTCCCCCCTCCTGTGTGAGCAAATGCTCTTGGCAGAGATCACCCAGCAGAGTGGCCTGGAGCCCATTCTCAGCACCCCTGTTAACCATGTGGCAGGAACTGACCCAGCATGCGCAATTCATGAATCTTCCACCAGGTCCTTTGCTTTTCACGACCCCTCTGATCCTCACAACCCACTATGCAGATGGGAAATTAGAGGCTCAGAAAAGACAAAACCTTGCATGGGGTCACACAGCCAGGGAGCAGCAGTGTTGAGTTCAGCCTGTGTGGATCACTCCACAACCAACCATGAGGCCCTGAACAAGCCCCTTAGCCATTCTGTGACTCAGTTTCCTCATTCCTGCAATGAAAAGGTTGTTCTAGAAGCTAGCTAACCTCTAAACCCTCTGTTTCTTGGGCATATTCCCCCACCATACCAGTGGGAATTCATTTGCTATGATACCAAATGAAAGACATCTTTTTGGGAACAGTGACTAACCCAAAGATGGTCAGATAGTCCTCGCCTCCCGGACACCCAACAACCTAGGCTAGCCCCGGAGCAAGGCAAGGAAAAGTGCTAACCAATGGGGAACAACCCAGGGGACCTCTGACTTGAGCAGCAAGGAAGCCAAACTGCAAGGGCAACAACACCCCTAAGCCCCAGGGCATCGAGATGGCACCACAGGCAATTGTTCTCCCACAATCTGGCAGTTGCAGGTTGCACTGACCTGGGAGTTGTAGCCTCAGAAGAATCAGAGGCAGAGACGAAGTCTAGACAAGGGCTGATATTCTGCTGGGGCTCCTAGGGGCTGGTTGACTAGCCAGACCTTTCAGCTCAGAGTTGGTAGTCACAGTGGGCTCAGGCATAGAATAAAGGGCTCTCAGATTAGAGGAGGTAACTGCTCCCCACTTCATCCCCAACTAATTAATTTGCTCCCTACTGTCTCCCCCCAACTCCCCTTCACTCCACCAGCCCCTAGAAGGTGCCCACGGCAGGCACTGAGGATTCCACGGAATCAGAAGCCAGTCCTGCCCTTGAGAAGGTCACTATCAGCTGGTGGAAGAGAGGCACATAGCGGATCGTTAGAGACAGAGTAGAGAAGGGGAAGGACATGAGGACACATCCTGAAGCTGGGGAGGGAATGTCTGCCCAGGAAGGCCAAAGTAAGAGATGGAAGGGTGGCAAGATCAACCAGTCCGAAGGCAAAGGCTAAAGCAGGCCTTCAAGGCTCTGGGTCCCCAGATGCAGGCTGGAGAAATGGATCCACCCACTCCCACTAGAGGCCATCTAAGGCACTAGGGCAGGGGAGGGACATGATTCCTCTAAGCTGTCCTATAAGACTTCCATAGGCAGTTATTCATCGAGATGTTAGACTTGTGTAGGAAACAGATGTCAGTATCTGCCACCTCCACAGAAGGCCTCCTGGCTTCAGAAACAATTCCTGTCCAAGAACTCACATGTAATTACATCTGAAAGCCAACCCCAGTGCCATGTGATCACTTTGTATTCACAGCAGGAAAAAGTGAGGAAGTCAGGGTGGAGGGGATGTGGGTCCGTTGGTGCAGTGCTTGCCTGCCGTGAGTTTGATCCCAGCAAGATGCTGTTCTCTAAGCACTGAAGAGGTGAGGCAGAAGACCAAAAGTCCAAGGCATGTCTAAAAAAAAGAAAAGGAGCACTGGGCTTGGGAAATGCCTGTCAGCTGTAAGGTATACGCCACACAAGAATGAGAGCCTAAGTTTAATTCCTAGAAGCCATGGGAGGAAGGAAAAAAAAAAAAAAAAAGCCAGGCTCAGTGGCACATGCTGCAAAAGTAGAGACAGACAAATCCCCAGGACTCACTAGCCAGTCAGCCCAGACACCAGTGAACTCTAGGCTAATAATGAAAGACCCTGTGTCTCAGGAAGAGGAAGTGAGGAGAGAAAGGGAGAGGGAGGGAGAGAAGCTGAGAAGGGATCTCAAAATCAACACACATGTGCACACACACAAACACTAATGGATACACACATGTGCACCCATACAAACACTAATGGATATGCACATGTGCACACACACAAGCACTAAGGATACACACATGGGCATGCACACAAACACTAAGGATACACACATGTGCATGCACACAAACAGATACACACATGTGCATGCACACAAACACTAGGATACACACATGTGCACGCACACAAACAGATACACACATGTGCATGCACACAAACACTAACGGATACACACATGTGCATGCACACAAACACTAACGGATACACACATGTGCATGCACACAAACACTAATGGATACACACATGTGCACACTCACAAACACACATAGAGAGCAAGAAAATGAGACCAGGAAGGCATCTGAACTTTACCTCCGTCCAGGCTCCTGATCCAGGAAGGGGATAGGGCCTGCAGGACCACAGGTTGAGTACAAAGAAATAGCCTCTCAGGCATCTGCTGAGCACCATGTGCTGAGCAAGGGAAGGCAGGGGAGGGGAGCACGGACCCTGATGTCAGCTCTGACCCTTACTAACTGTGTAACCCAGAACAGTGTGCCTCCTCTCTGTGCGTCTGGCATTCCTCATCCACAAGGAAGAGACTAATACATGATACTGCCTAGCACAGACTGGCCACAGGCAGCCAGCAAGGTCCATGAGGTCTTCCACACCCAAGTGCTGGAGGGAGGCAACTTAGCAGGCCTTTCTCTCTGCTCAGTGTAGTCATCTTGGAAAGTGAAATGTGTGTGGCCAGGAGTTGGAAAGAGGAAATGAACATGACTGCAGTCTGCCTCATGAACCTGCCAAAACAAGGTTTATGATCCTCTGCTATACGGTCTGTATCGTCAGCCATGCTGAGCTTGGACCCCCGTGCAGAGGACCTGACCATCATCTGCCTCACCTGGAATGCCCTCCTATTCCCTCCCAAAGTGGCAGAGAAGCTAATGAGGGGCCCAAGGAGCCTGTAGACAGTTCAGTATGCCAGGATTTAAGTATCTAGTAGCCCCAGCCTGGTGACTACAGGGCCCTAACCCTTCCTGTCAGCTCACACTAGCCTCTCACCCTGAGCCTTTCCTGATACAAGCCTGCTGTAGCCCCAAACCTTGGTCCTCTGATGACCCCAAAGGTCACAGCAGAAATCCAGCTGTCTGAAGAACTCAGGCCAAGCCAGCTCAGCCCCCATGCCACCCCAGCTGTCATTAGTCTACTGGATGCTCTCTGACCAGTGTTACTGTCACCATAGCACATCCTGTGGCCTTCATAACTCAATGGTTCCCTATGGCCAGGGATACAAACCGGGGCCTCAGCTCTCACTGAGAAAAGCCACCCAGATGTCCACTCACTGCCCTCTGCTGCCCCCCACTGGTGGGAAAGCACCCTGCAGACTGGCCAGCTCTGTCCACATATTGTCCCCTTAGAACACTAACTCTGGCTCCCTAGCTCTGGTTCACTCTCACCTCTCTCCAACTCCTGGTCCCACCTGCACCTCAGAGCTCTGTCAAAGATGCTGATGATGGAGCAGTGAGGGACAGTGTGAAGAGGAGAGACGGCCCCCGCTACCTGAAGTCCAAAGTATGGACAGGGTGTACCCCGAAACACAGGCACAGGGTTAGACACTGGCTAAATGCCTACCTGCAGGCTTTGAAGCCCTTACAGCTGCCCTGCTTGGAGATGAAGAAGGAGGTCTGGAGACAGGTGGCTTGCCCACAGAGGGGAGCAGTGGCCAAGAATCAAGTGTGCTCCCTCCCAGGCGCTCTGTCAGAAGTCAGCTCTACCTCCCGGGAGCACATGTTGAGAGGAAAATCCCTCATGCCATCCCACCTGCCAGTCACTGAACCCAGCATGCCGTTCCGAACAAACGAGAAGACCTGTAAGACAGCCCAAGGGGCAGTCTTCACACCTTCGTGGTCACAAGAGAGGGCCTGGCAAAGAACAAGGGACACTCTGGAAGGTTCTAGAACTGCAAAGAAGGAGTACAGAGCTGTGTTTGTTCCCTTCCCTCTACATGTTCCGATCCATGCTGCCCAGGCTGGGCTAGTGCTTCCTGTAACTGAGCAAGCAGACCCCCACGAGGACATCTAAGCTCAGGGGATCAAGGGTTAGGTGAGAGTGGCAGTTGGCTTGATCCTTTAACCCATTCTGAATCCCTGATCTGTTCTACTCTCTGTCTACTGATGGCACCCTGACTCCCTGCCTGAGCACAAATCCCAACAATCTCGTCTGCCTCATGGTCCTGGGCTCCCTGATCATTCAGACAGGAGATTGTTCCTGGCCCCAAGCTCTGCACCATCCTGAACAACTCCTGTATCTGGTGCTCTGACCAAAACCTACCTAAAACATTCCCTCTCTAGAAAAGAGCCTCCTCCTGCAGAAGGCACACATGGCCAGAATGGCAGACTCTTCAGCCAACTCACACACCTTCTGCACGTCTGTTCACACATGGGGAGACTACAGTAGGGAGAAGACAGAGCAGCTGAAAATCTCAAGTGGGTACCCCAGAAACCGCTCCCCTTAGCCACCATCCCCTGTAACTCCTGCATCCTATAGGAGAGCATGCGAAAGCTTCCGAGCTCCCACTAAAGCTCCTCATGTTTCTCCCTCAGCTTTTCCTTCCTGCTTCCAACACTCCAGTTGGGACCACTGGTTTGTTCCTGTTTGGTTCTATCTTCCTCTAACTATTGTCTCTTTTGTTGAGAAACTCCTGAACGTCCCTTAAAACCCAGTTGTAAAGGTCCCCATTGTAAGACTTCTCCCATCTTCTTCAGCCAGGGAGTCCTTATTTCGGGTGCCAACAACACCCCAGACATACCGTCCCTGAATCAGAAAAACAGTTTATGCACGATCCAGGACTAGTAAAAGTGAGTCATGAAGACCTGCTTCTAGAAGCATTCACACTCAGCATAGTGCCGAGTTTATCTGCCGCTTCTGCAGCCCCCTGAGCCTTCGCCTCCCTGACACTTCTCCGTCTCACAAAAAAATAGCCCTGAGACCTAATTTCAGCCAAACGTGTCTGAAATTCAAACGTCTCCACTTTCAACTTCCCAAGGAGAGATCAACTGGCTGCCAAGTTTCCCAGAGCTTCTGCCACCTCCCACCCCGACCCTGCTAGACTCCTCAAGGTCAGTGCCTAGGCAGGCAGAGGAAGGAGGAAGGACTGAGCCCACACCTAGAGATGGTAAAGGTCAACGGGCCTTCCAGGGAACCGCAGCTATCCGCATTTCCTTGTCTCCAGTCAACCTGATTCCTGGGGACACATTAGGAGACTGTGGCCCAGGAGGGCTTGGGTTGACCCCACATACCTGCAGATTCAGGGCCCTACATCCAACATGGTCTTTCATCTCTGTCTTCCCCCTTCCTAGTACAGAGAAGACAGACCTGGGTGGGAATCCCAGATACCTCCAAGAGAGGAACAGGAGGTCACTGTGGTCACCCACTCTCAGCCCCTTCCCCATGGGTTCTTTATCCCAGGTCCCCCAAAGCTCTGGGACACACAATCTCCTGGGGAGCCACAGCCCCATGTTCACTGCAACCAAGAGTGGTAGCCACACAGGAGAACAGAGAGGACCTGCAACTTGCTCAAGTCACAAAGCTGGCACCAGGCCTTGAGGCCACATTAGAATATTAAGCACAGGGTGATCATCTTCATTTTGCACAAAGAAAAAGACTGAGGCTCTCTCCAGTCCCACACTCTAAGAGGCTGTCATCCATGTCCCACTGAGCCACCTATGCCCTGTAAAACAGCGTGGGAATAGCTCCTCACAGAACGAGTGAGAACCCTGGGAGGGAGCACACAACCCAAACTGGAGATCCACTCTCAGCTGGGTGAGACCGCTGCCAGTCCTTAAGACCTTCCACTCTGACACACAGTATCCCACAGGGCACCTTCTGTGAAAGATGGTCACCTAGGTTTGCAATGGCAGCAACAGTGGCAGATTCATTACAGCCTGTGGTATCTCACCTGCTTCTCCCAAGCAAAACCATGTTCCCTAGGCTCCCTCAGGGTCTACAGGGAGCAGCAGCAAGCTGTGGACTAAAGATGCAAATTCAGGAGAAAATAATATTCAGGAATGGGGGTGAGGAGGCGCTCCTCCCGACACCCCAAATGCTGCCATATCTTCTGTCCCCAGGTACTAATCCTGAGTCAGAAAGAGAAACCCAATTGGGACTGTGGATCTAATGGGCAGATATGATTGGTCATGGTGATCCTATCAGCTAAGTACCTGCCACAAGACCGGGTCATTGTTTCTGAGAGGCTGGGTGGCTAACCAGGTCACAACCTAGTTCAGAAGTACTAGGATTTGAAGTCAGATCTTGTACCCAAGCACTTCAGTTCATCCAGCTCCAGGCCAAGAGTCTCCACTCACACCCCTGTCTTTAATGGCTACACAGAGACAAAGGACCAAAGTGCCTAAGAGCAAGACATTGACACAGTCAACAGCCCTATCAGTACCTGACTAATTCAGAGGCTATGCAACAGAGATACCAACTCTGAACCCTAGTTCCTCATGTGTAAAATGGTTAGCACATAGTGACACTTCATAGAGTGGCCAGAAGGTGGGTAGACAAATGGCTCATGAATGTGCCCTGCACCCTGCAAACCGCCTGAGTCCAGCAGCCTGAGTGCATTCGTGTGTGCTGCAGGCTCACAGGCTGGCACTGATATCCATCCTCAGGTGGCGTCTGCGCCAGGAAACAGTGAAAACACAACAGGAAAACCGCCAATCCCAGCTGGCAATTACCAAGCCACAGATAACAGCAGCATGAAGGTATAACGGTGTGTATGCTGGAGCCACAATCAGAGGAACTGGCTGGCCACATGACAGCCCCACTCCCAGTCCCAGGAAGCCACACTCCCAGTCCTAGGAAGCCACACTCAAGCCCTGGGGCCAGACACACCTAAGTCCCATTCATCAGCCTAAGCTTGAGTGAATGACTTACCCCACAAGCCTCAGTTTCCCCCTCTGTGATGAGGCAATCAACATCAGGGCTGCCTGAAGAAGGATTACAAAAGTTGGTCGTTCAGGACAGTGGGCATAGTGCCTGGCACACAATAAGCATGATGCCAGTCACACAGTGGACACTCCATCAGTGGCAGGACCATAGTAATACCGATCACTGTTCCAAGGACCCCAGAGGTTCTCCCTGCCCACCTTGGCCCTCATACTCAGAGGAGGAAATATCTCCGTTCTGCTCCAATGGACAGTAATGAGCTCACATTTGTGGAGCCACCCAGAAAACAGCGGGGTAGTACATCAGAGTATGACCCTAGGCCCTCCCTGCCAGAGGCTAATCCTCAGCCCTGACTCTGAACCACCTCTTACAGAAGTCTGTTAAAGCATACATACCCAGGTCCTGCAATCCTGAAGGGACCCCAGAACCTAGTGTTATGCCATACACAGAAGCAGGAGGGTGAGTGGCCCTGGGGAAGGCCCTATCCTTTCAGTCTGGTACCCAAGGCTCCTCCTGGCCCAGCCTCACCTCCTATGCCTTCTAACGCCTATCACTAGACTCAGCAGAGCAGTGGAATGTAAATCCACACCTTTGCTACGTCCACCACCACCACCACTACTGCCTACCTAGCCAATTTCCACTGACCCTTCTGAGCCTAAGACACCTCTCCTACCCTCTAGGGACAGTCCAAGTCAGCTCCCCTGGAGCCCGAGTCACATAATGACAGCCAGGCCTGTGTTCTTTTCCTGTCTCTCCCCTCCACCTAGTTCCCTCTGCCTGTCTGCCACAGGATTGGCTGGCACTCATCTTCTGTCCTCGAGCTCAAACATCACTTCAAAGTCCAAGTGTCATGCGACACACCTGTAATGCTTGCACTCAGTAGAGGCAAAAGAATCAGGAGTTCAAGGCCATTATCTGCTATATATAATATTGGAGGTCAGCCTGGGCTACATGTGATTCTATCAAAAAAGAAAGAAAGGAAAAGAAAAGAACAGAAAAGAACAGAAAAGAAAAGAAAGATCCCCTTGAGAGCACACCACCCCTAGTGGCAGCTCTTAGTACCAACTCAAAACTGTGGGTTCTTCAGAACTCTGCACATCGCACATTGGCTTGGGCACTCTTACCCTTTGCCCATCCCTAGAATGGTGCCTGGCCCACAGCAAGCACAAGGAAAACCTTGCTGAATGAATAAATGGATGGATGGATCAAAGGGTCCCTCTCCCTCCGTCTCTGACCCAAACTGAGGATCCCTGGGGAACACAGTGTGCATGCTTTACCTGGAGCCAGGTGCCTCCATAGCACTGAACAGAAGCAGGTACCATCATGCCTGCTGCATAAGGGGGTCTGTGCAAATGTGTGCTTGAGTGTAAATGCAGAGAATAAGATTACACAGAGCTGGGCATAGTGGCTCATGCCTTTAATCCTAGCTCTCAGGAGGCAGAGGCAGATGGAGCGCTATGAGTTCGAGGCCAGTTTGGTTTACATAGTGAGTTCCAGGCCAGCTAGAGACTCCTGTCTCAGGAAGAAAAGAAAAGAAAGGAAGGGGGTACGTGGGAGTGAGGTCACTGAGGTACACTCCTGCAAAGTCACTTAGTTTTTCTGTATATATATGTGCATGCAAACCCACATGTCCATATCTGGGCATACAGATGCATGCACACAAGAGTGGGCACTTGTGTAGAAGCCTCTGGACAATTCCAGGTGCCATTCTTCAGGGTACCATCCACCGTTTTTTGAGGCAGTCACTGACACAGATCTCACAAAGTAGGCTAGGCTGTCCGGCCAGCGAGCCCCAGGGCCCGCCTGTCTCTCTTTCCCATCTCTGTGATTACACATTCCTGCCATGGCACCTGGAGCTTCACTTTAAACATGGGATCTAGGGATTGAACTTACGTTATTATGTTTTCAAGGGAAGTATACTTTATTGGCTGAGCCATCTCCCCAGCCCTCATTTAGGTTTCAAAAAAGAGAAAGGTATACATGCCTAAACTGAACTGCTATGCTGCGGTACACATGCTCTGTTTGAGTCCATTTTAAGGCATCGTCAGCTGGAGACTACAGAATTCTTCTCATCAAGACAATACCAAATTATGGACTGTTCAATAAAAGATACCAAAATAAGGGTGGAGGGCACAGTGTGTGCACATGCCAGGTGGCTCCAATCCAGCCTCCTCTCCCAGCTCTGGTGGCCCCTAGGCTCTGTCCTCCACCTGTCCCCTCCCTCAAAGAATGGGGCCCCATGTGGCTCCCAGGGAGCAGGGAGCTGCCAAGGGGTCGGATACCTAGAGCAAGGATGCTCTCCCGGTCCATGAGGCTCCAGGAAGGGGGGTGCGGGGTCGCAGAGCAGCCCGCAGGGCGAGCGAGGTGGTGATGGTGGTGGCAGTGGCGGTGGTGACGCAGAGATAGTTACCGTGACCCGGAACGGGGTTGCAGCCGAGGGCTCCATGCTGGGGCTTTTCTCTGACAGGCTGCCGGGAAGGCTGCGCCGGGAGCCCGGCCTTTCTTGGGGTGACTCTGTCAAAGAAGGAGAGGGAAGGTAAGCAGATGCAAAAGCTCTGAGAGGCTGTAACTTCTGCCAACACCCACTTCCTAGGACCTCACAACAGATACTGTAGCCACTGTGGAAAAGTGTAGCAGTGTGTACCCCAAAACTACCCAGGCAACTAATTACTGTATACACAAAAGGACCAGAAGATCAGATTTAAATATCTGTATGAAATGTTGACAGCAGCACTATTCACAACGGGCGCAGGGCAAACACATTTGCCCCCCCAGGTGACCAATGACCATCCTGAAACAATGATGTTTCATACATGACATGGATGGACCTGGAAAACATTGTGCCAAGGGACCTAAGCCAGAAACCAAAGGGCGAAGACTCTTCTAGTCCAACAATGAGAAATACCCACAATAGTCAAATTCATAGCCAGAGAGTGGGTCAGAGGTAAGCTACCCAGGACTGTGGGGAAGGGCTGGGCTTACAGCTGCAATGAAGCTGGGGAGATGGCTCAGTCGGCAAAGTGCTGAAGCACACACGTGAGAACCTGAGTTCAGATCCCTGGCACCCACAAAATGCCAGGTGTGCTTGTAACCCTGGTGCTGAGGAGACAAAGACAGAAGGATCCCGGAAGCTTGCTGGCCAGGCAGTCTAGTCTTAAGCCAGCTCCAAGTGCAGTGAGAGCCCTGGTCTCCAAAAAAAAGTGATCAAGGAGGACACCAACACACACACGCACACACACACACACACACACACACACACACTCACGAGAGAGAGGGAGGAGGGAGAGGGAGAGGGAGAGGGAGGAAGAGAGACAGAGACAGAGAAAGAGACAGAGAGACAGAGAAATGGCAAATCGCATGCGTTTACTACACTCCTACTCTGAGACAGGATTTCACGTAGCCCTGGCTGAACTTGAATTTGCCATGTAGCTGAAGATGACCTTTAACTCCCGATCCTTCTCCATCTCCCAAGTGCTGGAATTTTGTGACAATTTTTTAAAAGATTTATTCATCATTGTCATATGTCCTAGAAGTTTTGCCTGCCTTGTATGTATGTGCACCACATTTATGCCCAGCCAAATCAGGGCACCGGGTCCCCTGGGACTGGAATTAAAGACAGTTGTAAGCTACCATATGGGTGCTGGGAACAGAACCAGGGACCTCTACAAGAGCAGCAAGTGCTCTCATCACTGAGCCATCTCTCCAGCCCCTCACAACTGTATTTTAAAGGCTCCTGAGTCTGTACTTAAGCTTACAGTTGTGTGTACAGATCAATGAGTCTTTTCCTAGAATGTCATACTTGACGGAACACTGGACAGCCTGCCTCCATGGTCCCTTCAACCAAGATAATCTGTGACGTCTGTCTTCTAATTTAGGCCTTCCTTTCCAGGAGCTTTAGAAGTGGGAGGCCTGCTGGATCAGACAGTAACAGGGCTGAGACAGTAGTGGCTGCACAATGCTGAGGAGGGGTGGGGGGCTCTTCAGCATCCATGGCTGCTTCCCCTGCCCCTCATCCCCTCAACTCCTCCCCGAAGACAGGCTTTCTCTGTGTAGCCCTGGCTGTCCTGGAACTCACTCTGTAGACCAGGCTGGCCTCGAACTCAGAAATCCGCCTGCCTCTGCCTCCCGAGTGCTGGGATTAAAGGCCACCACACCTGGCTTCTAAATCATGAACACACAGCTTTGTAAGACCCAGGTGACAGTCTGAGGGTAGCGCAGGGAACACACTTGAGCCAGGCCTGCACACGCCTATTTAAGACCTCAGTCAGCTTGATCCAACTGCTTCTTGCCTGTCTCTTTGCCTGCTCTGCTATGCCCCTCCCCCATTGAGGACTTCCCCCAGGTTCTCCCACCAGCCTGACTAACCAGACAGCCAAGAAGGAGGTTCCTAGTGACACCTCTGCTTGTCATCTTGCTGCCCTGTGGAAATGGCTGAGCCTGAGAATGTCATTGCCGTGTGTGTGTGTGTGTGTGTGTGTGTGTGTGTGTGTGTGTGTGTGTGTGTGTACACGTGGGGGCACAACTCCCAATGCCCACACTGCACCTCCACATCCCCCGTACCCCACAAGGAGCCTGGTGTGTGTGGCATTTAGGAAAAACCTGTTGACTCATAAGGAAGGAAGGACAGTGTGAAGGTCACCCTGGCACATGGGACGCACAGGGTCATGGGATAAGAGACCGCCCCGGCAAATGTGTGCACACATTCACGGTCACATAGATCCTCCCACACGTACACCACAGGGGATGTGTTAGACACAGGACGTAGGTGCCCACAGATGCAGGCCCCTCAAAGGCAGGACAGTCTAGAACATCCTACCCACACTGCCTGCCTCCCCCTCTCCTGATTGAGAAGGTGTTCCCAGAAGTGAGAACAGACAGAGCTTAGCCCCTCACTCAGCTACATACAGCAGTCTAATTCTGAGCCCTGGCCAAGGAGCAAGCAGGCCAGCACTGGGCCACCTCTGTCAGACTAGTCCCTCCAGTCAGGTGGCAGGCAGCCTTCTCCATGTTCCCTCACTGTGTTTCTCTGCTTAAAACTTACCCTGCCCCCATACTCTGCTAGTCAGTGGAGAGACACCCACTCTTTCTGGAGGTTTCCCTAGGAAATCTCTTCCCACGCTCACTGTCTGCCTTCAGGCCTCTTCCCCCAGTCCAGTCCTGGCTCCTATTCATCTCTGTGGCAGCACACACCTGGATGGGGATCCCAACATGCTTCCTAATGGCATGTGTCATCCACGCCAGGCTCATGTGAGCTCCGTGACAGTTTACTCCACAGTCACCTGAGTTCTATGGGAGGCACTATGTCAGGCCAAGCAGGCAATGGAGGCCCCACTTCACCAGAGTAGAGCCTGGACCTCAGGTGCCATCCCTAGGAAGTAGGTGTGTCTGGACCAAGTCCATGATTTCTGAAGTACTGAGCCACTGGGCCTCAGGACCAGCCAAAAGACTGGACATGTGGATGGCCTCGGAGCTAAGTTCAGTTCAAACTTTAGCTAAGGCAGGCTCCTGTGATCAGCCAAGCACAGGGGAAAGGGTCACAACAGGAGCTGACAAGCCCGGGTGGTCAGACTTCAGCTAGCTATCTCCTACCCCTCTTGGTTCCCTCGAGACAACATACACTTTACCCTGGTACCTACGGTGCCTCTCAATGGTACCCGAGTGCTGCCTCTGCCATATTTGCTATGAGGCAGAGATGCCCCTCTCACCCTTCACCCATGCAGCCCCCATGTGATGGACTACATGGCCTTCTGTGGGATATAGTCACCTTCTGAGAGGTCACTGTTCCTCTGTTGGGGGTACCCCATTAGTTTAGACACGACTTATGCCCACTCTCCATCACTAAGTCTTGCAGACCTACTAAGTCTCTCCCCATTTCTCATAGTGGGAAGGAGAATGAACCTCTCTGTTCCCAGTCCTGTTGGGCCAGGCATGCAGCAGTTCTGGATCACTCCCCCAACCCCCACTTTGACCATCCTTCCTCCACCAACTCAGCTAACCCATAGAGAGCACCCACTTCAGCATGGGCCAACAGCTGGCAGAGGCAGCCAGCCTACTCCAAAGGTCTTAAAATCCCTATGATCAATAAAAGGGGCTGAGGTCCCCAGAGTATCAGGGACCCCCCCCCGAGAATGACTGGCCTCCAAAGATGCATGTGTTCACATGTGGGAAACACACAGAAGGGCACATACACATGTACATACACACACATACACACAGAGGTGCACATACACATTTACATACAGGCATATACGTAGGCACACAGACACATGCACAGACACACATACACACACATAGAGGTGCACACACACATACACACACATACACAGGAACATACACAGCCATACAAACACACACAGCAGGGGTGCATTTACACACAGGCGCACACACATACGCACGGGGGGGGGGGGAAGACCACACCTGTCCTCCTGGTGGAACAAGGGGGGTGGGGGCTGTACCCTCACCCAGCTCTGAGACTGATGACCTCCAGGACCTCCCAGAACCTTGCTTCTTGCCTGATCTCTAAGTTTCTCAGAGGTTGCTTGGTTCAACCTCCCATTTTACCTCAAGTGATTTCCCTGGGAGCCCGCAGGAAGCCAGACACCAGCCAGCATTGAGCTAGGCACATGGGTAGCCCTGGCTAGCACCTCTCAGCCTTTGCTGGTGTGTGCTGCCCCTCAGCGATCTCCTTAGGCTCCGTTCTCTCTTGCACCCACATACAATTGCAATACCAAAGGCAGATTCTTCCAGGTACTGTACATGCACTGAGCTTTATAATGAAAAAGAGTAAGATTTTTCCATCTCCTTGGGACCCAGCTTTGGCCAGCTTGTGTATAACACTGCCAACAATATTGCCCCCTACTGAGAACATGTGTTGACAGACTGGACAGCCATGGCATGTACCCCTTTCCAGATGAGCAAACCAAGGCTGTAAGGTGCAAAAGTAACCAAGTCCCCCAAACAATGCCCCCCAAAAGAACTCTCACTTAGGACCTCAGGGAAGGCAGAGGAAACAGAGCAGAGGGAGGGATCTCCATTTCAACCCTATCTGTGCTGTGTGACTCCGGCACGGTGCCTTTCCATCTCTGGGCACACGATTAAACATCAGTTCAGTGAGTGGAGAGTAAAAGCAGACAACACTCTCCCCGTGAGCTCCCCCAAAATAACCTCTATTTTATTCCAGAAAACCAATCAGGGAGCTGACATCCCCACTGCATCCCCGGACATAACAGTGCCTCTACATCTGGGAATCTCAGCTCAGAGCTTTAAATTAAGCTCAGGGACCTCTGTTGCTCTCTGGCCTCCAACTTCGCAACACAGTTTTTTCCCAGGGTAGGGAAAGCAGAATCCCAGAGAGGTCAAAATCACTAAGATCACCCGCACTAAGAAAGTATCTAAGAACCATTGAGGGAAGGGAGAGCCAATCACCTTGGAGTCTCCCTCAGAGGACAGCCCAGTAGTCCTTCTTCATCTCAGACTTGATACGACCTCTACACAACCTCCCAGTCTACGGAACTGAGCCTTGGAATCAGCTGACCCTGAATCTCTTTCTCCATTGACAGGGGAAAAAATCCCTATTTAAGCACAGAGACCAGGGTCCCATCTACTTTCCGAAGCTATGGTCAGAGTCAGGCATCTTAACCTTCATGTGTTCGCAAAAAATAAATAAAATAAAATCAGTTTCATTCAAATGCTGCTGGCTTGGTTGCCATGGATACCACCTAATCATGAAGGATGACTGTTACTTGTTCCCATGGAAACAGTGGCTGGAGGAACATCCTGTAATTTCAGCTGTCGGGTTGCACCGTCCAGATCTTAATGGTTGGAGGCAGGTGGAGGTGGCGACAACCGTGGGTGTTGGGAGACTCGGGGTCAGCGGAGGTGTGGAAAGATTGGGTGCTGGGGAAGTGGATGGGGGTCCTCACAGCGACTGGGAAAATGTAAATCAGAACTGCAGGATACCCATTCACACTTTCAGATAGGCTTTAGCCCAGTCCAAAATTGAAAAGAAACTAATTAAAAGAAATTAATAAGGAACTGGTCCTGAAATTAAAATGAGCAGTGACTCCCACTGCTGGCAGAGATAGAGTGCTACTCATTCATCTCTGCTGGTGGCATGAAAAGGCTCAGGGGAACAATCAGAAAATAGATAGTACACACACACACACACACGCGCGCACACACACACACACACACACACACACACACACACACGCACACACACAGTCCAGAAAAATGGTTCATCCCATTTATGCTGCAAAAAGACATTTGCGGCAGCCCAGCATGTAGCACCGAAGAGGTGCAGCATAAACGTCCAGCAGCAGGGCATGATTAAATGCATTTGGACTAGTTATCCGGTGGAATACTACACAGCACAGAAGAGGACATGACTCAAGAGGACTCAGTGTGGAGCACAAGGCATGCCATAAAATCTAAATTTATAAAGATTAACACAAATAAAACAGGAACAGGATGTTGAGTGAAAACAAGAACAGTTGCTATAGAAGATAGAATATGAGTCTCTTATAAACATGTTTCATAAGAGTGTTCATAGAAGCTTTACAGTAGCCCCAAGTAGACACAGCCAAGCAGCCTTCAATGGGGAGTGGTTAAGCAAACTATAACACATAAAAAATGACTAACAACCATCAAAGAAACCTGCACCCCAATTCCTGGAGCCCGTGAACAAGCCACTCTGACAGAGAGGGACTTTGTGCCTAAGTGCTCGAGAAGAAAGACTGGGAAGCGGAAGGCTACCCCGGGGGACAATCCCTCCTCGGGAGCCCTTAAAGTTAGGCAAGGACAGTCAAGATTGGAGCTAGAGCCATGGCAGGCTAGAGACAGGAGACGTTCCAGAAGCTAGAGAGACCTCCATCCTCCACGGCTGGCACAGGCTAGAGAGTGGAGTGGAGTCCAGCTGGCAGCCAGCATGGGACAGGGGCATCAGCCCTTTACCAACCCCAGAGAACTACATTCTGCAAACAGGGAATGGGCAGTGGCTCCGGATTTCTTTTTGTCTCTTTTGTTTCTGTTTTTGAGACAAGACCTTGTTGTACAGTCTAGGCTGGCCTTGAACTTCCACTCCCCATGTTGGGACACGTTACAGCCAGAGTTAGCAGCTTCTGAATCACCTCTCTCAAGAGACAAGAAACTGGGCACCTGGGGTGGGAGTGAGGCAGGATCTCAAGTTCGGGACTAGCCTGAGCTACACAAGGGATCTTGTTTCAATTAACCACAAAGGAGGTGAGGGTTGTGTGATCTAGCCCTGCCTTCCTCCATTTGGTGACAACAGCCAATCAGCCACTAGCCCCACCTCCCTAGACCTCCCCCAGGCCAGCCTAGACCTTCCTGATCCTGGTGTCCAGGGTGTGCCTCATCACGAGTAAGAACCATAGCTCTGTTTCTAGAATGTTCCTGGTGGACATTCCTGCAGAGCACTGTTATGCAAGCAGCCGAGGGGAAGCAGTTCGCCACAGGCCGGTCTGTACTGTTTGAACAATTGACTGAAAACCTGTAATCATTTCAGGAACAGAAGCCGAGGCTTGCAGTGGACCCTTCAGGCTACAATGCATTCACTGTACACATGACTAAAGCATGTCTAAAGGCATTCTCCTTCCTGGGCATATGTGCACACGGCCACATAGGGAAACAGCAGAGAGCTTCTCTTTGGAAAATTTGAGGGCTTAAGAGAAGAGGCAGGTGACACACAGTGAGAGAGCATGACGTCTTCTAAACACTAATAGTAAAACATACAGGTGACATGATAGCTCAATACAAACCATTTCCTCCGCGTATGTCTACAGAGAAATGAAATGATGAGGAAAAAATAAAATTAAAAAACCAAACCACACATCAAGACTAACAGCAGCTTAAATGACCAGACAGCAGGGAAGATCATGGCATAGCTCCAAACAGCATGGCTTCCAAGTGGGTGCTAGACACACTTGGGCCGAGGTGCGAGAACTGAGCAGGGAGCCTGGGCGAAAACTCAGAACTTTCCAGAGTTATAGCAGTGTGTGTGTATATGTGTGCCATATGTCGTGTAGGAAGCCATGTGTGGTGCATATGTGGTATGCATGGTGTGTGGTGTGTACGACATGGTGTATGTGATATGTGGTAGGTGGTCTGTGTGTGCTTTTGTGTGTGTGCGCACGCACATGCGTGCATGCATTAGTGTATGTATGTGTGTGTCTGGTGATATTTGTAAAAGTACCACAAACTGGTAGTCTCCTGCCTCAGACTGCATGCTCTTCCCAGTTAAGCTTTTGACTTTCCATCTACAGCCAGGTGTTACTTGGAGGTTGCTAGCCTTTCCCCTCCCCTGTGAGGCAAACACTGGCTCCCCAGAAGCCAGCTCAGAACCTGGAGCCTGTGAAAGTGCTTCTTCATGTGGCAACATGGACTCTTCAGATATGATAAGCACCTTGAGCTGAGAAGGAAGACCACTCTGCACACTTTAATTTTTATTTATTTGTTTATTGAGACACGATCATGCTATGTAGCACAAGCTGACCTTGAACTCATGGTCCTACCGTCTCAGTATCCCGAGTATCAGACTACTGTTACCAGAAGGGGAGAGCAAGGTGAGAGAAGACAGAAAGACAGCGTCATCAGGGAAGCAACAGTGGGGAAGAGGTGAGGTAGCCAGCCCAGAACTGAGGCAGATGCCAGAAGACTTAAAAAGGCAAGGAAGCACACTGGCCCTAGGGCCTCCTCAAGGATCACAGCCGCAACCCTTGGACTAGCCCACTGAAAGGACTGCAGACTTCGGACCTCCAGATCTCAGATTACACGTTGGTTGCTTTAAGGCACAGTGACCCTTTGTTACAGCAGCCACAGGTACCAACATGCCCACCAGTCAAGGTTGGAGTTAGTCTAACTGCATTAAAGGTGGAAGGCAGGGATCACTGGCCCATGCAGGGCTGTGCGTTCCCCTCCCCTCTGCCTAAGGAGAGGGGCTTCCACCCAGCAACATAGTGGCAAGAAAATTAAATGTGGATTTGTTAGAAAATGACACGGGAGGACTGGAGATGACTCACTGGGAAGAGTACTTGCTGTGTAGGCATGGGGGTCCAACCCTCAGCACCCACATAAAAGCTGGGCACGGTGGGCACATCTGCAGCCCTGCCACTGGGGCAGGGGCAGAAACCAGGGGCTAAATAGGTGAGCTCGGGGTTCAATGAGAGGCCCTGTCTCAAAAGATACGGTGGAGCCGTGACCAATAAAGACATCTCAACACTAACTTGCGGTGATCACACACCTCCTACACGCTCACCCCCACCCCCACCCCCACCCCCAGGGACACACGAAATCAAATCT
This sequence comes from Uromys caudimaculatus, assembly GCA_028551405.1. Classification (NCBI taxonomy): domain Eukaryota; kingdom Metazoa; phylum Chordata; class Mammalia; order Rodentia; family Muridae; genus Uromys; species Uromys caudimaculatus. Next base: position 129,166,941 of record CM052701.1, read on the forward strand.
GAAACTCAAAAAATAGCTGTACACTTCACATCTCCATGCAAAAAGTCTTTCTTTCATCCACACCCTTCATATTCCGAAAAATTATTTTACTAGAGTGGACGTTTTGCTGGCAGGTATGTCTGTACACCAGTTGTATGCCATGCTCTGAAAGGTCAGAAGAGGGCGTCAGAGTCCCTGGAACTGGAGTTACAGATGGTTGTGAGCTGCCATGTGTGTGCTGGGAATTGAACCCACGTCCATCTGGAAGAGCAGCCCGTGCTCTTAACCACTGAGCCATGTCTCCAACCCAATATTCTTTGTATTTTATCCTAATAATACAAACAAATTACCGTCAAGGAAACTTAAGGGCATGAAGTCCTAATTAAGACACGCCAAAGAGTGGCAGCAACACTAAATTCACCTTCTTTCCGCTTCATTCAATAGAAACTATCCCCCCCACCCCACCCCCAAATCGCACCTCGGTACTTAATGTTCTCTAATGTTTTGTACCTTTGTTTAAAAATTGTATCATTACATAAGATTGCTATGGCGTGTGATTCAGCAGGTTTATCTCTCGCAGCAAGCTGAGATAGGCATAAAGCTAAGTGTGTTCATTCATTTTTTAGAAGGTTTTACTTTTAATTATATATATGTGGGTATCAGTGAATGCATATTAAGTTTAGGTGCCCATGGAGGCCAGAAGTGTCTGATCCTCTGGAGCTGGAGTTACAGGCAATTGTGCGTGCCAAATCAAACTCAGGTCCTCTGCAAGAGCAGCAAATACCTTAAGGGCTAAGGCGTCTCCAGCCCCTATATATCCATTTTTATACATGATGTTCACACCTTCTTACCCTTTCTGGATTTAGCAACCTGGAATTCCATTTTAATCATCTCCACATTTCTTGTTTGTCTTGTTTGCTTTTGAGACAGGGCTTCATGGAGCTCAGGCTAGCCCAATACTTGCCAAGGATATCCTTAAACTCCTGATCCTCCTGCTTCACTTCTCAAGAGCTAGGATCGCAGGCACCCGCCACACCTGGCTCCGAGTCCTGATTTAATGATGTCATCCTAGCACAAGGCTACAACTCAATTCCTCGTGTAAGTTTCAGCCTAAGGAGTCACTGACTCATAGATTGTTTATCAGAACCTATAAAGGACATGAGGTTAGACTTGAAAAATCACAGAGCAGAGCAGCTTTTGTTCAAGAATAGATCATTCTACAATCTGTTCTTAGTACTCGGATGGAAGGGGAATTAATAGGAATGGAAAGCTCAAGCCGCCTGCCAGGGTAGGTCATGAGTCTGTCCTCTGTGTCAGATTCAGGAGTTCCAAGAAACGCCACTAGGCTAACTGGTCAGGCTTCGAGTATGGTGAACTCAGTTCCTCCAAGGTGATTAACATACACACATACGCACACACACATGCACGGGTGCGCACACACACATGCATGCAAACACACGAGCACACACAAGCACGTGCATCCTTACACATACACACCACACATGCACGTGTGCGCACACACATGTGCATACGCACACACGAGCACACACAAGCACGTGCATCCTTACACATACACACCACACATGCATGCACACACACAAGCTTACACATGCACATGCACCTTTTAAAACATTAGCTCATAGGCTGGAGACGTGGTGATGAACTGAATTCAATGCTGGACCCCTCAGGGGAAATAAAAACCAGATACAGTGGCTTAAGTCTGTAATCACAGCACTCTTACCTAGAGCGAGGTGGGAGATAGAGAGGGAAATTGTCCAGAAGTTCAAGGTCCAGCTAGGCTAGAGTATACAGCAAAGTAGAAACAACAAGAGACCCTGCCTCAACAAGGCGGGAGAACCAGTGCCTGAAAATGGTCCTCACACCTGCACACATGCAGTGTCTCAAACATGCCTGCACTCACAACACGCTCTCTCTCTCTCAACACGCACACACACAGATACATATTTTAAAAATTAACACACACAAGATTAATAACCAAAACACACGGCTGAAAGACATTAACTTGTAGTCTAAAGAAATGAACAGCCAACAGCATGCTGCAAAACCTAATACTGCTGAAGTAACATTTGGCCCAAAGTGACCTGCGGACTCAATGGAATCCTCGACCAAAGGAAGCTTTTCAAAGATTCTAACAAGCAGAGCTTTACATTCAGACGGCAAGGCGAGGACTCAGATAGCCACTCAAGCTTGCAGACGTGGGGGAGGGGGAGGGGACTTCTGCTGCTAATGGGTTTCAAGACATACTTTAGAGTCTGGAAATATCTAATGCAAACAAGGCGTCGGCATTAGCATAAGGATAAGATGTATAGATCAGTGGATCAGGACGGAGTCCAGAAATAGATCATGTACATATGGTCAACTGACTTCTGAAGAAAGGGCCAAGGGAAGGCAAGTTTTCTCTACAGCAGTGCTTCAGCAGCTGGCTGTCTGAATGCAATGGAAACAGACCTCCAGGAAACGGAAGAGAGACAGCACCTGTGTGGTGCCAGCTCTGACTTCAACAAAAGGAAATCGGGTCTGATCACGAACAAGCAGCTAGAGACAGTGAGGCAGGACATAAACCTAGGGGGTCCCAGAATCTGAGGTGCAGGCAAGGGAGAGGTCGCCGTCCTGGTCCCTCCAGACTCAGTGTCCTCCCTGCTGGGACCCTCTCTAGCTGAAAGGGAAGAGTTTGGCCATGCTCGAATGCACATGTTGAGTTCACGAGAGACTGATCAGGTTTGGGGAAAGGAAGGAAGGAGGGTTTGAACTCATGCTTTGAACGCTCAGCCCCTGGCTGTGGCATTATTTTGAAGCATGTGAATAAAGACTTTAGGAGGTGGGGTTTGGCCTGGGGAAGCAGGTCAACTAGGGGTGGGTCTTTTCTGGTTCTAGCCTGTTTTCTCTGTTTTCTGTTCTTCTAGGAAGTAAACAGCTTACACAGGTTCCTACTACCACAAGCCAATGTCTTCAAAGGGGTGTGTGCGTGTGTGATGGATTGAAAACCATCTGAGACCATGAGCCAAAACAAAGCTTTTCTTCCTTTATGCTGCTTCTATTAGGTATTGTTATTGGGTCACAGCAACATAAAAGTAGTTAATTTGAGATCGTTAACTGTGGTGTTTCAGCATCTCTCAAATAGATGGAACTGGAATTGAAGCAGATTCCAAGTTCAAAATGTGGTTCAGAGTGAACGGGTCCTGACCTCTGCCGTGGGGAGTCTGCTAGGAAGAGACACAGGGACATGGAGAGGACTCTATGTTCAGGGCACGCACCACACCCAAGGCCCCCTGAGCACAGAGCAGCAGGCAGGCACAAGTGCTCCCAGGGTAGGGGTGAGCTAGGAGGGGGAGCCGGATGAGTAACTAGTTCTTAGACTCTCTGGGCGTACCACTTCATGGTCCATCCCAGGATACAGCCTGTCTAGGACAGGGCAGGGTCCCGTTTCGTTCTTTGACCTCCCACAGGCCTCACTAGAGACCCTACAACTCTGTTAGCATCTTTTTTGTTGTTTGTTTTTTTCCGAGACAGGGTTTCTCTGTGTAGCCCTGGCTGTCCTGGAACTCACTCTGTAGACCAGGCTGGCCTCGAACTCAGAAATCCACCTGCCTTTGCCTCCCAAGTGCTGGGATTAAAGGCGTGTGCTACCACTGCCCGGCCTCTGTTAGCATCTGTATAATACCATAGATGCTTCTTAATGCCCCACCTCCTCAAGACAGTAAGCAATTGCTTTTGACACCACATGCTTCCTGTGCCTCATCCTGAAAGGTACCATACTTCCAAAGAGCTTCTCAGTCTTCCAGAAAACTCTGGGTATCCTGGCTGCTCTCCACAGATTAACTACCCAAAGATTTCTCACTCCCCGAGTCTTGCTTCCACATCTCTCAAGACCTCTGGTCACTTCAGGCTGCAGGTTACCCTCTCCTTTACACAGGTTTTCCTGTCTCTTCTTTGCAGCCTCAGGGCCCATTCCAGGCTGCCAGGGAAAGAAAACTGCCATCTCCTCTGCATCCCTGGAATTTGGGGAGCAAGGGAGCTCTCTGGTATTGTGTTTGTTCCTCCCTTTGACCTCTGACCGTGTCCAAGCAAGTGCTGAAATCACAGCAACCACCATCTCTTACTTCCTAAGAGCAAAGTTCAAAACACAAGAGTCTGGAGACTGGGGAGATGGCTCAGAGGTTTAGAGCACTTGCTGCTCCTGCAGAGGATCCAGGTTCGATTCCCAGCACCCATGTGGTGGCTCACAACCTTCTGTACCTCCTGTTCCAGGGGATCTGATGCCTTCTTCTGGCCTCCTTAGGCACCAAGCATACATGGGGTAGGCAAACACACAAGCAGCAAGATGCCCATACACATAAAGTAAATGTATACATTTTAAATAAAGAAGCGGCTGCTGTGGTTACAGAGGCACTGCTGTTCACAAACCAGAGATCAACATGCCCGGGCCCAGCACTATTCCTCAAAGGGATGTGCACCCCCATCTTCCCCCACTCTGCTTTCATAGCAAGCAGCACCCCAGAAGACAAAAGCAGTTGAGTGACCTGCCAGCCTCCAAGTCCTTGTCACCTCTGGCTCCTCCTCCCCGACACTTCCTTGAGGCCTGGGTCTCACTCCCCAGACTGTTCAGATCCTTCTCTCCCTGTGCCAGTCCAGGCCCAGTGTGGAGCCTCTCCTGGACGACGGCTACCCAGGACACCTGTTCTCACTGATACCCATTTTCTCCGCCTTTCCCCTGCTCTCTGCAAGTCCAGCTGTGGCTCTCAAGTCATTTTCCTACACCACAGCCCTGAGAAGTAGAGGGAGGTTTCCCATGCACTCGGCCAGTCTGAGCCTTGGTTTTCTTCATCAACGGGGTCTGTGAACCCCAGGACTGAACACAGCGATACATTCCTGCCACGGTGCACATGCTCAAGAAATAGAGGCTCACCTCACGTCCTTTTCCAAATCCTTCCTTTGGCTCCCTGTGCCGCTGGGGGACACTCCTCTTGGCTCACTATTCAAAGTCCTGCCAACCTTTCTGTCCACACCATCTGCTGACCTGGTTACATGGCCCTCCCTTAGCTCCTTCATCACTAGGGCAGTGGCTACTACATCACCAAGGCAGCCCCTGCCCACAGTAGCACATAGTAGGTAGCCAACTGAGTGCTGGTTACACATGTAGTGGTCCCTGGTAGGGTACCATGGAGATGATTCCAGTCCCCACAGATGTCATATGGACTTACACATCAGCATGACAGAGTTGTGATTGAGACAAACGAGAGCTAATGACAGTACACCACTCAAGTCTGTGACACATCCTACAGTGTCACAACTATGTTAGGCCTGCTCCGGAACCCAAAGATGTCCAACAATGATTTGTCTGACATCACACAGTACCTCAGTTACACTCCTGATTCAAGTCCAGTGTCCCCGAGACAGAAGTATAAATAAATAGAAAATCAATGATGTCTAAAACTAGTCCAGATTGCCAATTTATTGATTTTTAATCTCTAAACCTCCACTCCTTAGGCCAAGCAAGACTCTAAGGGGTCCTACTGGCCTGCCAGCTTCTCTGGGTCTCAGCCCTCCTCCCCTCCCCTCCGCTGCCTCCGGAGCGGGCACGGAGCCTCTCAGTCCCATCTGCCTGCCTTCTCTATGCTTTTCCATTTCACAGTCATGTCAAGCTTCACCTCCAAGGGCCACAGAAAAAGAAATCACACAGCTCGGGTGCTGACAGCCCTCTCCTGTCTGCCAGGAAAGGGAAATAAAAGCTAACAAGACCTCCAAAGGCAAAAATCCGCAAACCTCCGTTCAGTACCCAGCAGCTGTCAAAGAGAACACTGCGCCCACAAAAAAAAAAAAAAAAAAAAGGAGGAGAATCTACCCCAAATGAAAAACACAGCTGCTGCAGGTGTGAGCTGCCCAGACAGGCAGTCCAAGGGTGTCACAGGCACCCCGGTATCTCTGAAATGGGTAGGGTCTGTCTAGACGGAGAACCAGGTCTTCTCGGTCCAGCCTCCTTCCCCCATTATTATTATTTAGAGGGCTGTTGAGATTCTCCTGCTTCCTTATTTATGCAATCAGGGGAAATCGCAGCACAGACCTACTTCCAAACTCAAGCCCACGTGGGCCAATTTCAGATGGATAATTAAATATTGAACAAACGCTGAAATGCCTCCACTGGATGAGAATAGCTAAAAATAACCAGCCACCACTCCTAGAGCCGGTACCTGACACTTGGGCAGGCATCACAGCCACTCCTCCTTCTCAGTCCCCCCCTCCCCATGACTGCCAAGCACAGCCTTCCAGGGACCAGGGTGGGGGCTGACTCCCTAAATACCTCCTGAGCAGAAAACAAACCTTCAGCTCCCAGCAAGCTCTGAATGTTCCTGACCAGGAAATACTCTCCCTTTCCTGACATTTAAGCAAGTGGCCCCAGAGGAAGTCACCGGAGAAGTGGCAGGCTCTGCTTTTCTTTTAAAAACAGTCAAAAGGCTTCAGGTCATTTCTAAAGCAAAACACGCGTGTGGTCCAGGATGTGCAGGAGTCTGTGTCGAGACACACAGGAGTTCCACCCCCTTTTTCTTGCACCAGACCCAACAAGGAACCCAGCTGCCTTGGTTTCCTCAAATGAGCTAATCCAGGAAAAAAAGCAAGACAAAGCTAACATGGAAATAGGACGCAAAGAGATCTAGGACCCAGTTCTAAGCTTCAGCTATCACCATCATTGGCAGGTAACCATGGTAAGTGGCCTTGGCTTCCGGAACCTCAGTTTCCCTATTCCCCTAACTGGGAATACAGTTGCTGAGATCATAAGAAAAGTGCTACACCGACTCCTCCAGCCACTGAACAATGCAGGCTCCTCGTGACTGTGTGTGGGTTGTGGGCCTCAGTGGGTGCAGAACTAACTAAAGGCGTGGTAAACTAGGTGCCCAGGAACCAAGCTCTACCCTGACCCACTGAGGTCGAGAGCACACTGGTCTGACCAGGGCTCAGTCACGCCAACCAAGGAGAGGCTGGGCTTCCCGTGTGGTTTTAGGTGAGCTTTCCAACTCTTATGTCGCCATTGCCAGTTTCACATTTTATTTCACCAGAGCTCGGGCTCCCTACCTGGGGATGGAACTAATGATGCCCCTCCCTTATTGAAGGGTTGAGATGTTAGAGATGGGGAGTAGGGGAGGTCCTCAGCATGGCACCCACATTCGGAGGGTGAAAGAGGCTACCTAATTAGTAAAGGTGATGAGGACAGGCAGAAGAGCAAAGGCTCGGAGGCTGGCATTCCAGCAGATTAACTGGGGCCTCTGGCTTCCCTCAAGGAGCTCAGGAGCTCTGTCTAGGGAGTAGGGCTCAGGCTGCCTGCCTGCCTCTGAAGAACTCACCTCCCAGTGTACACTGAACCATCCCCACTGAAATAGAGGACAAAATGGGCTGACATCCTAAGACCTGAGACACGTGACCTGCCAGTCAGCCAGGTAGGGGCAACAATGGTGGGCACAATCATGTAGGAAGAAACGCCAACTGGAAGGAATGGTGGCTCCATACCGATGCCAGCAGGGCTCTGGCTTGTAGGAGATGCCAAAAGGCCCTGGGAGCAATAGTTTGGACCTACAAGCTGGACATGCCTGAGTACAGCTGTGAGGCTGGGAGCTGGATGGACCATGTAACCCCCAAGTACTCGGAAGTGCCCCCCGGGGACCAATGACATGCTCCCGTCTTTGTCTTGGGGGGAGAGCTCTGAACTCCAACTTGTCTTTTTTCCTCTCTTCCTCTCTCTGTTCCTGCTGAGGTACATAGACCCTATGGTGGGCTTTGTTCCCAGCTTCTCTATCTTAGGGTCTGGTGGGCTCACTCCCTTTATGGGGTGTGAGTGAAAAGTGTTCTGTGTGCTTTGCTTCGGTTTAGAGTGCCTGGTCTGTTCCAGCAGGGAACTCAGAGCTCACCTGAACACATAAGATCTGAGCAGTGCTGGGGTTGCATGCCGGTATCATCTGCATTTTACATAGGAATAAACTATAAGCCAGAGACAGAGAGCTTTGCCCAAGGCCACACCGCTCTGATGGTGGAGCCCAGCTCTTCCCAAGCCCAGACGCTGGTCCCTGCCTTACTATCTATCCCATGGCCAGGCAGACCTGGAGGTTAGGCCTTGGCTTTAACAATCCCTTTTCCTATCATATTTATCCTGTTAACAGCTTTTCTGCCAGTCTGTGGCCTCCTTCTCCATAGTCCCTCAGCCCCAGCCCTCCCAGTGATGAAGGATGGGTCCTTCTCTAAACCGCTGCTCCCATGAGAAGCCAATGTGACAGGCCACAGGCACAGCCATGTTGCCATCTGGGGCACTAGTAAGTCTGAATCACACATCCACCCAGCTCGGCAATGGTGTGCACCCATCTGGACTCTAAGGGTAGATGACCCAGATGCTATGCTCTAAGCGTTAGTGTGAGAAGCCATGCTCCAGGGGTCAGCCCCAGTCCTTCTTCTTCAGAGCTTATTGAGGGGTTCCTGGGAGCCCACTCCTGACACCCCACAGATGGACTCTAGCAGTCCTTGCAGGGAAAGAGGCCCAAGTAGGGCTGGGACACACAAGCAAGTCAGGAAAGTGAAGATGGGTGTAGAGGCTGAGAAAAAAACCTGGTTGTGCCAGAAGAAAGTATTGGCCATATGTCTGGCATTTGGCAAAACCTAGCATAGGACAGCTGTCGGGACTAGCATGCAGAAAACCCCAGACCTCCCTGGGCATTACTGTGGGCACCCAGAGTGTCCAAGCTTATGGGGCAACAGAACAGGATCCCTTGACAGAAGGGAAGACTTGTGAGCCTGGAATGGACCCAATGTTGGCAACCAATTCATTCAAAGTAGAACGAGGAATAGCCCTCTCATGCACTAACCACTGTACTGTCCGGAAAAAGGGCCCTGTGTTCCAGGGTTCCCAATAAGCAGGTCTCTCCAGACAACAGGACTCACTCCTCATAAGTCTGGGAACAAGTACCACTCAGCTCTATATGCTCTGTGCCTAGGCTTGAATGTACTGAATGACCAGCCGGGGCTTACTGAGGTTGGAAGAGTGCTCTACTTCCCTGAGGAAGCTGCTCTTTCTCCTGACACCAGTAAATGGGCAAGCAAGGTACCCTGACTGGAGACACCCTTCTGGACAAGCCATTCACATCCACCAGCCAAGCCCAGCCTTCGAGTAGCCCAGTGCCGCACACAGCACAATGGGATACTTAGATACCTCCACCCATGAGGCTCACTGCTCCACGCAACTGCCAGGCCCACCCCACCCAACCTTCAGAAAGATGAGAAAACCAAAGCCACGGAGAGAAGACCCTTTTTAGTGGCGCACAGTACATAACCCTGGGATGCTGAAGACACTCTCACAGCTTTGCCAAGAACATGATGCTCTCAAGGGCAGTGAGCCCACCCTCAATAGGAGGCGGCGCCTTAGCTAACACCTTTTGCCCGGCCATCTGCGGGTCTCCACCAGCTACCAACTCCTCTGTACGCTTTCCTATTTCTGAACTCAGGGCCTATGTACCTTTTCCCTCCCTGCTGAGGACAAAATGAGGTGGGGCAGAGATGGAGCCAGGGGCTGCCACCAGCCCTTTAGGTAAGTCTTCCATTAGGGGACCAACCCCTAGCCATGCCAACACTGACACCAAGGTCAGAAGGGAATGGTTCAGTACCTCAGGGGGCTTCCTAATAGGAGGCACACCCTGGTCCAGCCTGCCCACAGAAGGTGTGGTCAGAGCAGTAAGATCAAAGTTGTGGGTTAGTAGAAGATGATCAAGGAGCCCCTGGCCACCCTGCACCCTGACCCGCAACACTGCCCTTATCCACAACTGGTCAGTACCGAAGGCCCCCCATCAGGTCCGAACTGCTGTCTCTGCCCCCCCCCCACCCCATGCAGGATGAACTCACTCTACAGCCCTGCTGCCCTCTGCTCCCATACAGGATGAACGACACCAAGGGCTTTTTTTCCCTTTTCCTTCTCTGGCCTATGTACAGGCTGTCCCTTCCTGCCTGGTAAAGGACAACAGTTCACACCTAACTTGTCTGAGCTGCAGGCACAGGCTTCTAGCTTCCCAGGCAGGACCCTGTGGCCACTGCCACCATTTCTGAAGCTCAGAGAGACAGCTGGCAGAAAGACCAGACCGTTTTCTCGAAGTAGGACTGGGACCTAGGGCTGAGTCAGTCACTCCCAGCAAAGGAAATCCCACCAGCTTAGCAGATGCAGTCTCAATGTCAACTCCTCTCTGAAACCGTCCTTAATTTCCCCAACTAGAATTTCCATCAGGGCTGGTCTCTTCCCCACTCTCAGCAAACTGTGAGTTCCTTCCAGGCCGGCACGCAAAGCTGGCCACAGCTGGGAGCCAAGCTCAGACAAGTCTGATCCTTTGAACATTGATCGGCTCTAGCCTCATTAGTTGGAAAGGAGGCAGAGCCCCCATCCTCTGGGAGCCTCTACGGTGGGTACGGTGGGTACATGGTCATGCAGGGCACTTGAGGGGCAGAGCACGGGAGTACAGGAAAGGCCCCGGGGAGCCAAACCATGACTGGACATTCATCCCAAACCTATTCCCACAGCAAGAATCTGTCACAGTGACACCTTCTCTTACAGTTGAGAAAAACAAGGGCTCAGGAAGTGAGGAGATCTGCCCATTCACGAAGCTTGAACCCAGGTCTTTGGGATCCTGGCCAGCCCTAGACTAGATGCCGGAACTAGCGAGAGGCCACTTCAGCAAAGGCAAAGGGTGGGGATATCACATGCTTTGGGAAATCCTCAGACTTAGTTCACAAACCTGTGAGCGGCTTAAGCTGAACTCAGTGCACGGGGAACTCAGTACTTCCTAAACAAACCCTGGGCATTGTTGCTTACTGCTGGGGCAGAAAAGCCTTCCCCATTCTGGGGGGAAGTAAACTAAAGCATACTGCCGGCCTGTTTCACTGACCCTACCCTAAAAAGAGCAAGGGGCAACTCCCAAACCAACACCTCTCTAGACCTGCCCCGGTCTGCCTAGGGTGAGGCTGGGCCAGGGTCAGGCTTCCCATGCCCCAGATAGCCTTAGGATGTAAACTAACCCAGCTCTGCATCACAGACACCTTCAGTGGGACTAAGTCACGGAAGCATTACAGCGTTACCACAACCCATGGCCGAGCCTCTGTGTGGAAGCCCCTGACCCTTACTATTTACTAGCCCAGCCCAAGTCAGCCTGAAACATTAGGGCCTCTCTGGCTGATGATCTTATTACTGGCATGAGGAAAGGTTTGCATTTCTCCCTCCCCATTTTGAAAGAGGTACTCTTCCAAGGACCACTACAAACATGGCTCTCCCCCAGGAAGTCCACTCAGCTCTCCATCCAAAAGGCAAGGGAGCAAAACAGGGCCGGAAGCAGGCTAAGCTTGAGTACCAGACAGTGAAGGCAAGTCAAGATCCGCGTGGACTACTTCACGGCCTGCGCGCCGGGTAAACTGATGCACAGTGGAATGGGATGCGGATCTGGGAAATGCGGAGGAACTGCGTATCAGACCCCCTTCTCCTTGCTCCTCGTATACTGGGAAACATTAGGGACCCCGCTTCCCCCAAGAGGAGGGACCTACAGAAGCTGGGGCAATGGGGATGGGACAGTCACAGTAGCTTCAGATGAGGGTCCATCACCCACTGACACAGGCGCCTCAAAAGCATCCGCTGGTGATGCGGTGATAGCGAGGGACTAAGGGTCTGGGGTCAGGGTGGCGCCTACCCCTGGCTGGCCGGGTCCGGCTGCGGGAGCGGCTCCTCTGTCGCTGCAGCCGGGGCCGCCGCAGCAGCCGGTAGTAGTAGGATGGCCTCCCGGTGCTCTTCCTGGCGTTGCCGCCGGCGGACATGCTGCCGCCCGCCGGGCACCGGGCCAGGCCTGGGCGCTCACACGGGCCCCATCGGCCGCTCCGGACCGCCCGGCGGGCGCCCCACACTCTCTCCCGCGCTCTGGTGCAGCAGCAGGCGAGACCAAGGCTGCCCTACAAAGTAGCTCCAACTCCTCCTCCTCTGACTACCCCGCCCCGCCCCGAGCAGCCGGCCCCTCGGCGGGGGCCCGGGACCGGGAGGCTGGGCTGGCACCCGCCCGGAAAGTCAGTGCAGGCAAAATCCTGGCCTGGAGTCGTCGGGGTGACGCGGCCCGAGAGTGCCCCTGTCCCGCCCCAATAACATCATATGCCTGACAGTCATGCCTCAAACTCCACATCAAACTTGGGGTGCCAGGAGCACCCCATCCCGCCACAGGTGCAGTGGTGCATGTATACATGCATACACACCAAGGCTACATACGTGAAACTAGGGTCCAAGGAAGAAGGTGACTGGACTGGGCAGACCGGAGCGGCCGCACAAAGCTCTGCAGACACCCCTCAGTCAGGTCGAAGTCCTCCCTGTCTCTGTTGCCTAAGATACTCAGCTATTCTTTACAGAAGGCAGTCTCCGTCTGATAAAAATATTGCTTTCATATCATTAAGATTATTGTATTTCACGCACACATATAGAATACAAGACATACCTGTGCAACCAGAGGGCTTTGCCGAGCCACTTGACCCATCCCTCACATAAACCACCAGGAGTGCCTGAATTTTTCCTCCCCTCTGACATTTTTAGTAGCATTAGCGAGTTTCTGAAGGCAGAAAGATCCCTACCCTACAGTGGCAAATAGAAACTGAGGCTTGGGAAAGGAATGACCAACTGTCTCTACTACCATAAGCTTAAAGACTTTCTCCAAGTCATTCTGCCGTTCCAGAAACTTCCATGGCTCCCCAGAGCATAACAGCTACAAGCCTAACCATCTCTCTTTGGTATCTGAAGCAACAGAAATCTTGCAGAAATCAAATACCGGCAGCCTCACGCCTACTACCCAATCACCCCCTCAACTCTACTCGCTGCCAGCTCTCATCTCTGACCTTCTCCTAATGGCCAGCAATCTGCCTGCCTTCTTTTCCCCTCCTCTTAGGTCTACCTCCTCTACAGGGAGTCCCTGACCCTCCTGGTTCTAGGTGACCTCCCTTTCTCTCCCTTTCCACAGCAACATTCATCTTTTAGGTTATTAAGACCACGCCACCAACTAAACTTTCACCCCTTCAAGTTCAGAAGGGGTGTGTGTGTGTGTAAGAGAGACTTGCCTCAATCACATAAAAAGTGCAAGAGCATATGGTCTTCGCCAACAACTGTTGCATGAACTCTTAAGGGAAGTGGGGCAGGCTAGATCCTGGAGGAACTTGTAGCAATCTCGAGTGGGGTAGGGTAGCCTAGGCAACACTCCAGACCAGGTTTTTCTCCTCACAGGGGAAGCCCCCTGCCAGGCTCCTCAGTCTAGGAGGGAGGGCCTCCAGGTCAGAGGAGAGGGTGGGGGTGCTGGATCACAGCTGGAAGCCAGGCGCCATCCTGGGACATTGGAGGGTAAGGGGGGGAGGGCAAGTCTCCAAACCCAGCTGCAGAAGAGTCCACTGCCTGTCAGTCCTCTGGTCCCACTTCCCAGAACACTGGCCAGCCCCACAGGAAGCTGGAACCGGGTTGGCAGCCAGGAGACCTACTGGGATACCATGATAATCTGCACCCAGTCACCAGATTCCAGGCCCAGTTGTGGGCAGAGTCACCCTGCTACATCTTAGCATTTCGGGGGTGTGTGTGAATAATCTCCGCTGCCATCGTTCCTAGTTTTAGAAGCTGAAGGTCTCCATGTGCAAAGTTTTAGTGTCAGTGCACCTGACCCCTTTGCTTCTCTTTGAGCCTGCTGCAATACTGTAAGTGCTACAGCCCAGAGGCTGCTGGGGGGGGGGGGGGAGATGCTGACAGATCAGGCTCCTGCCTGGCCCCCAAGAGGATATGTGTGGTAGCCTTGCAGGAGCAGATGTAAAGTTTAGGACCCCCATATGTACACAGCAGGATTCTAAAGGTTTAGCCTGATCTCTGCCTCAGTCTCAAAATTCCTCTGTGCCTTAGTTTCCCTGCTATAAGGAGACACTACAGATCTCCCACCGGCTCAGAGTCATCTGGTGAACCACAAGCTTCTAAATGCCTGGCCTTGGGAAAGGAGTAGTCATTACCAACCACCGCCATGCCTGCACCTCTACAGGCCATGGTGGGTGCTGGGAACATTTGCTCTGGGTGTTGAGAAACAATGGTGGCCAGGCAGGAGCTCAGAGGCTAGGGAAAGGCCTGGCTCCCTGCCACCCCTCCTGGTCTCAACACTGGAACCAGCAGGCAGACAAAAGCTACTTCCTGCGTCCCAGCAGAGCATCTGGAACCAATCCTTCTCCAGAGCCTGCAGCTTCAACCTCCTCCTGTGCGCAGGACCCCTGTGGCCTCCTCCCCTCTAAGGAGAACAGCCCCCATAGGCAGAGACCAGATTGGGGGAAGGGCACCTGAAAATGCCCACCTTCTTACTATGACTGTTTCCTGAACTAGCAGAGGACTCCCACCAACCAGCAGGGAAGTCCTCAGGGATTGCGTCAGGTGGATAGATGACAGACTTCCCAACCTCAGAGCCCCGATCCAGAAGCTTGTGTGCCTGCAGAAACTCTGGACCTGTACTGCCACCCTGGCCCACTTCCAGAGGGACTCCTGGGTGGGGAGGTGACACATATCTCTCCATCGAGTGGGTGCTGGTGCAAAACTGTAGTCTCCAACTCCCCCGGCCGATAACGCAGGCATCCTGCATCCTGTAAGGTGCTTGATGGGGTAGATGCCAACGGAGCCTAGAAATGAGCCCTTTCAGTGAGTGCCAGGCTGGAAACAGGACTCCCCAAATCAGATCTCACCTAACCCCCACCACCATTTCACCCTCCCTCAAGAGACCCACCAGATGCTTCAGGGAGTAAAGGCAATTGCTGCCAAGCGTGAAGACCTGAACTAAATCTCTGGAACTGGAACGCCCCCTCCTCCAGCAGAACCAACTCCTGCAAGCTCTCTGACTTCCACACATGCAGTAGCATGTGTGGGTACACACACACACACACACACACACATACCATAAGAGGAAGGAGAGGAGAACTCTAAGGCACTCCTAGAATACCAAGTTCACCATCACAGAGCAGCCAGCCTCTTCCCACCGCCAACTCCCACCTGCCTCCAAAGGTTCTTTGCCACTGGCCCCCTGATAGAATGGCTGCCACCAGATTCTTGGGAAGCCCTAACAGGAGTGGACTGGAAGACTTCCCTTCTGGACAGAAAACCAATAGCAAATGTCACCCCACCCACGAGGAAGAAAGGACAATGGCTTTAGAGTTGACCTAAAAGGCCAAGCACACTGAGCACCAGGCCAGGGCCAGGTCTGAAGAGAAGCCAGCCCCATGCAGTCCTGGGTCTTACTAGGGCATTAGGATTGAAGGCAAGAGGAGGCAGGGGAACATGTGACCAAAATTACCTTCATAAAGTTTAACAAATGCCAGTGGAATGCTAGGACAAGTCGCCGGGAATCATTTTGCAAAGAGGGAAACCAAGCCACCGAGGAGGAGGTATCGCGGCTAGAAACTGCAGGGTCCCAGCCTGACTTAGGGCCCGTCAGAAGATGGAGTTTGGATTTAATGCTAACTGTGGTAGCTGACCCACCTTAGCATCCACAGCAGTTCTCGCTCTCAGCATCCCTCACACGTTCAATCATTTGATTTCCCAGTGACCCTGGCAGTCAGGTGGCTCACCAAAACAATGTAAGAGGCAAGAAAAAGTTCCTTAAGATCACAGGGCTTGCAGCAGGATCTGAACCCAGGGGACTGGATGTTGCAAAGGTCCTAAGGCTAAATTAGACTGAATGTGCATAAGGGCACACAACAGCCCAGGACTTTCCTTCAGAGCTAGCATTTTCCAGGGACAGAAGAAGACAGGGCACAGAGGAAGAGTTTCTCACAGCGCCCACCCCAGGCCCCATACAATGGTGTCTGGAGAGCTCAGATCTGTCAGGTTTCCTGTCTACACCAGGGTAGGCAGCACTGACCAGGGGAAGTCCCTAGGCAGGCAGCCCTGCATCAGTCTTCTAAGTCAGGATCCACCTCTAACTCTTCAGAGCCCTAGGCAGGGTCTGAAGGAGGTGCCTGAGCACTCACAGTTAAGGTCACAACCTCCCCCTCAGGATGCTGTGTGTCTAACAGGCCATGATGGCTTCCTGCATCCACTGTTTATTCAGGAATGAGGCTGGACCAGGAACAAGAACTCTACTGAAGACATGGTGGGGAAGCAGAGCCTGGTTCCATCCGCACACAGACAGGCACAGACCAACCACTGAAGGAGGCTCTGCTTGAGCACCCTAAGCATCCACCGTGTCCCTCAACTTCTCTCCCAAAAGCCACCCACAGATTTAATGGCATCCTTTCTAGAAATGGCTGAAGCAGAGCAGGTATGGTCCCAGGCTGGAACGGCCCCTGCCCGTTCCATACAGGAAGACTAGGGACCAGCCAGGCCTGGACTTTTGAACTCACACAGACAGGTTGCTTCAGGAATATGAGTGCCTTTCAAACAAGTTGCCCAACACTGATCGGGATGGGGTTCTAGAAGAGGCCCTGGGTCTAAACAGAGCAAACTGCCAGGGTGTGTGGCCTCCGTCACTATCTGTGAGCCTCATGGAAACCATAGTTAGGGTGAGCCCACACCCCCCGAGGTTTTATGGGCATCTAAAAACATTCTCCTGGCTCTAAACCACTTCCTAAACTCCTCTCCATCCCTGCCTGTTCCTGCCAACAGCCCATTGTAAGTCTGTCCCTAAGGTGCAGAAGGCAACTGCAGGGTGACTGGACCTGGAAGCTGAGGCTCCCAGAGGAAGGCTCTGTTTAATCTACAGGAATCCAAATCCAGCACCCAACCCCCATCATTTAGGGATATACCTGCCCTCAGTTCTCCACCCAGCAGTGGCCTTCAGTCTGAGTGGAGAAAACAACCTGCGCACATCGGGCCGGAGCTTCTGGGGGGGGGGGGGGCTCAGCTACCCAGGCTGTTCTTCATTCTCTGGCAGAACCAGAATGATAGCAAGTGATGCTGGGCTCCCACTTCAGAAGCACCCCAAAGCTTCAGTCCTATGGCCCAAGAGAGGCAGAGAGCCACTCTCTACCAAAAGCCCTGGCCCTCACTGTTCCCTAACCCTTGAAGCCTGTGTTTCCTGTCAGCCCAGATGGCCAGGCCTGAAGCTACCTCCTCTCTGTCTTGCCTTGACCCAAAAAACCTGCCAAGCTCCAGGTGGGCCCCAACTCAGCCCACATGCTCTCTCCTCTCAGCCCCAACAAGGGCCCAGGCTCCAGGGCTCCAGCTTCTTCCTCCCAGTCCTGTCCAGTGATGGATGTAGACTGGTCTCCACCACCAGGCCACCAGAGGAGGCGCCATATGGTCTCCATGAGGTCAGAGCACCTCCACCTTTCTCAGGCATGCCTGCTTGATCATCTGCGGTACTCTGGTAGGACTGGCACCAGGGCTGGGTTCCCAAGGCAGGGGCCTCACTGCATCCTGGCAAAGACCAGGGAAGGAGACAGGTGAGCTAACCCTGTAGTTGACCAGGTGGCCCAGGTGGGAGATGCAAGGGCATGGGTTTCGGAGTAAGGAGTCAGCTCATCCAGGCTGCTGGTAAGAGACCCACTGCTGGGAGGGAGAGCTGAGGGCAGTTCTTCACCATTCTAGACTTCCTAGGAGAGTCACAAAGAACAGTGGACCACACATTTATCTGTAGGCTCTTCCAGCCCAGATCCCCGCCCCAGAGCAGACTCAAGTTTGAGAAAGGTGGTGGCAGCCCTGGAAAGAAGTAGAGAAACCCATCTGACTCAAAGTCAGAGCAGAGAAAACTGAGGTGAGGAGAAATCCTGGAAGGCTGTGGGGAGAAGGCGTCACATGCACTGAACTGACAGGAGCTGACAGGGAGAGGGCAGGGTGTCTTCTGAGAGGGGGAAACAGCAGCATACAGAAAGAGCCATGAGGAGGAGCCAGGGAAGCATCAATGGGGATCGTGTGTAGAACTGAGGCTGGAGCAAAGGATGAGGTGGCGACTGGGGGCAGACCTGAATATATGAAGGGGTGATCAAGAGGGGAGACAAGGAGAGGTATGCAAATAACAGTGGGGCCGGGCTGCACCCCCTGGGGCCCAGGTATTATATCTAGCCTTGAGGCTTAGTTCTGTCACTGAGTGGCTGGGCTACTATAATAAATTACAGGCCCTCCTCTGCAACTATGAAAGGGCTGGCTCTCATAAGGCCTGAAGGTAGGGGCTGCCCATTCAGGAATACATTCCAGGGTCCAGCATCACTGAATCTTCTTTAGTCCCCAAAACTCCATTGTTTGGGGGGGGGGGGGAGGCAAGCAAGGGGCTGGCACATGCTATGCCTAAGAGCTCTATGAATGAGCAAGAACTCCAGCCCACTACTTATCCCCACCCCTTGTGTACGCAGCACAAGCTGGCCTCAAATTTACAATCCCCCTGCCTCAGCCTCCTGAGCAGTTAAGATCTTGTAGGCTCACACACACACACACACACACACACACACACACACACACACACACACACACCCCGGCCATGCCTCTTTTCGACCACTGGCCAGCTCAACTCAGCCCACCCCAGGCATTCGCTGGTCCCTCCAGCTCGTTCCCACCAGGATGAATTCTCTCTAGCTACTGCGCTCTGCCTCAGCCGGCACATAATCCCTGACTGCCTGAGCTCAGGTGGGCTTGCCCGTCACCTGGGATGTGTGCTTCTGCTCATTTATTGTCTTCAACTTTTCGGGCCTCCTGAAACCCTCTTATCTGTGGATTTGGGCATTTCCTAATTGCTTCCCTCCAAACTTTAATAAGGGCTGTGGCCTCATTAGTCCCATTTCACAGCCAGGTCCCAGGGCAGACAGTGCTCACTGTCTGATGAACGTGGTAAGGAAAGGAAGCTAGGCTCAAAGCCGGCATTCTCAAAAGGCAGCTGTAGGCCCAGGGGCAAGTGACTTCGCCTCTCTTCTCAGGACCTGGGCTTTCTTCCAGGTGACATGTGGCTGGCCCGCTGGAGGGCTTATGTTCCCATGGCAGCCTGGGGCTGGTCAGGCAGGGTACATTCCTGACTTTGTAAGACTGATTGGAAGTCAGCATTTAGTGAATGAATGAATGAATGAATGAATGAATGAATGAATGAATGCCTTTCTTTTGCCATTTGTCTTTGTTCAAATCTCCAGGTCACAGCTTTTGCTTCCTTGTTGGTCCAGCTACACTTGAAGGACTTGTGAACAATGAGTGTCTGTGTTCAGTCTGAGGGAAGTAGGTAGGAGGTACTGAAGGTGCTGAAGCAGGGGCCAGTGTCGCAGGAACCACGGCTGTTTCCTGGGGATGCCCCTGAGCTCACGCTGGCATAGTAAGACTGTGAGGGAGTTAAACGCAGCATCTTGCCTCAAGTCCCCTTGAGAGTGAGAACAATGAAGGCCTGCCCCCACCCTGGGAACAGCACTTTGCCTGGAAATTCTACCAGGGGTAAGGGAAGGGCGGGCCCTACAGTTTCAGTGCCTGCTTAAACAGGAAGAAGCTGAAAGTCTGGGGCCAAGGCAAACAGTTCAAGGTCACCCTGGAAACCAGCAAGCCCACGGCCGAGCCTTGTACATTTCCCCCGATGAAGCTCTTCTAGTGATTAATGGCTGCCACACATGAACATGAAGAGGGCACAGTTCAGGACCACCCACAAGGCATGAGAGAAGGTAAAACCTGCCCAGCCACTTCCATACCTTCAGAGTCAAGGAACTCACTACCTTACAGGACCAGTCCCTGGCCTTTCTCCCAGGGAAGTTTCATTCCACATCTGGAAACCGAAAAAGGCTTGGGAGACTCTATGGCCACCCCACTCTTCAGCCAGGGTACAGGACTGGGGACTGCCAGCAACAGGCCACTGCTGCAGGCTCCACAAGGAGCAGCCAGTGGTAGAGACAGGCAGATGTCTGGGCTCCCAACCCACCATCAGGTCCCGTTTGACTATAATGCTGAGACAGGGGGCTGACCTCTGGCTAGCCCTCTCTAAAAGCCCAGAAGGCAAGGCAAGAGCCCTGATGCAGTCTCAGTGCCACTGAGTCCCTTTGCACTCTGCACCAGGGACATCCTGGGTTACAGAGGCCTCAGCACAGTCCCTTAAACACCATGGTCTCTTCCTTTTCTCCGGGAAGCTGGAAAGGAATGCCAAAGCTTTCTGGACCTGCTCCCTCTGACCTCAGCTTTGTGAGTGCTCCTCTCTGAGTCCAGTTACACTGGTTCTATGCATATACAGTCTCCCCCCTTCCCCACAACCTATGAGCTCTTTCAAGGTCCAGCCAGGCCAGCAACTACTCAGCAGTCAGGAACATAGTGTGTCACGCCCCTTGCCAGGTAAGGCACCCTAAGATGAAATCCTTGTCTAGTTCCTCAGCCCTGGGGCTTGAGGATGACCTAGGGGACAGTGTTAGAATGCAGGTACCAGGCTCACCTCAGAGTCTGGTTTAGCCAGTCTAGGGAAGGGTGCAGGAATATGACTGATTTTTTTCCCTGTTTAGACAAGGTCTCATTCTGCCGAGTGAGAACTTCCTGACACTCCTAGAGACTCTGCCCACTGCTCAGACACTGAGAGTACAGACACAAGCCCCCATGCTGGGCTGGGGACTACCCAGGGTCCTAGGCTCTCCTGCAACAGGAGATGGGCACCTGGAAGATTCTGAAGGTCACACCTGTTGTTGTCTAAGCTCTCCCAGAGCTCCCAGCAGAGATGAATTCACAGCATTTTCTCTACCTCAGCACCCGTGTGGTCAAGAAGGCAAGGTTTCTAAACCTCACAGCATAGAATGGCCAACCAAGTGAGGCCTACAACAGTTTGCAGAGCCCCCCACTGATGCCCCAGACTCCCCCAAAGTAATTTGGAGTGAGAGGCCCAGCAGGTCAGCTCAGGCTGGAAAGCACTCTGACTGGCCCACTTTGTCCTGGTCTCTGTGTTCCCTGACTTGACCAGGTCCTGGGCTGATTAAAATATCCCCTTACAGCTCCGACGGGCATGGTGTTCCCTTACAAGACTAGGAGGGACAGTCTCATCCAAGATAGCACAGACAAGCTTGACCATGTACTCTGGTCACCTTCCTCCTGAACTGAACACAGCTGGCCCAAGGGAGAACAAGCTTGCCAGGAGAAACCAAGGCCCACGGGGATGCCATGAGCA
This sequence comes from Uromys caudimaculatus, assembly GCA_028551405.1. NCBI lineage: Eukaryota > Metazoa > Chordata > Mammalia > Rodentia > Muridae > Uromys > Uromys caudimaculatus. The sequence goes on from CM052701.1 coordinate 129,188,027, forward strand.
GGGTCACACAGTCCACACCTATGAACCCAGTACAGTACTTGCTTCCAGACAGGCAGTGTTTATTCAGTGAGCCCTTATAAGGACCTCCAGGGTGGACACAGGATTCTCTCAGTCATAGGCAGAGTGTTGGTGAGTGACAGAAACTTGGTTTCTACAGCCTGTCTCCTGCTGGAGGCCCATGTTGCCCCAATAACTCTTGTCCTTTGTCTCTAGGTTACTAAGCTGCTGACTGACTACCAAGGGCAAAGAGAGCAGGGGCTGCTTGCAAATCCACATTGTTTAGCAACAAGGCTGAGGGTGTCCAGATCGGGTAGCCAGTGGTCACTGGGTATCACCACGGCCAGCCTCAACCTCTTCCTCCCCACAGCTCTCTGTCCTTCCGCCTGTCCCAGCCCCCATCAGTCAGTCTCTCCTGCAGTCTCCCTGTGACTCTGGACACAAACAAGGTTCCTAGATTTGATTCTTATGATCTCGACTAGCTCTGTCTATTAACCTCTTCATCTTCACAGAAATCACCCAGGGCCATGGAGGCACCACATCTTGCTCTGGAGATTGCCATGGCCCTCAGTTGCTCCCCCCCCAAGCCACCCTCCCCCATCTAGAGTCTAGTCTGCATTCAGCAAGCAGAGTGGGCAAGTATAGAACCCCCCTGCCAATCCCAGGCCTGCTGGGGCGTCTCTTCTGGCAATACCACTCTCAAGAGACCTGACTGGTCACCACTCGTCCTTCCTTTGCACAAAAGCCACTCCTTCCTTTGCCAGCACCATACCAGCCTCTTCTCCCGGGCACACTTCCTTCCTCAGGGCCTTGTGCCCTGAGACTCCGTCTACGTCTGTCTCTGCTGCACATCTGTGTTCTCCTTGAGGGTCAGGTCCCTGCCTGCTTGGCTCATGCTGGCAACTTCAGGCCCCAGTGCTGAAAGTCACATGTCTGATGTCAATTAGGAGGTGCATGGGCCTACTCAGTACATGTGTGCATACAAGTTTGTGTGCCTTGGAGCCCCTCAGACCTCACCCAAAGCCCTGGGCATCGTGAACCCCCGAGCGCTCAACAAAGCCAGGCCAGAGGCTCTGCACCACCACCACAGCTCAGAAATGATCAATTTCCTCCTCATTCCATGATTCAAAACCCATCAAATACACTTTCCCATTATCTTTCACAAGAGTGCTGCCTTTCTCCCATTTAATAATGCATTTGGCTGGCTGTTTCTCTCCCAGGAGAAATCAAAGGCTTGGCTCCCATTCCACACAGGCCAGGAGCCATGTGTCACTCAGGGGCTCATTTCAGACCTGAACCTTGAGTCCCTCGTTTGGGGTCCCTGGGCAGGGTCCCACTGCTCTTGCCTCCTCCTTGCCTTCACCTATCTGCTGAGAAGTCCTGGTGCCCACCAGTCTCTGAGGCAGGAGTCAGACTCTGGTTTTCCTGCACCCAGCCTCACATAGGCCAAGGCAGCGCTCTAGGTTCAGATGCGGCAGAGACAGAAGGCATTGGAGCCGGTGTCCAACTTGTAGGGTCTCATTTCTATTTCACAAAAACCTTTAGAAGCCAAAGGGCCAATTGTAACCAATCTACAACAGGGAAATGAGGCCTCGGAGACAGACAGCTTCCCTGAGGCTGTACTGCAAGCACCTGGCTTCCTGAGGATGGGGGTGGGGGCATACTGAAGGAGGGAAGAGATCTGGAAGTCGCAGGGAGCACAGGGCTCCAAGCTGAGCAGCGCAGGCGGAGAGAGCCCAAAGAGTTAGGGGCTGGCAACCCGAGGGCTGCAACCTCACCTTTTGTGTTATATGGGGTAAGTCCCCTGACTCACTGGCTGGACTCCCAACTCTGCTCCACAGACAGGCTTCCTCCCAGGACTAACTGTCACGTGACTCGGTGAGGCAACACGTGGGAAGCTGCCTTGTAAACTGTCCAGTCCCAGGTCACGTCATTTTTGCATGTCAGAACGGCAGACTCAGGACAGGATTATGCAAAAACTGCAGGGAAGCCCCGGCCTCTCCAGGTGACATATGACCCAAACGCTCAGACCCAAGTAGAAGATAAGGCCCCCTCCTCAGACCACAAGCAATCTTCCTCTCCCGACACCAACCCCCTGCTCCGTACAGGTCCCCGCCCCCTGTCAGCCACTGGGTCTGGCCCCTCCCCCTCCACTCTGTAAAGTTTCTGCTTCTATTTTATAGTTTCCGTGACAACCACCTCTCATTTTTATTGTCTTCCTCTCCTCTGACACTTTGACATCTTGGGCTCAAGGGAGAAGAGGAGTGAGCAGGGCAGGAGGTCTGGTCAAGAGAAAAAAACAACATAGCAAGATGCAGGGCTGGGGGTGACCTCTGACCTCAGGATCCTCAAGGGAGCCAGTACTGCGGTGTATCTGAGGCCCTGCAGGCATTCCTACTGGCTTCCCACTAGTGTGTCTTCACCCATGGGACACCCTGCCCTCTCTACTTCAGAACACCTTCCCTTCACCAAGGCCAGACACCAAAGCCCCCCACTCACAGAAGTCACTATGATGCCAGCTGTCCTTGGAGTGTCTGCCTCTCACCATCCGACCTCTCAGCCTCCCTGTCACAGGCAAAGCTAACAGTTCCTCCCTTCATCCCTTCATCCTACATCTTCAGGAGCCAGCACACCACAGGTCCTCAGAAGTCTGAGGATTCCCATCTTGGTTCAGTCAACTCCAGCCTTGAGTCCCCCCACATCTGTTTTAGAACACAGCATCCCTGGTGATAAATCAAGACTGAATCAGAACCCACTTCCTCATAGGCTACGGGGGGGGGGGGGGGGGCTGAAGGAGCCTGGCATGCTCTCTAGTGCAATGTGGGATCTGCTATTATTTTTAGGCACTGAGTCAGGGCCATCTAGTGAACAGCGCAGAGGCCTCCTTGAGCCACACTCTCACAGTGGCTCTCTCTCTCCACCTGCTGATCTCCTGAGGCATCGATGCCAGCCTGCAGCCAGCTCCAGAGCAAGGCCCTGCCTGTCTCCGTCCGGCCAGGCACACAAGCCACCTCCCCAGGCCCCGCCCACTCACGGGCACGTGACTACACTTATGCACACCCACACGTTGATAGATGGATACACACCCGTGCACCCTAGCATTCATCCTCACATGCATACACATGGCTAGGCATCCACACGCACGCATAGTGACTCACGTGCCAGAACTCCATAGCTTCCCCAGAGACCGATGTAAAGCTCTCTTGGGGGGGACAGGACTCTGAGGCTCCCATAAGCAACAGCAGAGAGTAGCCCAGCCATAGGGTAAGCATGCTGACAGAAGCTTCTCTAAAGCTGAAGCACCGGAGTCCTTCCTCCTGGGTCTCCCACACCCCACATCCACCAGTGCAGGGCCTCCCTCCTTCTCCATGGGGCTGACCAGGAGTCATCATCACGGCCAGCCCAGACCTGCACATTATTCTTTCCAAATGGCACACCTGCCTAGGCTTGTGCTAGGATGGGTGTGGCTGGTGACAATGCAGAAGTTACCCAAGGCCACAGTGTCTCACATGGGGTTCCTATGCCGAAGGAACTCACGCTCCCCCAAAGACCTACAGTGTCAAGGCATTAGCAAGACCAGAGAGAAGGGGAACAACCTCAACATGAGACCTGATGAAGACAAGTCAGGCCGGGCATAGCCAGTCATGGCCTCTACCTCATACTTCTGTGCTCGAGCCCACCCGCTCCCCTCCCCCCCCCATCTCAATGGTCCAGGATTCCCACGATTGCCATTGGAAAGCTGGACCTTTTAGCACCTACCCTGAGCTGTATGGGGGCAATCCCAGGAACTGGTACTTGAAACCCCAGGCAAGTTCTAACATGGTCTGGGAAGGGAGATTATGTGTCTGTCCCCCAAGGGGGCTCCGATATAGTCCTTGTCCCTAGAAAGCTGACAGTTTAGTGGCATATGAGGGTTCCCACAGGTGCAGGCAGACAGGGACAGAGGCTGAGGAAACAGAAGAGCAGAAAGAAATAACTAGCAATAACTGATAGCTGAGGGGGGTAGTGGTAACCCAGGAAGGCTTCCCAGAAGAGGTAACATGTGGGCTACCTGGCTAGGATTCCGACAGGCAGTGGGTGTGTGAGCATACTGAGATTTTTTTTTTAAATAGGCTTTCATGTAGCCCAAGTTAGCTTCAAATTCATTATGTAGCTGAGGATAACCTCGAGCCTTTGAATGCTGGGGTTACAGGTATGCGCCACTAAGCCCGATTTTATGCGGTGATGGATATATCTCGGAGCCCCATGCAAGTGCTAGGCAAGCACTGTGTCAGATGAGCCATCTCACCAAGCCAGAGCTGAATTCAGCCGAAGTCTGCAGGTAACCGTGCCCTTCCAGACTGCACTGAGGATCTGGGTTTAAGTGTGCTAGCCTGTTCTCATTCGCTGGAAGGAGGCACTTTCAGGCCAGCTCCTGAGGCTACCTCTGCCACAGGCAGTAACCCAAGAGTGCCATAGTAGGGCAGAGCCTAGCAGGTCTTGAACTTCTACAGGAAAGAGTGTCTTTGAATTACCTGTACAACCTATTCCAGTATTTCAGCCAGGAAGTTCTTCCCCCTATCTAACCTACATCTCTCTTGCTGAAATGTACACCCATCTTGCTGTGGAGACAGGAATAACAAAGGCCAGAAACTGAAATGCCTCACTGGGCAGTTAGACAGCAAGGAAGGGGTTGGGGGGGTCAATGGGCAGAGACACAACCCCTGGCACTGAGGAGAATGGACAAGGCCCTCTTTGTGTGCATGATTAATTTATAGGCCTGAGGAGGGCCACGGGAACGTCCTGCGCTGGGCCTCAGAGGCTTCCCTGACCCAATTTAGAAGCCGTGTTTATTGTGTTGCTCATGTCAGACCTTCCCGGAGAGGTCTCTATTCCCAGCAGGCTCATGAATTTTCCGGGGGTTTAATCGTGCACAATCTGAGAACGATTTATTAAGAAGATTAAAGCCCCCAAATATGCTTCTGCATGCTCTACGAAACATGGCAAATTGATCGTCCACCACGGGCAGATGTCCCCCGGCAGAAAGATCCCTCAGCAGAGTGAATGTGGAAGGCTACAACCAAGGGAGAGGGAGGGGTGTGGGGTGTGGGGTCCCCGAGTCAGAGTCGAAGCCAATCGTGGGGGAAAGGGGCATTAAGGACTGCTGACAGAGGACATAGCTCACTTGGTAGGGGGGTTGCCTGGCATGCATTCGACCCTGGTCCTATCCCCAGCACCCGATAAACCAAGAGTCATCTTTGGCCACACAGAGATTTGAGGCCAACCTGGGCTACATGAGACCCTAGTTCAAAAAGCCAAACCAAAACAAAAGATCCCCAGAAGGCTAGAGTGTGAGCAGTGCCCGGAGCTAGGCCCTGGATTTAAAGACCTTCCATCACTCACAGCCAGTGTGCCCAGTGTTCCTTCGTGAAGCCTCCTGGGCCACTCACAGTAGGACAGGGATCTAGTCCCTCCTTGCAGTTCCTAATGCCTGAGCCCCTTATTTTCCCACCCTGACCCCAGGGCTCCTGGAGGAGAAGATCAGGGCTAGGTCCTCCTACCAGGAGGGGAGCTTTTCATTCTCACTCTTCCTGGGATGTGGAGCAGTGTGGGCCTCACTACACAGTAAAGCTGAGTAGAAGACAGGAAGGAGAGGTAAGGTCCCAGCTGGAGTCCTTGGAGGCTTTGGGGCAGATGGCTCTTGGGAACCTGATCTGACCTCAGATGCCAAGCGTGCAAGCCTCAGTGTTTGTGGTATCTCAGGCCTGGCCTCGCCTCTCCTGACCCTCCTCCCATCTAGAATGCCACTGGGAACCTGCTTGTTTATCTCAGATAATGATGAGCAAGCTGTGGGGAACCTGAGCATCCTCTGAGCCAGGTTCTACGCTGAGCTCTAGTGCCCATCTCTGCTCAGGAGTACAACCCTACAGGTCATGTGCTGTTTCCAAGGTAAACCTCCCATGCATAACTGATGCACCTGAGCCAGGAAGCAAAGAATGGCAGAGCTGGGGCTCAAACCCAGAGCCTACCCCAAGTATCTTCTACCTCAGTCCTAGCTGGGACGCCTTTGTCCCCATGAGGACTCTTGGTGGGCTCAGATTCACTCCCCCAATCTCTCAGCTAGCCTCCAGCCTCAGTCTCTCCTGTTGTCTTTCAAGATCAACCATCAGGTGTGACCTTGAAACAAAAAGTCTGGTCCCCAGACTGCCAGCCCAGATCCAAGCTTCTCAGCCTGGCTTTGGGGCTCCACCTGGGCCCCCACATAGCTTTTCTATGGTCTTCTCTGGAGCCACCTGCTTTCTGGGATCTAGTTCCTTGGTTAAATATGCTTATCGCCCCCATGTTTCTCATTTCCAAATCCTTAAGATGCAAATCCAATGCCATCTTCACAAAGTCTTCCCAAGGCAGAAACCAAGTTACTGCAGGAGGAGGGGCCTCTCCCTGTTCTCACTGTCTCCCATGTAGAGTCAGCAGCATGCATCTCCCTGCTGTACCCCCATTCCCCCAGCAGCTCCTGGAAGACAACGTTGCTACTCTTAGGAATCAGGTGCAGGGAGCATGCTTACATGGTGTCTGCTGCGGTCTACCTGACAATGAGACACAGTCCCCGATGACAAGGGTGACCAGAGAAGCCTGTGCCAGCCTGTGGACACACTTCCCTGGTCATGGAGAGAATATTTCATCTTTATCCCTATTGTGGACCACTTTAGCCTCCGATAAAGCCTAAGGACCTATGTATAGAAAAATCTATTTAAAATGCATGAACTACTTGGGACTGGGACTGGGAGCTGTGGAGTGGTTTGGCACATACAAATACTTGCTGTGTAAGACCGAGAACCTGAGTCCTGGTCCCCAGAAGTCATGTGAACAGGGTGCAGTAATGCAAGCACAAGTTCCTGTAATCCCAGCGCCTCTACGAAGAGATGGGACAAGAGGTAGAGAATGCCCAGAAGCCCCTGGGGCCAACTAACATGCTGTGAAGGGACCCTGAAATGTGCTCATCAAGTTAGATAAGGAGGAGAGGTAAGGACCCACACTCAAAGGTATCGTCTGATCCACACGCACGGGCGGGGTCACATGGGTACCCATACCACCCCTGACATGAACAAACACAAATAAACACATATTCACACCACTCATCTACTCACCACACACACACACACACACACACACACACACACACACACACACACACACACACACACGGCGCTGAAATGTGCTTATCACACACTCTCTAGAACACTGTAGTGATGTGTGCCCTTTTTGATTTGTGTCAGAAATCCCAAGATCTAGAGCTAATTACGACTGTCATCTTCTGAGGTGTGATGAGCAAAACGAGTATCATTTCAAGATCTCCACAGCTACCCTACGACACGGAAGCCGTGATTTCTTATAAAATCGCTGCCTGGGGAACGCTAGGGAGGCTTATCGCCTCCAACGATAATTGCCGGGATTGCGATGTGTAACTGTAATGAGAGGTTGGGGAGAGTGAAGGCGGTGTGGGAATTCTTTTTCATGCTCCAGGGCCTAGTGCTCTGGAATCCATGCAGAGACTCCCTGGGACCCAGGACTCTGAATGAGAGCCCTGACGTGGCATGTGGAGTGGGAGTGGACTTGTCCTGGACCAGATTCTGGCTGTGTGACCTGGAAGTCTCTGTCTCTGCTACCACAGTCCCAGCACCAAGGATGGACCACGCCTCTGCTCATGGGTATGGCTGCTCCAGTGGTTGCCAAAGCCCCTCACTGACTCTGGCTTGGCCAAGGACAGGCAAAAGCATCCCTCAGAGAAGCTCTTCCCGGACAGCCCCTGCCACTCCTCAGGGAACTTGTTTTATGTCCCAAACAAGCAAGGCTGACAGGGGATAAATTGCCAAGGAAGGCTGGAGTGGGCTCTGTCTGTCTGCACGGCGCCCGCCCAGCCATCCCTCTGTACCCAGTGCTGTCTGCTCTGTGGAGAGAAGAACGCACCATCAATTATCCAGGGAGAAAGGGCGCCATAAGGACTCGCCCAAACACTGCACAGGGAGTGTGTCCCTGGCCCCCTGCATGTCAGCTCTCCTCCTCTTTGATGCCAGCAGGTCACCTTCCAATCTGGGGGCTTGCCCATATCTCTAAGCAGATGTTCTTTATGGACAGCTTCCCCCCAGGGAAGGGACATACACACCCCTTCCCCTCCCTCACCAGGTACACCTCAGCCTGTTTTGAACCCTGTGAGTTGTACTAGACATGTATCTCTGGCTTCACTGAGACCTCATAGTCCACTCTAGCCATCACCTCAAGCCCAGTTAGGTTGTCTTCACAAGACTCCATGAAATGGCCTGATGTAGATGTCTCAAGCAGCCCTCCTACCAGCCCTAAGGAGGCACTACAGTTCCTATGTTTTTAAGAAATAGGACTAGAGCTGTTATGTGACTTGCCCAAGAGAGCACAGCTGACCTGTGACAGGGTCAAGGCCTAAGCTCAGTTGGTCTGGCTTCAAATCTCTCCATTGGCAGCTTCTAGGAGCTTCCCTTGCAACCAGAGAGTCCAGAGAAAGTGTGCTGGTCCTTCTACACAGTTCTGCCAAGGGTCTCCTTGGAACCTAGAGACCCGGGTCTTTGTACTTACACTTCCCACCGGCCCTAGTCCTGCCTGCTCCAGAACACACCCCTGCTCTTCACCTCCACATAACCCAGTGTCCCAGAGCTCCCCAGGCCTCAGCAGATGTCAGGACAGGCACCAGCACTCTGTATGGCACCTCCTCATCTCCCTTCCTACCACAGCCAGACCCAAGCACTGACAGGTGTTCTTTCAAGCCAACGGATATTCTTGCTGGCAGGTGAATGGTGACTCTATAGCTAATATCTGCTTTGAAATTGTTGGGGGGGGTCCATCTGAACCGCACCACCCTGATGCCAAGTGGGCCTAGAAATGGCATTGCGGATGCTGCCAGCCCCAGGAACATCCCCGATCTCAACCTGGCTGGAGCTCCCCTGCAGTCACACAGGGCTCAAGAAGAGCCCAGAAGGACCAGGAAAAAGATTCAGAGGGTAAAGCACTTGCTGCTAAGCCCGACAACCTGAGTTAGATTCCCAGAACCTACATGGTAGAGGGAAAGAACCAATCCCTGTAAGTGCTCTGACCTCCACTGCACGCCATGGCATGCACACATGCATGCACACACACACAATCTTATTTTTAAACTAACAGTGTGGAGGCAGGCCCAGGTTCAAGTTGCAAGAGCAACTTCTACTCCAGACACACTGCAGGGTTAAGATCAAGGCCATTCTTGGTGACTTCCCGGCTGTGGCCACTCTCCTAGTAATGGACTTCTTCCAGACACTGGGACACTGATACTTGGGTCTGATGAGACCCAGAAGGAGAATCCCTGAGACACTAGGAGGCTGAGCAACCTCAGGCTGACAATGCTCTAGGCCACAGACACAGCCAGAGAGGAAGAGCTCCAGGCCTGAAGTAGGAAGAAGTCTCCAAAACATCTTACTGAGTAAACGGTACAACCTACAGGAAGATTATTATCCAGTAGAAATCCTAACAGAATCATAGCTATCTCATGGCTTTATATGTCTATGAAATTGTGAGACCACATGGAGAAAAGCTCTCCATAGGAAGGGTTCTGCTTCCAGGCTCCGCCCACGCCCTGTCCAGTCCTGGACCAGCCACATCCTTCTGCACAATCCACAGGGACAGCTGTGTGGAGGGCAAACAGGCAAAACACTAAAAAACACAGAAGAAGGTGTAGTGAGATCCATAAAACATGTTATTCAGAAAACCAGACATTTGGTGCAAGCCTGTGACCCCAACACTCACGGGGCTAGGTAGGGCAGGAGGATCGTTATCATCAGTTCAAGGTCAACGTGAGACCCTGTCCCGAAAACACCGAAGGGGAGAGAAGAAAAGTCGATTTAAAATTCACAAGTTCTCTTTTGCATGCTCTCCCTCGGGTAAACTCTCACAACCCTGTGTAGATGTGTAAGGACGTCTGTGTGCTCCTCTGTATGGCAGCAGGGAAAAACAGTGACTAATATCCAGGTCACTAACATGAGGATCATTCTTAAAGATAGGACACTGACCAGAGCACAAAGTAGGATTCACGGAGCCACGTACACCCCAAGGTAAAATGCACACTGTATTTCAGGATATGCGACATGATCACCTGGCTGGACAGGCCTCAGGATAGGACTTAAACAGGAGGAAGCTTGGTTTCCAGTTTCTAATGTTTTCCCCAGTTCTGGGGATTAGGTGCCAGGCTCTATGCCGTCTAGGCAAGTGCTCTTTCTACCAGTGCCTACACCCCCAGCCTCAGCCTGTGAGGTTCAATTTGATTTTCAATAAATAAGACATGGAATATGCTATTTTTCTCTACCAGAAAGCAGACTTTGATGGGGATGCTGATGATGGCAGAGGCTATGCACAGGAGGAATAAGAAGAGCTCTCTCCATACTCCTTGCTCACTCTTCTTGGGAACCTAAAATTGTTGTAAAAGTAATATCTATTAAAAGGGGGAAAACCTGAAAATCTTAAGAAATTAAAAACACAGGGCAACACTCTCCCCAAAGTCAGGGTTGCTGGGTTGAGCCTCCAGGGATAGAGATTTAGCATTCTTCGGAAAGCCCCAAATTCCAGCCTGATTCCACCTTGGAGAGGAACAGGAAATTGGAACCTTATCCCAAAGCTGGAACTGGGGTCCCACTGAGGTCTCCCTGGAAAGCTGTGTTTAGTGAATTTCCAATTTGTCTAAGCGGAACGCCTCACACCTTCATATGAAGCTGTTCGGGGGTCATTCTCTCCAAAGCCCATTCTGTTTAGAAGCTCTCTGCGGTGAAGCAGACTGCCTGAGGACAGTGTGTAGCCTGCTCACACTGCAGCCTCTGGAACTGGCCAGCACCTGGCACAAGGCAGGGGCTCATTAAACACACAGAGAGCCAATGGATGCCCTTCAATTCACAGTAGTATCTCTCAAAGCCACTGAAGCCCGTCTAGACATCCTCCTGGGGCCACTCATCTGGTCTTGAGTTATAATCCCCAAGTTCATGTTTGCAGCTCCTCAGCCTACACCTGATATGGGCCACCAGTCTCATAGCCCACTTGGCTCAGAAGCATAAATGCAGAGGTGAGCCAGAAAGGAAAGAACAGAATCATATGAAGTATGGCCCCTGCCCAGCTGATACAGCCTCTAATGGCCATCAGACTGGCTGGAAATCCCATTTAAAAGCTGCTGCCAGATTCAAATGTCAAGATCTTCTTCTCGATGCCGTGTAGATAACTAATACTCACTTAAGACTAAACAACAGGGTCAGACAGTGGTGATACATGCAGCCATCCAGCATTTGCAAGGGTGTGGCAGGATTTTGAGCTGGATGCACACCAAAAACCCTGCCTCAAAAATAAAGACTGGTTAAGAGCACTGACTGCTCTTCCAGAGGTTCTGGGTTCAATTCCCAGCAACCCCATGGTGGCTCACAACCATCAGTGGTAGGATTTGATGCCCTCTTCTGGTGTGTCTGAAGACAGTTACAGTGTACTCACATATATAAAATAAATAAAATCTTGAATGATAAAAAGAAAGGAAGGAAGACCAACAGACAGACTGGAGAGATGGCTCAGGGCTCAGTGGTTAAGAGCAATGGCTGCTCTAGGGACCCAGGTTCAATTCTCAGTACCCTAGATGGCAGCTCACAACATTTGTTAAATTCAGTTCCAGAGGATCTGATGCTTTCCTTCTTCTGGCCCCTTCAAGAACCAGGTACACACATGATGTACAGACATACATGAAGGCAAAACATCTATACTCATAAAATTTTTAAAAATTCTTTTCAAGACAGAGTTTCTCTGGGTAGCCCTGGCTGTCCTGGAACTTGCTCTGTAAACCAGCCTGCCTCTCTCTCCCCAGTGCTGGGATTAAAGGTGTGTACCACCAATCATCTGACTTTTTTTTTTTTTTAATAAATAAAAATAAACAGAGCTGGGTGTGCAGCTCGGTGACAGAAACACTTGCCCAGCATGGCTGAAACCTTGGGGTCCATCCCCAAAGGACAAGCAGAGAGAATAAACCAACACTACACAAGCCCCATGACGTAGGGCTACATTATGCCTGATTTAGCCCAGACCCTGGCCGATGGTAGTCTGGGGGATGATAGCTCAGAATCCTGAGCAGACACCATTTAATTTGTGTGTACTGGCAGAGCAGGGAGGTGCCTCTGGCTTGACAGTCAGGAGTTGGCCTTGGGCATGCCCAGCCATTACCATCTGCAAAATAGGGCTGAGAACTGCTAGCCACCCACCTAGCAAGGACCACACAAAGCTCAAGTTAAGCAGACAGGCCCCAGCCAGCAAAGCATCTCTCCAACACCAAAGCCTTTTTTGAGACAGATTCTTTATGTAGCCCTGGATGGCCTGGAACTCGGCATGTAGACCAAGATGGTTTCAAACTGGGATTAAAGGCCTATATTATAACAGCCTCAGTCCTCCCAAGATAGACACTTGTGCCCAAGGCACGGTGGTCAGATCCACCGATACTCTCCTGGTTTGGAGACTCCAAGTTCTGTGTCCTGGGAACCCCGCCCTCCTGGCCTGGTCATCCTAGCCAAGGGGCTAGCCTTTCTGAAGATGAACTCAGCTGATAGATGTTTATTAAGAACCTTGGGCAGGTAGAAAGCCAGGCAGAGAAGACTCTCAAGAGCTTTCATCCCAAGCCTTAGGAACTCCGAAAGGAATGACGTTCCCAGAACAGTGAGGCTCACTAAGGAAGCCTGGTGTGTGCCGTGGAATTCTGAGCTACGTGGAGGTGGGAAGGCCGGCTCAACCTAGCCCCCACCCTGGCTCTCTGCTCCTTTCCTTAAGGGGAGGAAAATGTTTTAAAGTCATAAATGGGTTTCTTACCATCCTACGTTCATACAAATGAAAACTCACTTTGGACCTGAATCAGGAAAAGTAGCTAAATCTGAAGTGATATCTGCAAGGAGAAATGGCATGCCTGATATAGTGTAGTGGAGATACATACATATTTGCATGGAGATTTGGTTTACTGTTTTATAAATAAAGGAAAAATCTCTGGGTAAACATGTACAAATATAGACATGTGTATGTGTATGTATATATGTGTACAAGGTACAAGGAAAAATCAAAGTTTCATGCAGAGACTAAATGGAGAAGAGTCACTGTCTTTTACATTTATTTTTATTTCATTGCTTTCTTTCTTTGTTTTTCAGACAGGGTTTCCGTAGCCTGGGCTGGCTTCCAACTCATGATTCTCCTGCTTTAGACTCCCAAATCCTGGGGTTACAGGTGTGTACCTGGCTGGGTCTTTTTGACACATGGTCAGGGAGCCTCCCCAAGGGAATATTCAAGGTGCAGTTGCTATCAGACATAAAGTGGAGGACAGGGATCCAGGAAAGGGGGTACAGAGAGGAGACAAGCCGGAACACCCCATAATCCTGTTTACCAAGAGTTAACTGCCTGGCTCTCGATGAAGCAGGGTCGAAGTCAATAGGGGCCAGTGTTCCTGGTAAGGCAATTATCCTTGCCCACCACCCCCCTGACCTCCTCGGGACTGTCACTCTCCCGGTCCTATCTGTCCCATGCTTGCTGTGAAATGATCTCTCCTCTGGGGTCAAATGACCATTTGGCTTCCCTCCTGGGGGCTAGAGTTTGGGAACAGTGGTATTTTTAAGCTATTAACAACTGTCAGCTGGTAACTATTATTTGTCTGCTTCTGTTTTGCTTTCATTCACATTACTTAATGTATCTAACAGCCCTGGCCCTGAGAAGGGCCTCCCAGCAGAGAGGTAATTTGGGCCCTACTACTACTACTGTAAACAGAAGGGGCTCTGAGCCACAGGGCCCAGACCATCTAACAACACCCACATGGCCTTCCACATGTGAGCCTGGAAATGCAGAGCTTAGCCCTTTATCAGGTGGTAGAGCCCAATAACCATCGCTTCAAGCCCCACCACCGCCACCACCGCTGCTGCCGCCGCCGCCTCCATTGTGGAGGTACCTAATCTGTGCCTAGGAGGTACCCATCCTCATCAGGCCAGGCACGACGCAGGCTCAGCTCCCTGGACCAAACTATAAGTCATACAGAGTCCATAATGGAAAATGCTCCCAGAAGCCAATGGGGAACTAAGAAACATAATCAGCCATGCTCTTCTGGACTGAGAAGTCCTGTGTTCCTGCTGCCCCTCACCCCACCCCCTGCTGGCTTTGGGAAGGATGAAGGCAAGGGAATGCTGGACTATGGGGGTACTCAGCCTCTTGGGACTACAGAAAGAACCTGAGGATGAGAATCTCCTAGTGGAACTCAGATCACCTGCACATTGACCTTGTGGAAGGGACTATGACCAGTGAACACGGGTCCCCCCACCCCCCAAGACTGAGCAGTCGAGTGACCCCCACAAGATTTGCAAAGTTCCCTTGGATCTGTTGAGGGAGGTGGGAAACTGGCAACCCGAGAGGAGACTAAACTGAGGCTATTCCCCAGCGGACACTGAGGCCAGGCTCAGATGGAAACTGGCTGTTTTGCAGGACAGGAAGAGGGAAGGAAGGAGAGAAACTCCTTGGCAGAGGTGAAGCAGGAGGGGAGGGGAACCTGCAGAAGGGGGAGCTGTCCAGAAGAGAGGAAGTGGTCTGCCAGGGAAGCTTCCCAGTTGGCCCTGAGGCAGCTCTTTACCCAGCTGGACTCCAGAGGGATCCGCAGAAGGAATGAGAAGCAGGAGTGGGAGGAGTCTGGGTTCAGAGACTCTGGCACCCTGGGCATGAACAGACTTTCCAGATGAGGGCTGGAAGATAAGAAGAGGGCACCAGAGTAGGGCCCTCAGTGTCAGGAGACAATGAGCTGGCAGGCGTCTGAGAGCCTAAAGGGAGCAGTGGCTGGGAAAACAAGAAGGGCCTGAAGAGGGGTACTCAGCCTGCAGAGGCTGCCTGGCAAAAATGGCAGACACCACGGTGTTAGCAAAGGCCTGAGACATATTAGCCAGCTACTAATGCCTCCAAGAAGCCAAGAGGCTGCTACTGCCATCCCATCTTGCAGATGGCAAGTCAGCAAAAGAGCATCAAACTCAGCTGAGCCCACAGACCCATTTACCCACCTTAGAATGAAGCTGGGGGTGGGGAGGGGTGGCCAGGGTTTGCTAACTGGTCTGTGAGGTCTCCTAGAGGTCTTCCTGGGAGGAAGAGGTGACCAGGCAGAGACTGACAGCCAGGCCTCTGGCTGTACAGGGTAGGAGGGAGGAGAGTCTGGCCTGGGATCCAGCAACTTCCTCTAGCAGCTGGCCCCAACAGCCAGAGTAGAAGCCCGCCATCTGAGCAGAAGGTTCTGGAAGGCTGCAGCAGTAGGGCAGAGCCGGGAAGGACCTTTAGTTTTTGTTCAAAACAATGACCACCCAAAGGATTTGATGTCTACAACTTTTGACTGTGCTAAATTTAGCACACAGGGTGGGGCGGGCACAGTACATACAGCCCTGCTAACTTTGATGTCACATTCTGGCCCCTCCTTTAGCTCCTTCTATCTATACTCCTACACAAAATAGGCACCTGCCTCCTACGGGCCTTGTCCTGGGAGAAAATCAAATTACTTCAAACCCACAAAGGTTTAGAGGTCAATAAGATAAGATAACCATGCATTACCCTATTAGTACTTCACACCTAACCCAGAAAGGGCTCAGCTTAATTCAAAGGATTTAATCACTATTTCAGAGACCAAGGATGAGCTACCAGAGCTCATAAAGTCATGACCAGGACCATGCCACAGGCTACCCAAATGTAAAAATGGCTCCATTCTCAGCAAACCCTTGCTAAGGAAAAAGAAGAGAGAGAGGAAAACAAACTAACAAAAAAACCTAAGTTCTGCCTCAGTTTCTCTCAAAGCGTGGCCTTGGGGCTGGAGAGATGGCTCAGCGGTTAAGAGCTCTGACTGCTCTTCCAGAGGTCCTGAGTTCAATTCCCAGCAACCACATGGTGGCTCACAACCATCTGTAATGAGATCTGATGCCTTCTTCTGGTGTCTCTGAAGGGAAAGACAGTGTACTCACATACATAAAATAAATAAATAAATCTTTAAAAAAAAAAAAAAAGAAAAAGTGTTGCCTTGTGCAATCCAGCGGGAAAGTCTGTAGATCTGAGCCACAATAGCACCCAGCATAGAGTAGACATCCAATGGACACAAGTGTCATCCCAGACAGCACCTCAGTCCTGTCACAGCCAGAGGACTCAGAGGTATCCCTGGCATCCCCAGAATGACCGGGCCACTCCTTGGGACAGCCATCCACCATCAGTCAGCACTGCAGGTCATTTCTCTCTTTCTTTACAGACAGAGCCACTGTATAAGCCCTGATGGGGTAAAGCTCACTATACATACTGAGCTGGCCTCGAACTTGCAGTGATTCTCCTGCTTCTGCCTCCCAAGTGCCAGGAATATGGCACCATCGTGACAAGCAGATTATTTCCTGAACATGGAGGATATGATTTGGTCAGTGGGCTTCCAAGCACCAATGGTTAGAATCAGAATCTTTCAACATTATTTAGTTTTGACTCAATTGTTTTCAGCCCTAACAAGCACTTCTCCACCCCTGGTGCTGAGGGTGGAGCCCAGGGCCTCTGGCTTGGTAAACACATTTCCCCACTGAGCGCATTCCTCGGCTTGCTTAAAAGCACTTGTAAGACAGCAGGGCTCAGACAGGACTCAACTAGATGTACCCACAGCTTGTGCCCCACCTCCCACCACCCCACTACCAGGCAAGGACGCCAGCCGTGCCACCCTTCCCTGCTGAGCCCAGACACATCTGAGGAACCACTCTATGCAGGAGAGGTTTCTTCTTTTAGTTGATAGCTGCTGGAGAGCAATTCTGCTGCTATGGTCGCCTCGGTGTCAATTCCCAATTGGGGAAAAATGTTTCTACACATACCCATTGAATCTAATCACTATTTTAAAATTTTACTTATTTTTTAAGATTTTTTTTAATGAGTGTTTTGCCTGCATGTATGTGTGTGCAAGAGCAGTAAGTGCTCTTAACTTCTAAGCCACTGTTCCAACTCCAGAGGTAATCACTATTCTGAATGTCTTTCTGGGCCTCCTGTTCTTGTCTATTTGTCTCCTTCCTGCTAGGGTTGGTACCCTCCACCGCTTAGTGAAGAAACAGAGTTGGGAGAAGGTGAAAAGCAAGATGAGAGAGGCAGTGAGGCAGACAGACAGACAACATCAAGTCTGACGAGCTGATCTGAGGGAGGCTTTGGTCTCTGGCGGCCGAAGGCCCTTGTGGACCCCCATGTAAGCACTGAGTTGGATACTTAAATTGAGTAGTGTCTCAAGGCCACAAAGGTCCCTGAGTTTGCAGGGGTCTCTGTGAGTTCAGGAATCTCAGCCCAGAAGCTGAATAGATACATACTCAGGTGACCAGGCATGGAGCCAGAGAAACTGCCCCTCCCCAAGCACTCAAGATTCCGGGAGCCGTACATCAGGAAACCCAGAGGACTCTCCTGCTCTGCAAAACTTAGCCATTTCCTCATCAGAAAAGTAGGGGTGTCAAGCTGGGCGTGGTGGCAAACTCCATTAATCCTAACCTTCAGGAAGCAGAGGCAGGCAGATCTCTGTGAGTTTGAGGCCATCCCGGTCTACAGAGTGAGTTCCAAAACAGCCAGGACTCTGTGGAGACCCTGTCTAGTCAGCAAAAACAAACAAAATAGTAGGCATGCCAACACCATGTGATGCCCAGGCCACAGCCCATGAACGACGTTTCAGTGTCTAAGCCACGTAAGGAGGATGCTCTCTGTGAGAAGGCACAGGACCCCGTGGGCCTGGAGGCGCCTTTTCCTTAGTGAGTAAGGTAGGGAGAGGGAAGAAGGCCTCCACAGGAATCCTTCATGGGACCCTGAGAGGGCAGAGTGAGGAGTTTCCACCCCAAGCTCTGTCAACCACATCAGTAGCAACAGTGTGAGGACAGGCTACTCACTACCACATCAGTAGCGAGTGTGAAAGCAGCGATATTCACTAGGGACAGACTGGAGGGGAACCCCACCCTCCAGCCACTGCAGAGCCCCCCACTGACAGCTGGGCTTCAGGCCCTGCACAGCCCCTGTGGAGCCAGGTGTAATGGTCTGCCCTGCCCTCCCCTTCCAACGGACTGCCATGCCTCCAGCCACAGGTCCAATGCCAGCGCGTGGGTCTGCCCAGGAACTGAGGTCAAGCTCCCTCCACAGCTGCTTTCCTCAAAGCCCTCCACGGATCTTCTCCTCCTCCTAGGCCTCCTGGGAGACAGATGGAAAGGGCCTCAGGCCAGAGCCAATGCCCAGCAGGGATGATCTTGAAGGCCATGGGAGGGGACAAGCTGCCTTTCACTCATTTCCCAGAGATGACCTGCCCCAGGTCTGGGCAAGAGAGTGCTGTGCAACCCACGTACGAATTCCAGGTCTAAAAGGATGCATCATCCATGGTCTCCATTCTGGCCCCTCTGTCAGCAACAACACCTTTACCAAGAAAGGCTTGCCCAGTAATCCCTGCCTCTGCAGCAGCACTCTCTCCTAAGACAATGTTCAGCAGCACCGAATTACCCAAATCAATTACTCCAAGGAAGAACTCTGGCAGACAGACACTAGAATAAAAATGGCAGGTAATTCCCACTGGCGGGTAATTGGTCCCTTGAGAATTTCAAATAATAAAAGCAGAATTGAAAAGAAGGCATTTTCCCCTAGAAAGGCAGCAAGAGAATGCATGTGGATAAACAGAAGACTCCCTCCTCTGCAGGGGAACTACCACAGAGCCACCATAGGCCCATGGGGCTGAGGTGGGGTGAAACCAGGACAGTTCCAGGGTCCTGAGGGATACTTGATTCGCATGTCTTGGGCTCAAGTGGCAGTTTGTCTCTGTATTCCAAGCGACCTGAGCCTCTCATTCAGGACAAAGGCTCTCCCATAGCAGGACCTTGCCTGTCATCCTTTCTCTTCCTGCACCTGACTATGCCACAAGGACCTGCCATGGCCTCAGATGGTGACGGAGGGACAGGTCTCTTGTGTACCTGGGGCCACTTATTGCACCCCCCCCGCCTCAGTTTCTTAATTGTCATGTTGGGGTGATGTCATCAAACTCTGTGTGTGTGTGTGTGTGTGTGTGTGTGTGTGTGTGTGTGTGTGTGTGTGTGTGTGTGTGTGTGTGTGTATCTCCTATAGTGCCACTTCAGGAGTGTTACAGAGCCTGCCTGTTGGCATTCCATGAAGAAAGCATCCTGTAGTCAGGATTTGGAGATTTCTGGAATACACAAAAAAGTCAGCTACAGTAGGACTTCTCGGAGCCTTTTAAATCGCTAATGCAGATCAGCACTCTACAACGACAGTGACGAGCATGGCTTTTTTCTTACCAGCCAACCATTCAAGACCTGGACTAGGCTGACAATGATGGCAGGCACTGGGTACAGCAAGGACAGAAGGCATTAGAGGGGGTTAGAAGGTCGTAGGAAGCTTTCAAAACGGCATATGCTCATTTACTCCTAAAGAAAGAGGATCTGTGCGCAGACACTGGGTAGCCCAAAGGGAGGCCAGCATGGGGACAGTGTGACCCCCCTTGGCAGTGGCTGTCAACTGCTGAGGAGAGACGCTGCATGGAGGAGGGTCTGGGGGTAAAGGACATGGTGGGAACTTTTCAAAGTGCCTGGCTAAAAATAATGTCTCAAGTAGGGCTCTTTTCCACATGCCGGGCATTGTGGGAAGCGGCTCTCAAGCGCTCTCCTGTCCTCTGCTCTTTATCCAAGTGACTGGTGCTTTAGTTCACAAGTGCTAAGTGGCAGAGCAGAGACTCCAGGATTCCAGTGCAATTTCAGATGCATGCACTTAACCCCTGCATTCCCCCACCCCCACCCCCAGCCACAATGCAGAGAAGGAACTAGAGCCACCAACACCATCAGGATGGACCACATGAAGCCTGCTTGATTTTTAATTTATATGCCCACTGAGCAGCACTTTCCGAATATCTGCATAGGGCGTTCGTTTTAAGTATTTAAAAGGAGGCTTCTCTACGATCCATCCATGAGTGAGCACGGGAGCCCAAATGGGAAGCTGGCACTGAAAGAGACCCGTGGCTGAACCCATCAACGCTCTCAGCTAGACTGATGCCTTCCCAGTGCTCAGCTGCTGTGATTCATGGGGCCTGGGAACTGTCGTAGATGGACACGGACCTGGGGGGTGGGGAGGTGGGGGAGCACCCTATCATCCTAAATATGACACCGACAGTCACTTCCATTAGAAGGAAGAAGTCACCAGACCCTTTCCTGTCCCTGTACTGGAAAGGAAGCAAAATCATGTGCCTTAATTAAATTAGGTAATTAAGTAGACAATGAGAGGAGAAATTCCAGCAAGGTTATAAATACTCTAAATCACAGCCGTGGGTGAAGCAGATGTCAACAGCAAACAGGAACTCCGTGAGTGGGGAGGACAGCGGGGGTGGGGGGGTGGCTGAGGTGTGTCCCCTCCAGGGTGGCTTATAATTACCCAGGCCAGCCCTGATAAGCACTTTGCAAGCCTTACCTCACCTAAGTCTCAAAACAACTTAGTGATGAAAGTGGAGCAATTTGAGGGAAACTGAGGCAGAGGTATCAAATTGACCTGCCTGCAGGCACACAGGAACAGAGAGACGAGGCCTGCCGGATCCAAATCCACCCCTTTCTCCTTCCTGTCCCTCTGTTCCTGTCCTCGGAGCATGCCCAAGATAAAGTGGCTGTCTGGAGTCAAGCAGGGAAAATGAGGCAGGATTTAAGACTTCCTGGGCTCCTCAAGGGTCTCTCTTGTCAGGTCAGGCCTGGGGCCGCACTGTCCCAGCATTCTAAGCTGAGGGGTGACTGAGTCCAGGCAAGCTGGGAAAAAGCAATTTTGGACAAGCCTGCTGGCTGCAGTTTTGGCACCCGTCTTGGCATGGCTTAAGGCCTACATCCTCTGAGAAGCCCCCTGACCTTCTCCCTGCCCCACTGTCTACACTAACTGCACAGCCCTCTAAAGGCAGAGCATGCCCTCTCTATAAAGGGGAAAAGAGAAGGAGGACAGAGACAAACCTCAGATCCCTTTGAGCACCAGCCACCTCTTCCGTACAGCTGGTGGTCTTTAGCCCACACATACATGGTGTCTTCCCTCACAGCAGATGGGGACAAAGGTGGACAGAGGCCCCAGAACTTCAAGTACTTTAAAGAACCTTTGTTCACCCCCTCCTCTCCCCACCAAACTCATCCCTTGAAAATACTCACAAATCACTTTGTTGGGCTGACCTAACCCTACCTCCAAACAACCCATGTATAACTTTACAAGAAAAGTAGTATTATATAAAAAATAAAATCTTTCAAACTCAGATGGTCCTTCCCAGAACTTTGCAGAGGGGGTGGGGGCAGAAAGTATGGGAAAGAGGTGTTGGGCAGAGTATCCTACACCTAAGTAATCTTCTTTTTAAAAAAGTCCCTGGGGAAGAGCAAGCAGGGACAGAGGCCCTGGTGTCTGTCACAGTCACATGCTTACACTGTGCATAGTGCACTGTCTTCTCTCCATGTCGAACCCAACAGTCGCCCCACAAATAGGCAATGCTGTCCCTAGTTTATAGAGGGAGGAGGGAGGTGAGGGGTGAGGGGTGAGGTCAGCACCCATTGCAAATCCAAGAGCAAACCCTGACCACCCTCCATTCCCGCTCCCTGGTGGCACCCCGAGTACTCCCCAGACTCCTGTATGGGGACAAAAGGCTGTGACTGCACCTCCCACCCAAAGGCGTCACAGACACCATTACAAACCCAAGTGAACACCTCAGTCCATGAAACAGAGATGGGTAAGGGATTGACACCAACTGCCCCCAAAGCCAGCAAGCTACAGGGATGGACAGAGAGGGGCTTGGGGCTAGGAAGCCATGGCTTCTCAAACGTCCTTCCTCTCTAGACACTTAGATACCACCTGACTATCCAAGGTCAGCGTCAGAGGGGAGGCAGAGAATGAGGCTACCGAGAAAAGAGGCTCTCTACTCACCCTGCCCGGCTTGCTACCTCTATTTCTCCTTTCACCATCCCTCACGAGGCCACCACCCAGCTGTTGGACGAGCAGCACACAGCTGTGGCGTCACAAAGACCTGTATTCAAATCCTGCCCTGGCACTTCCCCACCTGGTGACCGTGAACAAGTCCCAAAGATCTCAAAGTCTGTTTTGATGAGCTGATGCTCAGAAAACCTAGTGCCTGGCTGGTAGGAAGTTCTCAGAAAGTGTGAACTGTTGGCTATTTATTTGTATTATAGCTCAGAGAGGTCATGTGCCTTGCCTGGGCTCAGACAGCCGGCACGAGGCACAGCAAGTGTTGACATCTGACATCGGGTTCCAGGTCTGATCTAACCCCTTTCTGGACACAGAGCCCCTCCACAGGGAAGCTATGAGAAAGCACAACTCAAATATTTATTATGCCTCAGTGGGTTCCCTGGGCCTACAGTTCATAGGCTGAGTACAAAGTTCCAACCAACAGGTTTGTTTTTCTACACACACACACACACACACACACACACACACACACACACACCCCACAGTAAGTGGCTCACAGTGGAAGTTCCCAAACCTTGGCATCTTCCCCAGTCCAGAGGTGAGCGGTGAGCTCATGCCTGTGACTAAGCCACACTGACGCCAGGAGCCCTCTCTGGGAACCCAGAGACTTGGCTTCCCAGCAGGAGTCACGATGTAAAACCAGGGTGCTCCCAGGGGTGGGGAACCCCAGCTCCTGTTGCTGAGATTAGGATGGTCCTGCCAAGCAGGGGGGCTTGCAGCCAGGGGCCAACAAGGGCCTGGAGGCAGGAGTTGAGTTCCAGTTCAGACATGAACTTGGTGAAGTTTCAGGCCAGCCTGGCCTCTAATCACAGTTGTAAGGATAAGTGGGTACCAGCTGTGTCTGGTGGTCCGGCCATCAGACTCTGTTCACCGTGACCACGGTTGAGCTGGAAGATGCTGAGCTCATGCAGGCACTGAGAAGTAGAACCCAGTGTAGAGGGAGGGGGTTGGGCAGGCAGCCTAGAGGAGGCGGCCTGGAAGAGGAAATAAAACATGTGGGCTGTGAGGCTGGAAGCCTGTCACACGAGAGTCCTGCAGAGGTCCCCCAGAGTAGGGAGAGAACAGCCTCTGGAGACAGCCTCACCCCTGCTGGCTTCCTTCTCTCACCTCTAAAAGTGGAGATGGACAACCTGGACCACCTACTTTAAAAACTAGAAAAAGCTGAGAAACTCATGTGTAGGCTTTCCCAAAGCTGGCTCTTCCCAGACTTCACAGACAGCAGAAAACGGGGTCTCCTGATGTAAGGAGATTTGGAGGTGAGCAGACTTTAATAGTCAATCTTACAGAAATGCCCATACCAAAGACAGAAGAAGCACTGTGCTCCTTACAGATCCGGGCACCACCATGCTCTGAGACCCTCAAAGGCTCCCCGTTGCCCGTGAAATCATATTCACAACCCTTTTGGGTTTGTTTTGTTTTAGAAACAGGTTCTCCTCTCACTCCAGCTGGCCTAGGACTCATAAGTTGACCTTTCTCAGTTTCCTGTGGTTTGAGGTTACACGTGTGAACTTGCAACCCCTAGCCCACAATCCTTATTACATCATTTGTAATGGTCCCCAATTTGGGGTCCTCATGACACTTCTCTGTATCAGACTCATCACTACCTCCCTGTTCCCTGACCTAGCAGGTCGCAGCTTTCTGCTGCTCTCTGGCCTGCAGCCTTTCTCCCTGGAGCTTTGATCCTTCTCCGACCTTCTTGCCATCTTTAGCACTTGGCTGAAAAGTCTACCTGAATAGTTTCAAGTGACCCCCATTCCCCCCTGCAGTCTGTGACTTGCCCTGGGCTCCTCAGAACTCAGATAAATGAAGCTGGAGACTGGCTTGGATTCTGCCACTCACTTCTGGATGCAGTGTCCAGGTACAGCAAGACGCTGGGTGCACATTCTCTCTGTGTACTCATGAGAGCAGGCAGCCCAGCCTCCACCCACTTCAACAGCAGCCTCAGAGCCACTCAAGGGAGATAATGGAGCCAGAGGGCTCTGCAGGGCTTCAAGTGTGACTCGAACCCAAGGGATTACAAAGTCTATTTTTAACTCCCCACATCCTGACCGAAAAACAAATCCCTCACACACCCCGCCAATTCCTATCAGGGGGTGACAGGGCCTTTTAAGAATGTTCTTCTCCTGGAAGTAGCGCCAGCCAGTGATGATGGCTGATGGCGGTCCCTCTGCCGGGAAAGACCCTGAGGTCTTCCCTCCAACCACTGCCAGCTTCCACTATGTCTGGCTGGGTCTTTACAGCTCCCAGCAAATATCGGTTTCCTGGTGGACTCAGTTGTCATGTGTTTTCCAAGACAGCCAGATGTGATCACAGCAAGTGCTGAGAAAGGTCACACTCTCCTTATTCTCTCACCCAGTTCTCTCTCCTGGCCCTTCTCTAATAAGTGAGCCCTGCTAGGACCACCTCTAGGAGTCAATGCTGAGGCACCTGTACCACAGGGAACTGGCTCTGTGGGAGCAAAGGCAGATAAACTGGGCAGGCACCTGAAGAGAGCATTCATCAGCAAACATGGACAGCTTTGAGGTTTCAAGGGTTCTTAATTGCAAAAGGGACTAGGGGGAACATTGTCTATCTATTACTTATCCCTCCAGTATCCCCAAGACAGCTTTTCATGGGAACCAGCCACCAAGACAAGGAGATGAGACTTTCCACCCTCAGGCCACAGTTTCCTACCAGGCCCACCTGTGTGGGTGTCAGCTTCATTCTTCTGTAGCTCATACTGAGGATGGCTCCCAGGTCTTCATGCATGCCAGGCAAGCACTCTACCTCTCAGTTACAATCCCAGCTCTAAATTCAAACATGCACTGTTCACCCCCAGGCCCACCTCAGCTAGCGCCTCTGCTCACATTCACCATCATCAGGAAAACGGCCAAGAAAATAGTCCACCAGGGGTATCTCAAAGGACAGACCCTGGCTGTGCTCCCGGAGTACCACAAACAGCCTCTCCTGTGAGGAGCACTGAGAACCAGGAGGGAAGCAAGAGAGTGGGGGAGATGGTGGTGTCGGGTATCAAGGGGTTCCTTTTTTTATCCTAAGTGAGCCAACAGTGTGTCCCCTTCCCCACAGCCTTGGCTTCCTTAGCAGAAACTCACCAGGAGACTGAGGAAGGCCTGGTGAAGCCAGTCTCACTAGATAAATGGACCTCACAAGCCAGGCGGTTTAAACAAATGTTGCGTTCAGCATAAATCTGTCTGTGGTTTTGTTTCTGCTTTGGCCTCTAGGGCTCCACAGCCTTCTTTCAACAAGACAAACCCTTTCCAGGGAGGCTGTACAATCCCAGAAAGTCATGTGACCCACATGGTGCCCCAGGACAACATCTGTGATTCCAGAATAATCTCCTAAACCCCAGTAGAACCTTCATAATCCCCAAATGTTCTCTTGAGTCTAAAGGTGGTTTGAACTTTCTAATTTGGGACATGAAGTTCAGCCTGCAGAAGGCTCTTCTAGACCTGTTTCAAGACGTGTCCATCTTAGATGCCATAAAGCCAGAAGGGACATTTTTAAGAAGCATTTCAGGACTGGGGTGGGGGAGAGGACAGTGGCCTAGAGGCAGATATGTGCCTACCATGTTCAAGGTCCCAAATTCTATCTGTAATACCACACACACACACACACACACACACACACACACACACACACACAGGGTGAGGGGAAAAGATCCAGAATAATCATAAAGAGACAGACATCTGTCCATGAATCCAAAGCATCTGTTTGTCCTTCAGCAATGATCAGCCCAGCCCAAGTGCAGACACAGAGGCTCCCGCCTGGCTGTGCTAAAATACAGGATGCAAGGAAAATGCTCTGGGCCAGAAGCGTTGGCAGGGCACTGGCTAAGCTGGATGAGAGTCACTAAGCATAGGGAGGCCTGTCCTGGCCCACTCGTCCTGTGGACACTCAAAGGAGAATACCAGGTCTGTCAACTCCAGAAATCCAGTGCCTGCCTTGGGAGACAGGCAAGTCTGCAAGCTAATAGGAGCTGCAAAAGCCAGGGCTAGGACTAGCTGGGAAGCCTCATATGCATGAAGCCCTGGGTTCCAGCCCCAGCACAGCATGCACAAGGTATGACAGCACATCCCTGGAATTCCAGTGCTTGGGACGCGGAGGCAGGAGAATCAGGAGCTTACAGCTGGCCTGGGATACAGAAATTAGCCAGTTCCAAGCAGGAGTGGCTCATACGCAGGTGATGAGACCCTGCTGGACAGTTGAACAGTGACAGAGATGGAAGGATAGGCCAGAAGCCTCAGGCACAGACCAGGGTGCTGGAAGCCTACAGAGCAGAGGGAAGTAAGTAGAAAGGAACCCCAAAGCCACACACTATAGCCCAGGGATTAGGCCCTGATTCTGTGGTGGGATACAGGCAACCACTATCAACGGGAAACAAGATTCATGACAGAGCCAGGAAACTGAAGCTCACAAGGGCTGCTTCAAGAAACCTAGCTGCTGCCGGGCAGTGGTGGTGCACGCCTTTAATCCCAGCACCTGGGAGGCAGAGGCAGGTGGATTTCTGAGTTCGAGGCCAGACTGGTCTACAGAGTGAGTTCCAGGACAGCCAGGGCTACACAGAGAAACCCTGTCTCGAAAAAAAAAAAAAAAGAAAGAAAGAAAAGAAAAGAAAAGAAAAAGAAACCTAGCTGCTGGACACCCCAGGCACAAAGTACAGGCACAGTACAAGGAGTCTGGCATCGCTTCAATCCAGAAGAGTTAGAGCACTGGGCAGGGGCACCAGTTGACAGAAAGAAGTAGGAAAGGCTGATGGGAGATAGAGGTGGTAACTTTCGAGGGAAACTAGAGGTGTTACACTCTTCCTCCAGGTCTCTTAGCCCAGGCTACTCCACCCTGAGAAGGGGACTACAGCTGGGTTTGTCCCAGAGCCCCAAGCTCCCTCTGGCTCCAAGTCAGAAACCCCAGTCACTTCACGGTCACCTTCTTGCAGTGCTCTGTGTGTGATGGATTCTGAGGCCAGCGATCTCACTGGGCCCTGAACCCACTGTGGTTCCCTCCCTCAGAGATGCCAGAGGAGGTCACAGCCCTAAAGGACTTCAACCATTTAACTGAACAACTGCACCTCTATCCCCTTGATATCTGAGGAGCCTAAAGATATGAGGAACTCTCCCAGGATCACCTGCTATACACCACAGGCCCTCCATCTTCCAGACAAGATCTCTCACATCAAAGCCACGGCCAGGTGGGCAGGAAAATCACAAAAAGTCACAGTGCTAAGAAGGCTGAATATACACTTAGAAGATGAGAGTTCAAGTCCTGGCTCTTCCACTTTCTGCCCATTCCTCCCATAATGTATGTGGGCTTTGGATGTTCGCTTCCTTGTGTGGACTCCTGGGACCTCAACCGTAAAATGCATGTAATTTTTCCGGAGCCTTCAAAGGACTCAAAGGGTTAAAAGGCAGAATAAGTCTCTGTCTTCCACAGAGCTTGAGGGAGCAGAAATGTGACACTGGATAGGTCCATGTGAGCGTGCCCTTCCCACCATAGTCAGCCCAGCCCTCAGAAGAGACAGATCCCCAGAGATGCCCTCCGGGGAGGACCGATTTAATAAGAAACAGACCTGTGCTGAGAGATGGCTCAGTTGTGACGCGCACTGACTGCTCTTCCAGAGGTCCTGAGTTCAATTCCCAGCAACCACATGGTGGCTCACAACCATCTGTAATAGCATCCAATGCACTCTTCTGGTGTGTCTGAAGAGAGCGACAGTGTACTCACATACATAAAATAAATAAAATCTTAAAACAAAACAAAACAACAAAAGAAAGAAAGAAAAGAAACAGACCTACTCTGTGCCCTCCTCCAGGGGTTCAGGCACAGAACCTTCTAGCTGGAAAGGTCCGAGCACCCACACTGCAAGGAGGAGAAAGGGGGAGGTCACACTCACTTCCCCAGCATCCCTACCTCTGTAACTGAACAACTAAGCATGAGGGTCTCAGCAAGGTGTGCCAACATTCCAGAAAGCGGAGGTTTGAGAGCATCACTGGATCGCCCTCTCTCTTGCCTGCCTCCTATCCCCTTAATTCCATCACTGGGCCCCATACTCTTCCTCAGAGTACCTGAGGGGCCAGGCTTCTCAAGCTGAGCTAAGCAGAGGGCCTGGTGAGTTGTTGCAGGAGTGGAGATGAGGAATTTGCATTTCAGTAGGTACCCTGGGTGCTTGTGATAAAAGCATCCTGGCACACACAAAAGCCTGGACATAAGTGTACATACAAGTACACACACACACACACACACACACACACACACACACACACCACAGTAGACATTCAACGAGGGTCAAAAAGTAAAAATTGGTGGAAGCATAGATTCTGAGCTGTTGCTGAATTTGGGACACAGCACACCCCCATCACTGACCTTTGATAAGTCCCTTCCTCAGGCTAAACCCATTTCTTTATATGCAAAGTGAGGATAAGAAAGGATTCGGCCTCACAGGTTTCCCTTAATGCAGTGACATATGTGTAACGTCCCCAGCACAGGACCTGGTACAAAATAAACAACAAATGGTACCTTGGCAACTGCCAATCTCAGTTCCCCTGCCTTGAGTACCTAAGGGAGTCTGAAAGCCAAGACTGGGGGACCTCAGGGAACAGGTGAGCCATTAAGAGACGCCCGAAGGTCGGTGCAAACATTCAGGGGGTAGAAGTAATCCGGACGTAGATTCCCACTCAGAACAAGAATGTTTTAGCTGACTAGAGATGTCCAGTCATAAGGCCAGCGCCTCCTGAGTTCGATGCCCTGGTGAACCTGAGCTGAAGAGACTGGATGTTATCAGCTATGGATGTAGCCCAGGGATGGAGCACTGGAGGCTGGGAGTCTGAAGCATTCCCACAGTGGCTGGGATCGGGTTCTCTCCTGCATGCTAGCTGGCTGGGTCCTTCACTGTTCCTCTGGTGTTTATAGTTGTCACCTCCACTTTCAAAGGCCTAACTCCCTGACACATTCACAGCAGACAAGGGACATGGTGGGGCCATTTGAAATCTGGGACCTACAGCTTCTGTCCTTAGGCAGTATATGCACCTCTCTCAAAAGGCCTGGTGTTCCGCTGCTCTTGAGAGGAGGGGAAACTGAAGCACAGAGATGCTGAGTCCCTCAGGCACCAACGCTACAAGCAGGTGAGCTCCATGCCTCACTTCATAAAAGCCTCCTAGATCCTCCTGGTATGGACCCTTTATACTCAGGGGATTTAGGAAGACATAGTGAGCAGAGGAAGCCGAGATTTGAACCCGTGTTTAGATTCTAGAGCAGGGTCTTAGGTCTGGTTAATTCTGAGGTACAGTCTTTAGGTCAAGAAAATGGAAAGGAGTTAAGACAGGAAGAACAATGTTTCCTATTATGACTCTCATGGGTGACTGCTGGCAGTTAAAACTAAAGTGCTCCCCTGCTGCCACCTCAACAGCTGAGGGAGGTGGGGTAAAGCTGAGCACACACATCACAGAAAGCTCAAAGGAGCTTTCAATGCTCAGCAGGCTGGGACCTGGGAACCAGGTGACTTGGGTCTCCCTCCTCATGTCCTATGTGGCTCTCAAGGTGTGTTCTGTCAGTGGAGGGTGGGGTTGGAAGCTGGCCAAGGAAAGAAGAGCGACCTCTCTAGGTCCACTTGCGTCCTTAGTAACAGCACTAGCTAACAATAATTACAAACATTCCAAAGTTGATGGGCACATGGGAGAGAGAGAGAGAGAGAGAGAGAGAGAGAGAGAGAGAGTGTGTGTGTGTGTGTGTGTGTGTGTGTGTGTGTGTGTTTGTATGTGTGTGATGGGGTCTGGAATGTGGGAGTCACAGGAAGCCTCTGAAATTGGTAGACTGGAGAACCCTGTACCCCAACTCCAGTAGGTGGCATGTCCCAGCTGAAGGTGCTTCCCTGGTGACACCTGTACTCTCCTTTCCAGAGGAAAGCGTCAGCCCTGCACCCAGCTGCAGTCAGGGATAGAGGCAAAAAACAGCAAAGTTTAAAGGGTCTGACAAGGCTCAGAGGTCCTGCGGGAGAGCTGAAATGAGAAGTGAATAAAGCGATGCTGAGGCGCACTCCTCAGCCCTGTAGCTCTATAGAGGTATCAAAGCTCTCAAGGTCTTTAAGAAGACCCTGCTCGGATCCCTGCAGGTGTTAGGGTACCCTCAACTTGACCTGTGGTCCTCAGCCATTACCTCTACGTGCTGGCCTGGCCGCTGAGCGCTGTGCTGTCGGAGAAGCCCAGGGCCAGGGTCCCGTAGTCACCAAGTCTCTGGGTCGCAGGGCACTGGACTGCCAGTTCGGCCGTAGGAAAGTTTCCGTGGGGCGGGCCGGGCCGAGCGGAGCGGGCCGGGCTGGAGCGAGCTCCGGCCGGCTCCGCCGCCTCCCGCGGCGCCGCGGCTCTCTGCTCCCTGGCCACCCGGCCTGCCCTTCCCTGCCAATCGCAGGCCCCGCTGCCGCAGCTCTGCCCGCCCACGGGCCCCAGCGGGGGCGGGTGGGGAGGGGCGGGGGCGCACCTGTTTGGTCAATCGACCCCGCATCTCCACCACCCGCCCGGCCGGACTGGGCAGGGCGAACCCCTCGGCTGCCAACGCTCGCCCCCGCCCGGGCTTGGCCAGGGTCCAGGCGGGGCCACACGCCTCTCCTCCTGCCCTGCTCAGCCGGGTCCAGCTCGCGCATGGCCTCATTCCGCTCTCCTAGGTCCTTCCCTGCCTCCCTTGCTGTAGCCCAGGGACAGAGAGATGACCGAGGTTTCTCTTTCCTTACTCCTCTGTCACCTTCTAACTACTCCCGCCCTGCAAGCATCTTTCCCCGCGCGCAGACCCCTTCAATACGTCCAGCACCATCTCCAACTTCAGGCTTGGACGCAGATACCAGAGCCAGAGAAAAGGACCGTAGCACTCCCAACCACTTAAAACTCTCGGACGTCCCAATTCGCCCTGCTCGATGTCCCCCAACTTCCTTAACCCACACAGATATCATGGCTCCATTTCCCGCGATGAAAACATTGAGACCAGAAGGGGGCGAACGCTTTTGCGATCTTTTGGCAGGTGAGTTGACAGAGTTCGCTTGGCTCCTGTCCCCGAAACCGGTGGATGCCTGGGACCGCCCCGCCTGGCCCCGGGGGAACCGCGAGTAGCCTGGAGGGGAGGATCGCGGAGGAGGCGGAGGCCCGCGATGGCGCGCGCCGGGCCTTACCTCGGCTGCAGAGCGTGTCCCCGCAGAGCGCGCCCGCGGGAGGCCCCAGCAGCGGCAGGGAGGCCCAGGCGAGCGCTCGGGAGGCCGAGCGCCCAGCGCCCATCCCGGCCGGCGTCGGACCTGCCTCCCTCCGCGGCACCTGTGGCGCCAGCGCTGCGCACGCGGCCTGGGCCTCGGGGGTCGGGCCCTGGCGTGCGGGTGCTCCCCCGGGCTCCTCGT
>CM052701.1:129224407-129282225 GCA_028551405.1 Uromys caudimaculatus
GAATCAAACCCAAGGTACTGTGTATGTTAAGCCAACACTCTCCCAACATCCACAGCCCCAGCCCCTGTCATCTTTCTTAATGGCTGCCTAGACCATCAGTGACCTCCCTATTGGCAACATTAAATGATGTTCTTGTGCCTTCATCTTTCCTAACCTCTAGC
The DNA here is from genome assembly GCA_028551405.1 of Uromys caudimaculatus. Lineage (NCBI taxonomy): Eukaryota > Metazoa > Chordata > Mammalia > Rodentia > Muridae > Uromys > Uromys caudimaculatus. Next base: position 129,224,569 of record CM052701.1, read on the forward strand.
AATCTGTGGTTCTGTGGACCATCCTGGTCCCTTCTGACTCACCACATTCCCCCAGTTTCTCTCCTAAGTTTTCTGGGCTACTTTATCTTACTCCTTGGCCATTTGGATGATAAGACTCTCAGAACCTGATTGCCCTTAATGTTCTGAACATAACATTCTGATTGCTCATAATGTTCCAATGAAGGAACCCAGGGCTTCACCTGTAGCCGTACACAGCAGGTACTGTGGTCCTTCGCCCAGGCTTCTGTGAGTATCAAGCTACTTCCCTGCCTCTGTGCCTTTCTCCTGTGGATCCTACCCATTGGTGCCTCTTGAATGATTGGCAGAACACAGATCCAATCAGATCTCTCCTAACCCTGCTGGGACGCCTTTGAGGGCTTTATGCCGTATGTGTGTGGCTGGTAAACAAACAAACAAACCCTCCAAGGGAACTCACCAGTTCTGAACGAAAGCATGCACCAGAGGCTGGCCTGGGAGCCAGGAGATCAGAAGCCTCACTTTTTGCTTCCCTTTTTGCTGTCCGCCACTCCAGCTAATTTCTAAGTTCTCAAATAAACAACAGTCCTTGCTCAGATCTGGCCTTTGCACACCAACCTCCCGCTTGCTTTCAGAACACTTTCTTCTGTCCTTTCCTCTCCTGGCCTGGTTAGCTTCTTCATTAGCTTTTTCCAATGGCCATTTAATGTCACTCCCTCAGCAATCTCACCTCGCTTTCACTAGACACCTGTACCCAGCGCTTTTCCTTCACGATACTGACTGCAGTTGGTGTTGGGGGACCCTGAGTACAGGGGTCACCATTGCATCACTACTGACCCTCAACAAGGGCTCTAGCACATAGTATGTGCTCAGTGAACGTTTGCCAAAGGGATGAACCCAGGTCTACTTGCGCACCTCCACAGATCCACTCTCATCATAGGACACTGTTGGTTACCAGAATTTCCTCCGTTTCTCTCTGTGGCTGGAGACAAGTCTGAATGCCTGGGCAGGTGGTTGTGTATTCTCTCACTCAGTTCTCATAACCTGCTCTGAAGAGGTTCCATATTGGACTATGTATTCCTTTTATTTATTTATTATGTATACAGCGTTCGGCCTACATGCCAGAAGAGAGCACCGGATTGCATGATAGATGGTTATGAGCCACATGTGGGTGCTGGGATTTGAACTCAGGACCTCTGGAAGAGCAGACAGTGTTCTTAACCTCTGAGCCACCTCTCCAGCCATATAAGGAAGTGGAAGCTAAGAGAGTGTGATCAAGTTGCCCGGGAGCACACAGCATGAAAATGGCTGAGCCAGCATTCTAAGCCTGTTTGGTTCTAAATCTAAGTCTTTGTAACCACTGCCATATCACTCTCTTTCTGCATACCGTGTGCTATAGCTGAATAAAATAGTTTATAACTTAGACTCTTCCGGGGGGGAGTCAGACGCTGGCTAGTGGAAGTGGGATTCAAAGCATGGTGGAGAAAAGGCTTGGTGGAAGGTGTTTGCCTAGCACGCACAAAGCCTTGTTCCATATCCAAAATCATACAACGTGGACATAGTAGTGCATGTTTGTGATTCCAGCACTTGGGAGGTAGAGGCAGGAAAGTCAGATCAAGGTCATCCTGAGTTACATACCGAGTTCCAGGATAGCGGGGGATACATGAGCCCTTGTCTAAAAAGATAGACAAACAAGCAAAAACCTAGGGTCCAAAGCATCCTCAGATACTCACCCTGGCTCAGGATCACGGGACTCCTACAGCTAGGATGGCAGGCATGGTGGGGAGGGACAGGGAAGCAGGGAGGAGAAAGAATACAGTAGGAACGTCCGTCTGCCTTGGTGGGATCTGGGAATTAAACACTGGTGTGAGCCACTGGGCATGCAGGAGGAACTGAGTGGTGCTGCTTCCAGCTGGCAGAGGAGCAGTCCTGTGGGAGTCTAGTCAGGCTTCGGGGCTTGGATTCTGCCTCTGCAGCTTCTCCCTGTTGTTTATGTATTCTCTGAATCAATGATATGAGGCCCCCCCTCTGGGCAGGCTCTGAGCTGAGGGCTGGGGACAAAGGTGAAAAGACCAGGGAAAGAGGCAGGCTATGTGTCAGCAGAGCCACTAGGGAACCCCTCTGTGGCCCATAACTGAGTCCCGCCTATTAAATACTGAGCATAAACTGGTAAGCTACTAACTGTTAAGACAGAGGAGGGGCTGTGGTCAGTCGGAGTAGGAGGGTGCCTCTCAAGGAGGTGACCTCTTAAAGTAGAAGATACAACCAGGCAATGAGGGGACAGCCTGATATGCTCAGGATCAACAGTTAAGCACCTCTGTGCCCGCATCAGCCACAAGCAGGAAGATGAGGGAAGGCTGGGTTCTTAGGGCCTGAATGTCATGCCCAGAAGCTCCGGTTTCTTGGACAGGCATTGTTTGGGATGTTCCTAGGGAGGGGAGATCTATCATCTGGAGAAGGAAGGCAGATTTAAAGGGAAAGACAAAAGACTGTCCTGTAGATAGTCCAGGAAGGGAACAGAAAGTGAAGACAAGCAGATAGCCCAGGAGGGTTCAGCCAGAAATGAAAGATCCAATATGAGTGACTACTGAAGGGTATGAGAGGGTATGTTTCAAGCCCTCTTCTAGAACGAAGAGCCTCTTTCTGAGGCCGGGGAAATGATCCGGTGGTAAAGAACTTTCTGTGCAAGCATGAACCTGGATTTGAGTTCCCAGCACCCACATAAAAAGCCAGATACAGTTGGCACCTGCAATCCTGTCTCTAGGGAGGTAAAGACAAGTGGATCCCTGGAACCCAACTTACTGGCCAGTCAGTATTGCTAATTCAGTAAGAGATTCTATCTCAAGAGATAATGTCAGGCTAGAGAGACAGCTCAGTGGTTAAGAGCACTGATTCTCTTACAGAGGACCCAAGTTCAATTCCCAGTACCCACATGGTGACTCACCACTATTTGGAACTCCAATTTCAGAGAATGTGACACCCTCTTCTGGCTCCAGTGGTACCAGGCATGCACGTGGTGCACAGACAAGCATGCAGACAAAACTCTCATACAATAGATAAACAGAAATTCAAATAGAAATAAACAAAATTTAAAAAAAGAAAGAAAATACAAATGGCAGAGGGGAAGAGGTAGGGCCCCAGACAGTAAATGACTGAGACAAACACAGAAACTGGAGGTAATTTAAGAGTGAGATGTGGCCAGGAAGCAGAGGGGGCCATGGCCATAACTTTTATTTTGCTCCCAGAAGAAAATGAGGTTGGCTCCTTAGGAAAAGGGCAGACAATAAAATAAGAACACCAGAAAAGAATTATCATAGAGCATGATAATTATCTGCACAGCAGGGGTGAGGAGTGCTGGGCTTCTTGTGTATAGGAATTTGCCGGGCTGTGTGCCCATAGAAGGAGATCACACTGGTGTTTACTGCTCCTCTGTTTTCCTGAAGCATCAGAATCATTCTTGAGTCTGATAGTGTCCCAGCCTGTGGCCAAAGCCCTGTCTGGAAACTAAAACATTACACCTGTGAGCTTGAATTAGCTAAAAGATCCTAAGCCTCTGTTGTGTGCTTGCTTCTTAGAGTCCCAACAGTATGTATAAAGATCAGAAGAGAGGAGAGTGCAGCCACTTTAATTCCAACTGCGTAACGGGTTTCTCTCCCTCTTGACAAAGGGCTCTTTTGGAATCAGACATGGCGCCCGGCTTCTGCTGCAGGAAGTACACGGCTCACATTTCTGTTTCAAGCTCTCCCAATCCCAGACTAGAAAGGTGATTTTTTTTAAGGCCCATTAGCATAATTACCCTGCCTGCAACACTATAGAGAAACGATCAGATGAGCCTGCAAGTTTTGCAGTTATTTGGAGTAAGTCACCTGAAGTTCACCGCCATCAGGATTCATGGCTGCCTTGTGTAATCATGGGGAATTATTTAGTAATAGCAGAGGTACCGTGATCTAATTTAGTTTTAATGCCAGGAGGTGCCCTCCCAGAATTATCAGCCTCTGAGCAATTCTAACTTCCAGGTTTGTTTCACTTTCTGGAGAGGATTTGATTCAAGGCACCTGAAGTTCCTTTTTTTTTATCACCCAAAGTCATCTAGGGTGGCAATGGATCCTACCTCCATGTGTTGAAAAACAGTGCTGAGAGCAGCGGGGCCACAGGAAGCGAGGGTGGACACCCAGCTAAGTGGAAGCTGGATGGAATTTGATCCATCGGCTATTTTCTGGGAGAGCCCTGATTTCCCTCCTACTCATTACCTCGTTCTTCAGCCAGCCCAGACTCTGCCGTTATTTGGGTAAAACTAATGATAGACATAGATGGGAGCCAATTTTAGCTATTTTAACACTTAACCACACATCACATCCTGTGGAGGAAGTGGCTGCTGCTGTGTGTGCAGATGAGGACGCTGAGGTTGAGAGGGCGAGACATTCACTTCCGGTAATACGGAGAGTAAGAGGAATAGGTGGGATCTGAACCTTCCCTAATTTATACTCATCCTGAGCCAGGCATGCATGAGGACACCTGCCGGTAATCCCCAGCACTCCAGATGTTTGTGAGTTCAAGTCCAGCCTGTTTCAGGCCAGTCAGGGCTTCATAGAGAGACCTGTCTTGTTATTAAAAAAAAAAACAAAAAACAAAAAACAAACAAAAAAAGGGAGGAGGAAAAAGGAGAGAAGATGAGGAGGAAGAAGAATAATCTTGATGTGTTCAGTCACTTTAACCCCTTATAATCGCTCAAGAAGTTGCTACCTTTTTTTTTTTTTTTTTTTTCAGATGAGGTTGGTTTGGCCAAAGTAGATGAGGTAAGGAGATGGAAAAGTCAGAAATGGAACCAGTGCAGCCTTGGCCATAGATAGAGACTTGAGAAGCGTGTGGACAGCTCAGGCAGAGGCTGGGTACAAGGCTCTCAATGAGGCGTGTCCAGCTGCCCAGCTCTGTTCTTCCGGCTTCTGGGCAGAACCTCCTCCCCAGCATCCACTTCTCATTCAGAAGCCAGTGTCTCCTGTTGTCATCCTGTATTAACAAAACCTACTTTGAGATGCTTATTCGTCCACGATTATGCTGCCGGCAGAGGGTGGCCTGGTTCCACAGGAAGGGTCAGGAGGTGGACTGGCTTGTCACCATTCTCCCTGGGGACTGAGGCCACATCCAGGCCTCCCTAGGTTTTGCCCTCCCATCTCCACAAGAACAGCAGGGTTAGGCTCTTGATTGAATTTGTGGCCTGGAACTCAGCAGTCCTCTTGCAGCACTGGGATTATTCCCATTTCCAGGTTTTAAAACCAGCCCTGTAAACCAACAAGCTGCAGAACTCTTGCTTGGTCTCATTTGTGGAGAGGATGTGGAGGGAACTGTCTGTTTTGAGACTGAGTCTGCCTTAGTCACTGTTCTATTGCTGTGGAGAGACACCATGATCAAGGCAACTCTTATCAAAGGATGCATTTCATTGGGGACTTGTTTACAGTTTCAGAGGGTTAGTCCATTGTCATCACGGTGGAAAACATGACACTGGAACAGTAGCTAAGGGCTACATCCTGATCTACAGGCAGAGAGAGAGAGAGAGAGAGAGAGAGAGAGAGGAGGTGGAGACTGGGCCTTGCATGGCCTTTTGAAACCTGCCTACTCCCAGTGACATACTTCCTCCAACAAGGCCACACCTCCAACAAGGCCACACCTCCAACAAGGCCACACCTCCAACAAGGCCACACCTTTTAATCCTTCTAATCCCTTCAAACTGTTCGACCCCCTGGTGACTAAGCATTCAAATCTATGAACCTATGGGGGCCATTCTTATTCAAACCACCACAGAGTCTTATGTAACCCAAGCCTGCATCAAACTAGGTAGACAAGGAAAACCTTGAACTCTTGATCCCCAGCCTCCGCCTCTCAAGTGCTGGGATCATCGCCATCATATCCTGCTCATAACTCCCATGTCATATGAAAACCATCAGTCAGAAAGGAGATGATCTGAAGAGAGTTGGGTCAGTGAAAGAGGTCTCTCCCGCTCACAGCCCTGCGTGTCTCCTCAGACAGTGAAGGCAGATGAGACCTGCAGTCCTGTGTGAACTAAGCTGCGCCTCCCTGGGTCTCACCTCTGAACACCTCACTGTCCCCGTGGCGGCCAAAGAGGAGCCTCAGCAAGCCACCTGGACCCGTGTGCCACATGAACTGTCTGTTCCCAAGCTCCAAGCAGAAGTTCAGTGTGCCCTGCACATGCCGGGTGGCCAGCAAAGGCTGTGCCCTGACTCTGCTTGTCTATTTCTTTCTGTTGTTTTACTCCTCCTGTCCTCTCTCACCACCTTCTAACCAGTGTCCCTGGTTGTCATTTTCTGTGGCCTAATTATAGACACCCCTCCTCTGAACAGCTGCCTCCTGACATGGTGGGCGCCATCGACACCCTTGGTATTGGTACTAAGCTGAGAAGGCTTCCCAGAGGATATGTGCACCAAAGGGACACCAACTCAGAGTAGAAGCTAGTGGGTTTAGGCACTGCACGTGAAGAGAAAGCAGGCAGGGTCTCTCTCTCTCTCTCTCTCTCTCTCTCTCTCTCTCTCTCTCTCTCTTCTCTCTCTCCTCTCTCTCTCTCTCTCTTTCGATATTTTGATACAAGGTTTCTCTGTATAGCCCTGGCTGTCCTGGAACTACTCACTTTGTAGACCAGGCTGACTTCAAACTCAGGGATCCGCCTGCCTCTACCTCCTGAGTGCTGTAGTTAAAGGCACACACCACCACACCCAGCCTGGAAGCAGGTATTTTAGGCCCAGAATTGATCGACAGGAACTACTGGGGGTGGGGGGTGGGGGCTGTTTAAGGAGCTGTCCCTCTCAGCCTGGCTGAAGCCTGGCTTGGTGACCCTTGCAGGTAGAGGAAGGTAGCTACCCAGACTTGTCAAGGACCTTTAGGGGCTGTTCAAGATCTGTTCAAGATCTGGAAATGAATCTTGAGGGCTATGGGGAGCCAGTGAAGGTCTTAGGTGAGGTGAGAGAAAGGCCTGTATTTGGCAGCTCATCTGACCATACACAGACTAGGGGGCCTGCGAGCTTCATGACCCATCTCTCCTCCTAGCCTCCCTCACACACACAGACCAGAGAGCCTGGTTTCCTCTGAGACACAGCACATGGACACCGGGCAGGGGGCTGCGGGCTGTCTGTTGTCCATCCTATGCTGACTGGTCCCAGCCTGGAATGTCGCCTGTGACCTCTCATCTCTTACCTCGGGGCAGGACATCAACACCCAGTCTCCACTGGGTAGAGTTGAGGTTTGAAGTCTGAGACCCTGCCCCCCCCCCAACCCTCTCTCCTTATCTTGCTTCTGCTCCTCACAGCCATTCCTCAGCTCTGCAACCCTCCCTTGGTCCTGGCTAATGGTCCTCTCTCCAAATACAAGCTCTTTTGTTCGCCAGGCAGCTTGCTTGGCCCTCAGCCCTAGCTTGATCTTAATGAACCCAGTGGGTCAACTGAAGGATGAGGCGGCCCCATTAGACTATTGTTGGCAACAGCTTGGTACCCTGTCCTTCCCTGTTCAAACTTCCCTTCCGTAGCCCTTTCTACTCTAACACAGTGACAGTGGTGTTCATGCTCTCTCTCTCTCTCTCTCTCTCTCTCTCTCCCCTTCCCTCCCCCTCTCTCTTTCCCTACCCTCTCTGTACCAATCCTATAATTCATTAGCCCCTCTCCCTTCCCTGAAGCCTCCTGAGTGTTGGGATACTGATAGGCACCACCAGCTGGTGACAGGGGTACTTAATTCGGCCATGACTGGGGACATCTTTGTCCAGCAAAGTAGTCTATACTTCACAAGTCAGCACCACTCTACCCCAACAGTTACCATGAACACCAGTTGAAGGTTAAAGTTCAGCTCTAGGCTGAAGTTCCTCCCCACCAGGGCTCCCTCCAGCCTCTCCTGCTGTTGGGCCCAGGTTTCTTCTAGCCATCAAGGTGGGCCTCACTTTTGTCAGATGAAGCTAAATTCTATCTATGGAGGCTCCAAAGGCTGCTTAGTACCACCCATGTGCTAGCTTATGAGAAGAGGCCCGCATGCGGCCCTTTAGAGCATGCAAAGTCCTTTTCATTGCATTAAGTCGTTCAGCCATCCATCACACGCATTCCAGGGAAAGTGCTCCGCCATAGAGTTGAGGCTCCAAGGTGTGTGCAGGAGGCAAAGGCCACAGAGCATGACAGGGTTGCCTTGATCCCTGAGCAGAACACGAGGGCAATGGGGCTGAGGACTGGAAGATCACACAGTAGAAAGACCCTTGGGTCCAGTGTAGGACCTGGGGGAGAAGGACCCCAATGGAGGCTGGCAGAGACACATGGAGGGGAGAGGTGAAGGGGTGGACGTGAGGAAGGGCTCAGGGAAGTCATCGGAGTTGGGGACGTTGGATTTCCAGCTGGCTCGGCTGCAGGAGGAGGAGAAAAGACAGAAGAAAAGGGGGGTAGAGGATACCACAGCACCAAGAGCCACGAGGATCAACAAGGACAGCCCGGGCGGCTGTGGTAGGGACCACATGCTATGCTGTATAGCTCTGGGGTTCTCACCAGAACCAACACGTCCCCTCTAGTCCCCCACTGCCACACAAGGTCTGACTGGGGCCATCATCCCATCTCACAAGTAGGAAAAGCAAACTCAGGAAATCACCTTACTTTCTCAGGACCCTAGGCCTGGGGAGTGGCAGAGAGCTGATACATATTCCCTGGGGCTCCAGGGACTGGAAGCCCAATGGGCCAAGAAGATGGTAGGGGCCTGGGATCTACAGTCCAGCCTCAGGATTGGCATGGGTCAGTGCCATTTGAGGGGAGGAAGTGTTGTTGAGGACACCGTGGGGAAGCAGAGAGCAGAGCAGGGAGTCTGCCCTGAACAGGGGAGGTAGCAGGAAGGGATGGGATGGGGGGAATTCATGGGGGAGACTGACATGGGTTCCCTGGGCAGAGGGCACAGAGCCCAAAGAGCAGAACTGGATGTGTGCCCCACTGTGCTACTGTTGCTTCACATAGTAGGCCTTCAACAAGGAACTGCCCCTGTGTAGTGTTGAGGGAGGCAGAGACAGAGATACAAAGAGAAAGGAAGGAGATGCACATACCAAGAGACAGAGAGGTAGGAAGATAGAGACAGACCAAGAGGGTGACAGCTAGGCAGCAACAGGGAGCAGTTTCAGTGCTGGTACCTCCTGCATGTCAGAGGGCAGTGTGGAAGAAGAGCCCACAACTGCCCTCCACAGAGCTGGCAGGGGGAAGCATTGGGGGGGGGGGGTGTCTCTCAGCAGGTCAGCTCCTGCCATGAAGTTCACACAGCCTCTCCCTCAAGGACAAGCCTCACTAGGAGGGACGGAGCCCTTCTGCCTCATCCCCAGGGTGAGGGCACCCACCGAGCAGATGTGTGTGGCCCTGTGCTCAACTACTTGCACTTCAAGGCCAGACCCAAAGACTTTTCCCTCTGAAGCTGCCCCTCCCCCATCCTCTATTTCCTATGCCAGCTGTAACAGCTATGCCTACCGTTCCATGCCCAGTATCCCACCATCGCAAAGAGCAATATGAGACCACACAGTGGGCGAGTCCTGGACAGAGCTGGGGTGCTCTGGAGACAAGTGCCTTGGCCTTTTCAGCAGCCACGGTGCCTTGGTCTGGTCATTCTGGATGCAGAATTAGCCTACAGGGACTGAGGTAGGCAGAAAGGCCCTTCTACTCCTTCACGTGCTCACATGTGAGGGTTTCTGTCCCTCTCCCACAGGCTCTACTCACACACTCCCATCTGTCTGCGCATGGAGGCGCTAGGGAAATGTAGGTCACAGGCAGGAAGTCTGGCTTGTGGTGATCCAGCTGCCCCTCACGGCATTCACATTGGATGGGTATTTGCATCCCTCCACCCCCTCTGCCTTGCTTTCCTGGGTCAGTGTGACTCAGGCCACCCTGCTGCCCAAGAGAGGACAAGACAAGCCTCCTAGTCATTGGCCTCTTCTCTGTAAGATTGTCCCTCTACTGGACAAGGTGCCCTCTTCGAAAGATGAAGCAAAAAAAAAAACAAAGCATGTTCAGACATAGCCCATGGAATATTCCAGAATGAGAGGAAAGCCATGACCATAGCTGATTGGGCTGGCTTTCCAGGGGAGGGGTGTGATTTGTGAATGCACACATGAGAACCCCATCCCTCCATGCTGAAATAGGGGTCTCATCTGGAAGAATTATCACAAACTCCCCCATATAAAGCCACCACATGGCCCTGTAGACACGGAAATCATCCCCCCTTCCACTCAGAACCTGCTTTGCTATCTGTGTCCCGATTCTCAGCGCGGACCCCATATCCCCTGCCACAAGGCCAGAGGTTCGGGCCTCCCGGCTCTTTCTTGTTCCACCATCTCAGCCTCTAAGCTTCTAGTCTGACTGGCCAGGCAGCTTTGGAGCCCAGAGGTGGCACCTGACAGAGTAGCAGCTAGACTCATCAGCATTAGGGGACTAGCAGGAAGCCCAGGGTACCCGAGTGGCGTCATCTGAAAGCCTTCCTGGAGGAGGTGACTGGAGCAGTGTCCACACATGGGTGGGACAGACCAGAGTCAGGTGAGTGGGGAGAGCTGAGATGGAGACCACCCAGAGCAAAGGCTAGGAGAATACATGGAGTAATTATGGTGGCACCAGCAAGGGAGAATGTGTGGCACTGAGGCCAGAGCCAAGTGCCATCTAAGGGTCAGTCCATGGCCCACCTTGAGCCCCATCAGTGGTGTTAGATTTTATACTAGCACCATGGCAGACTAGCTGTACATGGAGCCAAGGACATGGAGGGAGTGAGGCAGCTGCCTAGGTGTCCAAGGCTAAAGTGAGGTGGAGCTAAAGAGGGAGAGGCAGGGTAGCTCTCGGAACCTTTATAAAGCAGGCAGAGGCTTCAGAGGCCCTGTTTTGTCCTTCCCCGGCTTCCATCTTCCCATCATGCAGAGCGCCTGTCAGGAAAATCTTAGCAGATCTTTCCCTTGGGTCTCCACACTCATAGGGCTGTTTACCACCTACTCCAGACTCACTGGGCTTCCAAAGGTAACTTCTCAAGAGCAGTTTTAAAGCTTAGGGCACACTGTGGCTTCAGAAGGTCTGGGGTAGGCTGACCCACAGCTTTATCCAGAAAGCAAAAGTAATGAAGCCAGTCAGATAGGAGGCCTGATGGGAAGGGCCTGAGTGGGAATCAGGACCCATCCCTTGCAGGGCAGTGCTAAAATGTGGATAAGTACATGTCTTTGCCCTAAGCACACATGTGTATGAATGTTCCCTCCCTCCCTTGGTCTCTTACCCAGAATGCCTTTCTCTAGAGGACATCAGCTACTGTCCTCTGCAAGGGCTTTATCCTGGCCCTGTCCTGGCCAGCTCAGCACAGCACAGCCTATTTCCCTGAATCTGCAGCCTTCCTGCCCAGCTGGCCCCATAGGCCTGGGTGTATCGGCAGTATGAGACCCTGCTGTCAGCTTCTTTTTCTTACTGATCTTTCTTCCTAATGGCACTATGGAGGATAGCAGGTGTGAAGGGCAGGACAGGTGGGCACGACAGGTGGGCACGACAGGTGGGCAGGACAGGTGGGTAGGGCAGGTGGGTGGGACAGGTGGGTAGGACAGGTGGGTAGGACAGGTGGGCAGAACAGGTGGGTAGGACAAGTGGGCAGAACAGGTGGGCAGGACAGGTGGCATCGCTGTCTGCCTGTCCTGTTGGGAAGTCCAGAGGTCACAGTAAGGCTAGTCTGAGGCTTCCTGGGCAACGGAGAAGGCAAAGTGGATTTGAGATCAGGAGACCCAGGGTTCATGGCAGCTAAGAGAGGGGAAGAAGAACAAGCCGCTGTATTCGTTCCATTTCTGTTGCTGTGATAAAATGTCTGACAACACAATTCCAGGTTGGAGTCTATCATTATGGGAGGCCACATAGCAGGAGCTGATGCAGTTAGCCCCATCCACAGTCAAGGGCAGGATGCATGCTTTCTCTCCTTTGATACAGTTCAGGATCTGAACCCAGGGAATAGCACTACCCACTTTGAGGCTGGGTTATCCCACATCAGTTACATAATTGAGACAGTCTCCCTACAGACCAACTACGTCTAGATAATCCCTCACTGAGACTCTCCTCCCTGGAAATTCTACAAGTTGATAAAACTGTCACAGTGTCTAGGAGTTCCTAGGTTGAGTTACAAGTCCCATCTGTAGCTGTGTATCCTGGGACCCTTTGGAGCCTAAAGATCTCTCTGAGCACAGGCAGGGACTCCCCATTGTTCGATGGGAAGTCAAGGGCTCTATCCTTGAGTATTCAAGGCATAGCCTGGTGCTTAGCTGTGTCAACGGGACCAGCTCTGCCTCCCTGCCTCCTCAGGGACATGTCACACACACACACACCCCCATAAGCCTGTTCACAGACTGAGCCTAGAGATGGAAGGATCTTGGGCCAGCAAGATGGCTCAGGGATAAAGATGCTTGCCGCTCAAATCTGACAACCTGAGTTTGATTCCTGGAGCCCATGTAAGACAGAAGGAGAAAACTGATTCCACAAAAGTCATCCTTTGACCTGCATGTGTACAGTGTGGCACCTATACTCACACACACACATATGCACATGCACACGTACAGGCACACACACAGACACATACACACAGAGACGCAGACACACACACACACACACACACACACACACACACACACACACACACACCATGGGAGGAGCTGACTGTGCATTCCCTTCCCTGATTCAGGTACACCAGGCTAGTATTGTTGCTTCACCACAGATCAGGAAACTGAGGCTTGATTCCCAGGTCTTATCCCAGGGCCTGTTGAGTATCAGAATCAGGAAGAAACCTGAGAGGCAGAGCAGGCTTCATTAGAGCCTCCTAAGTCTGAAGTGGCAGATTCAACCTCGGAGAAGAGCCACATAGGCTCGGTTTCAGAGACAAAGATATATGGCTCCTGGGTTGACTGTACCGGCTTTGTGTCTTTGGGCAAGTTGCTCAGCCTCTCTGAGAAGTCCTCTCATCTCCAGCATGAGGGTTGGTAGAGGGAAAATGAGGTGATGAACGGAGGGGGTGGCTGGGCACATCTGTGATCTTAACATTAGCCTCACTCCTGGCTAGCCCTTGACGGCATCTACAGTCTCTCTGGCTCAGAAGAAGGGATCAGGGCACCATGACCTCAGACTTCTGACAGCTTTGAGCTGAAAATAGCTCTGTCTCTAGACCAGCCCGATCCTCTCACAGCTGTGCCTGCCTTTTGCTGTCCCCTGTTGAGCTGACACAAGTTCTTGCCATGTCACAGAGTCACGCTCAGTCCTGAACTGGCTCAGCAAACAGTCCCCAGAAAGGGAGATTTTCCACAGCAAATGGAAGAGCCCACGGTTGGCAGCTTGAGCCCGGCGATGGCTCTCAGACAGTACAGCCAGAGAAAAGTTCTAGATTGCGCGCCCAGCAACCTGGTTTTGGTCACTGCTCTTAGCGTATGCTCTCAACTCCCTTGAGCCTCAGTTTCCTCTTCTAAAAAACAGCAGCCGGCAAGTTGGTTATGAGGATTCAGGGAAGCCATGTACAGCGGAGACTGTTCCTGATACCTGACTCAGAGCAAGTACTCCAAAAGGAGCTCTGTTGGCTGAGCCTGCTGGCACAGGTCTGCCGTTCTAGTTGCCCAGGAAGCTGAGGCAGGAGGATTGTTAAGTTTGAGTCCTGCCTGAGCTACTGAATGAGTTCAGTGCAAACCTGGACAAATAAGTTATGGAGACCCTGTTTCAAAATAAAAAATAAAAAGAAACTGTATGGTGGTGGCAGCGCACGCCTTTAATCCCAGCACTTGGGAGGCAGAGGCAGGCGGATCTTCATGAGTTCCAGTCTGGTCTACAGAGCGAGTTAGTTCCAAGCCAGCCGCGGCAATGTAAGACCCTGTCTCCAAAGAAGAAAGGACTAGGATGGCTAAGGGTATAGGCCAATGGTAGGAGTGCTTGTCTGACTCATTTGAAGTCACGGGCTTGATCTCCAGTACTGGGGGAATGTGTTGTGGCTACTTCATCTGTAATCCTCGGAACCCAGCAGAGGCATAGCTGCCTCCTCACCTGCCACAGGGCTCCCAATGCCCTGGGCAAAAGCAATTACTGGTGACCAGAGGAACCGGGGTGTCAGCCTGGGTCCTACCCCCCAGGAGTCACAAAGCAAGCCAGACCTCCCAGCACATTCACAGACCCTACTCACCTGTGTGAGCCAGAGAGCCTCCACAGAGGTCCAGCTGCACCCACTTTCACTTTGCGTTGGGTCTACACAGGCTACCCATCAGTGATACACCAAGCAATACTAGGTCTGCCAATTTGTCTCCTCAAGAAACTGAGGCTGAACCAGCATCAGGAACTGGCTCTGGGCTGCCCGGCAACCCAGAATGCTGATTTGAATCTAGATGGTTAGAACTGGAACATTCTACCCTGGAGATCAACATTCGTAAGTGAGAATTACCCACACAGAAGCCCAGAGAAGGGGAGGAGGTCTGAGTACAATGGGCCAACAGGAGGTCCAGCTGCTCCCGTTCGTTCATTCATTCATTTATCCAATGACATGTATACATGTCCTCAGGAGGTGCTGCTAACACAAAATTACAAGGAAAAATGGAAGCAAGACAGGCTCTGCCCTCAACATCCTATGATCTCAGATAGGAGTCAGGGTAGTGACCAATGTCTTGAGGGTGTGGTGGGAGAGATGACAGAACCGTGAGAATCCTGGAGAGAGGTGGCAGGGGTTAGGGGCTTCCCTCTCTACTGCCCACAACCCCTCTTTTGTCCCTGTCTTTGACACTCACGAGGATTACTAGAAAGACTTGCTTTTTTGAAGGATAGACCTTGGCTGATACTTGTCCCCATTTACAGATAGAAAAACTGAGGCCCATGAAAACAGAGCTCAGGTGGCAGGCAGTGCACAGCATCTAAGCTCTTTTTTTTCCACTGGTCTTCCTGCCTCCGATTAGCTCTTCAGTCTTTCCTTTCCCCTAGCCCTCCTTGACCTCAACCTAGGAGACTCACTTTTTTTGTTTTTATTCATCAATCAACCAGACTATCTATATATGTATTTATTCAAGACTAGTTGTCTTAAAACTCCATATATAAACTAAGCTAGCCTCAAATTCATGGCGATCCCCCTGCCTCTGCCACCACACCAGGCTTAGATTCGCTTCTCTGACGCTGCTGCTTCCTCTTTGCACATCAGTGCTGATGGCTATAATTCCACTGCCCAGCGGCCAAGCCACTGAACATAAATGGAAGCTCAGTGTGTCTGCCGCCAGATAGGAGAGACTCTTACAAAACTTCAAGAAGGGGAGAGAGCCTAGAGCTCCACCCATCTCAGATATATCCGGCAGGTTCCCAGGACCCTTCAAGGAGCTTGCTGAGACTATTACTGCAAGTAGAGAATCTTCCAGAGTGCCTCCAGCTCAGGCCTTTGCGCCGCTCTTCTGTCCTGGAGTGCTTTTCTTTGCCCCTTTCCCCAGGTGAACTGCCTCCGTTCAGCTCCTTGCTTACACACTTGTTTGGACACCCACTAATGCCAAGCAGAGAGATGTGCACTGGGGATTCCAAGAGCTTAGAGATTAGAGGGGGCTGTACAGTTAATCCCATACCAATCCACAAAGCAGAGCAGACTGGGCAAGAGACAGCAAGGCGGTGAGGTCTGATTCGATGGACTCGGGAAACATGGTCTAGAGAGTAAAGGCTTCTCAGAAAAGACAACTGTCCAGGAGCCAGGGCAAGAAATAGGAGTGAAATCAATTACTGAAGCGATGGGGTGGGGGGAATACCCCAGACAGAAGGTACAGCCTGTGCAAAGGCCCTGAGGTGGGTCAAGCCAGCATGGCGGGTGCAGGGGGAAGGGACGGAAGTGTAGTTCCATGGCTTAGACCTGAAAGGCAAGCCTAGGGGTACTAGGGAGAAAAGGGTCAAGAAACGAGAGGAAGGCATGGGTATGGCTGTCCCAGAAGCCAAGGGAAAGAAATGTTTCAAGGAGGGAGTCATGGAGGATCTGAGTGACCTGCCCACACTCCCAAGGTGATGGAGTCTCCCAGAAAGAAACCAAGGATAAATGAGGTGGCTCCCTGGTCCAGTAGCATCAGTATCTCTACAGGAAGGAAACCAGAGCCTATGTCTTTTTCTCTCCATATGCACAAACTGAGGCAAGACCACATGGACTCAACGGAAGGGAACCATCCACAGGCTAGGAGCAGGGCCCTCAGCAGAAACCAGGTCACCTGGAAATGGTCTTAGTCGTCCAGCTTCTGGGTCAGTGAGGACGTGATTTCCACTGTCATTTCTGGCCAGCCTACAGCATTGTGTCATGGCCATCCACACTCACAGGGGCTATCAATGTCATGAAGTCACCTCTTTCAGAAAGTCCTTCTTGACACGGGGACAAGGGGTTCCACAGTGCCTGGGCTTCTTCCTTGGAGGCCTAACTGGGCTTTGTCCTAACCTGGGAGCTTTGTAAAGGCAATTGGACTTCTCAACACCCAGAGTCCTGGCTCAAGACCCGAGAGTGGTGCAAACAAACTGAGCAGATGCAGAACAAGAGCTGGGGAGGGGCTTCCTTTCTTGTCCCGGCCCAGAATGGGTTTCAGCTGTAGACCTCTGAGGCTGGCTTGGTGGGAGGCCAGTCCCTGCTCTGCTCTACTGAGAACAATCCCAGAGAGAATTCGAAGGCAAGGGCTCCTCCTCTGCCCTTCCTGGCCTTGCCTGGAGTCTCCTCTGTCCCAATGCCTCTTTCCTTGATCCAAGACACACACATCCCCCACCCCACCCCACCCCACCTTGCCATAGCAGAATACAGGAGATCAACAGGCTAAGACAGGGGTCAGGTTGCACACCACTGAGATAAAAGCTGTCTCAGTTTCCAGTCTCATCCTGCTCAGAGGCTGCTGTTGGCAAACACAGGGGACTGAGAGAGGGGCTGTAGGCTCCTGAGATTTCCTGGATGGGAAGGGGCTCCAGGGACCACCATAGTTCTGCCTAGCCATGTTGATCCCTGCAAGCACTCCCACAGTTCTCCAGGTTGGATCGGATCTGTGCCTTCCTGGAGCAACATGAAGGAGCCTTTATGGGTCATGCCCAGGCCATGCCACGCTTGAGATGGACAATTCTGGAAACACCAAGCCTATCTATCTTACAGCCCAGACTGTGTGTCCCTGGGCTCCTCTCCAGGAAGACATCCCTTTAAAGCGGGTCTTGGGATTCATGGGTGGCCTCCCATTCCAGACCAAAACCTCTTCCAGAACAGAAGCTGTATTCCTCCCTCTTCCCCTCCTCTCCAAGGACTGATTGTTACATGGATGAAGTGTCCCACAGATCACACAGGGAACAGTGTCCTGTCGTCTCACTGTCGGAAGATGCCGGGTCCATAGTAGGGCCTGGCCCAGCTCCCCTGGGGGCTAGAGCCTGAAGCATGGCAAAATCCTTCTCTCTCTGGACAGATTTGGGCTGCTGGAGGAGGAAGGGAATTTGGCCTTGACTCTGGGCCAGGCAGCCAGGCCTGGCTGGAACAAGGGAGTCTGGAGGGAGAAGAGCTATCTTTTTTTAGTAGAGTGTGTGGTCTCCAAAGGGCCACAACCCTGAGAAGACTTGCCTAAGTCGTTAGCTGTCGAAAACCTCCTTACCTTACCTTACCCAATGGCCCTGTCTCCTCAGTAAACCCCTCATCCTGCCCCCCCCATCTCTACTCCTGCCCTCCTGTTTCTCTCTGTTGCTGGGAGACAGCCACTATATGCCAGCATCCTAGTCAAATGAGCAGCAGCCTGGCCAGCCAAGTAGCCAGTAAGCTTGAATACCTGCATCCTTGGGGTCCCAAGCCTCCTGAACCCCCCTAGAAGAACCAGTCTGCAGCTTCCAGCAGCCCCACTCTGCCTGTGCACTGACCACAGCAACTTTTCTCCAGCATTTTGCTCAGGGCTCCCAGTGGCCCAGGGGAGCTGAGAAGGGAGTAGCTCCCCAACTGCAGCAGCCTGGGGGCCTTGTGTACCAGAGAGGAAAGCTGGGAGCTTTCAGCTCAGCCCTGGCCTTTAATTACAAGGTACATTCAGTTGCCTGCTCGTTTCTGCTTCTCTGCAGACCTCACTAATTGAATTTGCCACAGCAGCAGGCAGACCTAGGGGACCGAGAGACCAAGGAGCAGGGGGCTATAAACTTACTTCCTTTCCTGCTTGGCCAAGAGCAAAGTGCAAGAAGCCAAAAAACTCTATCCGGTTACTGGACCATGCCAGTGCCACGTCTAAGGGGACCCTTCTGCCCCATGACCCATGGCCCACAGCACCCATGCCTTCCCTAAGCCCAGAGGCCAAGTGCATCCAGATGCCTGCCTCCCCCATTTCAACTCTGATTCCCAAAGCTAAGCAAAGTCTGCTGGAGCAGTGGGATAAAATCCCAAACTCTGCCACTTAGCCATTTAGCTGGCTCAGCTCACCTACCGTAGGAGTCGCCTGGGTCCAGGAGGGAATCGGGCTCCATGGCATGTGGGCCCCTGGGCCGCGGCCCCACCTGATTTATGAACCGAGGCCGTCTCCATGAGCGCCTGCGCTTCTCCTTTTGTATTCCATCTGGCGGCTTCTCCAACTAGATGACTGGGTATTCCTGCAAGCAGGCCCCTTTCCAGCCCTCGCCTTCATACAGTACATTTAAAGTAGCAGTAACCTTTTTTTCCTCCCCCCGCAGCCTGCCTGGAAACATTAGAAGGGACCGAGGCGGCGAGATGTCTAAAATAGGAAGACGCTGGGGACGGCTGGCCTGGCTGCCCGCGATGCTGGCTGCAGGGATCTGGTCCGGCTGTGCAGATGGAAAAGCTAAAAGGTAAGGCTGACACGGAGCTTAACATCTGGAAGCCGGTTCTGGGACCTCTGGAGCCTGTGCGAATGGATGGGGAGGCTGACCTCCTCGTGGGAGGAGATAAGGGTGTCTGCTGTTCACCACCTAGCACCCCAAAGCCCAGGGGCTTCTCCCAGGCCTTGCAGGAACCTCCCACTCAAATCTGTTCTCAGACATTTCCTGCAGTGTGGGATGCAGAAATTGACTCATCCATCCATTCAGTCACTAAATATTTTTTTGAGAATCCAGTCCTTGCCAGACACCATGCTGTGCTGGGTCTGCAGCAGAGAGCAAGGTGAAATGTCTGGCCCACTGCAGGGGCATTGGCACCCGGGCATGCTAGGTACTGCAATGGAGCATGCAGGATAGTACCCCAGGAGTACGGAGAATGGGGGCTCACTGGAATGAGAGAGATGGTCATGGGGGTTCCCTGGGGGGAAAAGGCACGTAGCAGTTAGCCAGGCAAAGAAGGATGAAAGGCTTGCCTATGAGACATTGGGTAGTTGTCAGATTTGTTTAGTGGTTAGAACGAATAGATAGAGCTGAGAGAGAGAGGTGGAGAGGGAGTCCAGAGTAGGTCAAGTTGGACATCTGGTTGGTGACATGATTTCCAGTTCAAAGGCGTCTCTGGCCATTGTGAGAAGGATGGGGCAGGGGTGGCCTGAGTGTGCCTATAGCTTCAACAAGAGCAGCTGTAGTCACATGGGGACATGTTGTTAAGACCCACCCACTGTGGTACCTTTAGGAATGTTTACCCACCAGTCTCCCATGAGAGCCTCCCAAGGGTGACTTCTGCTAGAAACCCATTTCATAGACAAGTACAATGCAGCTTAGAGTTGTATCCAGGCCACAGCTTGTGAGTGACCACCTGGGCAGGTCTGTCTGGGTTCCAGAGAGGTCACAGCATTGGCACCAGAGAATGGAAAGTCATCACCCTGGTCCAAGCCAGTGCAGGCCAGTACCGCGGACTCCTAGCAGGAAAAACTTCATCTGAGTACAAGAGGAGAAATGCAAGCAGGGTTTGGATGGGTTGAACAGGGGAGGAGGGCAGAGTGAACTGTGTCCAGGATGGCACAGAGGCAGGAGCAGAGACCTGTGCTGACAGGGGAATATCTGGTGGGGAGCAGACCACCACGTGACTAGAGAAGGTTATAGTGAGAAGAACTCAGAGATAGAGCTCAGAGGACCAGAGGGAGAACTGGAGTGCAGTCTTGCTCTAGGGGCCATGGGAAGCGTCTCTTCAGAGGCTGACCTCCTTTCCCAGGGATGCCTGGGTATTCCTTTGAGCAGCTCTTTCCCAGCCTTCCCAACTCCAACGCTTCCTGCTGGAGAAGAGACGGCATCAGCCCTCCCTCCACCTAGCTGACTGCTAGGATCCGAGCCTCCATCACTGGCCTGCTCTTTTGGAGGAATGGCTGTGGAGTTGGGTAGAGAAATTAAAAGGAGAGACATGGGGGGCATGCATCTACAGGACTTGGATCAAGCTTTTGCTGCCATGAGTCCATGGTCTGGGCCTGCACTGGCTTGGTCCAGGGTGAGGCTGAGCTAACAGCATCTACACTGAGTCCATCCCAGCTGCTACCTGACCACAAGGAGGTTCCTCCTGCTCCTTCACCCCCTCCTCCCAACTTTGGATGACAGGATCCGGGCTCCCAGCCTCCTGCTGCCTTAATTACAGGGAGGCCAGGCCCTACCCAAGCCTACTGTGGGTACCAGGCTCCTTGGATCTCCTCATTAAGGGTGCATGGAGAAGGGATATTAAGGGGATTGGGGGGGGGGTTAAGTATAGGGAATGGGACCATGTTCTCCCAGCCAGTAGGTGAGTTCTCTCCGGTCCTGGGGCATCCTGGGAGCCCTGGGATTCACTACAGATCAGCAAGTGCTGGGAAAGCTGAGGTAGAAGGGTAGCGAGTTCAAGGCCAGCCTTAACCACATTAGTGAGAACCTAAAAAGGCCTGGGGCGGGCTGGCAACAAGATGGCTTAATGTTTTGGTAAAAGCACTTGCTACCTAGGCCTGACAACCTGAGTCTGATTTGTGGAACTCACAGCAGAAAGAGAGACACACATGCAGACCGTGTGTGTGTGTGTGTGTGTGTGTGTGTGTGTGTGTGTGTGTGTGTGTGTGTGTGTGTTTGCGAGTACACATGTGCAAGCCTGCCTGAATGCATCCCTCCAATATTAATAAATAAAAACAGCTAGCATGCATAAAACTCTGGGTTCGATCCCCAGCAGCACTTTAACCGGCATGGTGGTGCATACTTACAATTCCAGCACTTGGGAGGTAGAGGCCGGAGAATCTGAAGTTCAAGATAATCCTCAGCTACAGAACAAGTTCAGGCTATTAGAGCCCTTAAAAAAGTTTGATCAGAGTGTATTATGTGGAATTCCTAAATAATCTATAAAAATATATATTAAAAAAAAAAAAAAAGGATGGTCCCTGTACTGGCTGGTTTTGTGTGCCAACTTGACACAAACTGGAGTTATATCACAGAGAAAGGAGTTTCAGTTGAGAAAATGCCTCCATTAGATCCAGCTGTAAGGCATTTTCTCAATTAGTGATCAAGGGGGGAGGGCCCCTTGTGGGTGGTACCATCTATGGGCTGGTAGTCTTGGGCTCTATAAGAAAGCAGGCTGAGCAAGTCAGGGGAAGCAAGCAAGCCAATAAGAAACATCCCTCCATGGCCTCTGCATCAGCTCCTGATCTCTGACCTGCTTGAGTTCCAGTCCTGACTTCCTTTCATGATGAACAGCAGGATGGAAGAGTAAGCTGAACAAGCCCTTTCCTCCCCAATTTGCATCTTGGTCATGATGTTTGTGCAGGAATAGAAACCCTGAATAAGACAGTCCCCTTAGCTCATAACTTGACTACACCTTAACTGGCTGGATGACTCGGAGTAAGCCATCCATCCTTCAGGGCTAACATTAGGCTAGAAGAAGAAGACAGCCTAGGGCCCGGCTGATCTCTGACAGTCAGTGGAAGGTATGGCTCTCCCCTACTCCAGCTCTGACCCTCTCCACAGCTTGGTGCAGCCAGTGGGGAGAGCAGAGGCCCCTTCTGTAGCCAAGGGCACTAAAGGACTTGACTATGGATTTCTGAGTTCGAGGCCAGCCTGATCTACAGAGTGAGTTCCAAGACATCCAGGGCTACACAGAGAAACCCTGTCTCGAAAAACCAAAAAAACCACAGTTGATGGAGCAGAAAGGCCTGCAAGCTCAACATTCAACAAGTACTGGCCTTGGCCTAGTGCTGGTACAAGGCCTGGTGTAGCCAGCATTCCTACTGTTGTGGATTTTTAATCCAGCTGAACCACACTCTTCCATCAGAGACAGATGCTACTGAGAAAGCAAATAGAGGCCCAGAGGAATACTTGATCTGAGCAATGAACTGATGGGTCCTGCTGTGCAAAGTCCAAGGGGCCATCAAACATGAGTGGGCAGAGACACCGCAAAGGCTCATTGGTAGAAAGTTCAAGATGATGGCCAGGGTGCCTAGAGTGGGTGGACAAGTGAGAGGATGGCTCGAGAGAAGAGAGGAAGATCAGAGGCAGCGTCATGGAGAGCTCTATGGGCCGGGAAGCATGGAGCCATGGCAACAGTGTGCTCCAAGAGGCTCCTTGGCTGCTGCCACAGTGAACTCAGAGAGGCCACCTAGGACATTGCTATTACTGAAGGTAAAAACCCTGGGAACTCCAGCAGGGGGTGATAGTAGAGGAAAAATATATAGATTCAAGACACCTGTGGGGATCTTGGGTGCCATTGCATGGCCAGAAGAGAGGAGGGGGAAAGTCCAGGATGACAGGGAGGCTTTTGTGTGGTAGTTGGTCTGTTCTGGAGAGCTGAGGAGGTAGGAGGAAGAGGGACTGGGCGGGGCATAGGGAGCTCTGCTGTAATGTGTGATGTTTGAGGAATACAGGCAGATGCACAGAGGTGTCAGGGAACTCAGAGCAGCAGGAAGGATGGGATGGGTAGCATCTGCTGTGGGTCTGAGACCCACAGTTCCCCACACAGCCTGTTAGGCCAGCCCACCATGAGACCTTGCTCCAGCCACCCGGACCTATTGCTCTATGCACAGAAAGGAGTTAAATAGGGGCCGTGGATGTTGCTTAGTTGGTAGGGCACCCACCTAGCAGGCAAGACGTTCTGCTGCCATCCCCTGCTCTGCATTAAAACAGAACTTGGAGATGGAGACAGGAGGATCAGAAGTTCAAAGTCACCCTCTGGTACACTGGAAGCCAGTCCAAAAAAAAAAAAAAAGTGTGTGCGGAAAGAAGAAAAAGAAAAGAAAGAAAGGAGTGGACTGAGACATCGGTAGAGGAGTGAGTGAATGGGAGCCCTGCAGAGCGCGTGAGGGGAACAGGACAGGTGCCTGGCAGCAAGTTTGACGCTTGCTTGCCTATGGAAAGGTCAAACCACCAGGCCAGCATAAAGATAGTGCTGTCTCTGTCAAGTCCTGGGCCTGGCCAAGCAGGAAATCCAGATTCTCAAAGGAAGACTCAGAGTTCAGCAATCTGAGAACAAGAAGAGAGCCAAGTAGGAACATGAGGGCTAGTGGTCAGCTAGGCAGGTTCAAGAAAGCATGGGGGGAGGGCTTGCCGGGTAGGACTGTGCCAGATGGAGAGGAGTTCACAGGACCAGAAGCAGAAGGCATGGGGTTGCACTCACTGAGGTGCAGTGTGCTTCAGCAGCCTTCACGTTGTCTTTATGCCCCAGATTTTCTGCTTGAACTTTCCTCTCTAAAGCCAAAGGGAGGAGTAACCCAGATGCCCTGCTCCCACTGAGCCAAGTGGTGTGGCGTCTGGCCAGGCTGCTTTCTTGACACCACCTGGGCACAAGTGGCAGAGCTCAGACTTCAGACCTACCTGCCTTGGTCCAAACCCCACTCCATTGCACCCTTAGCATGCAAGGTCGTAGTTTCTTCCTTAGTGTCTCTGGAGGGTGAGGGTGGGCCCTGGAGGCACTGGGTAAGTCTTAAGTTGGGCAGTGAGAACACAGATAGGAATCTGGGTCAGAGTATGTTACGTAGCACCCTGACCTCTCAAGACGTAGCACAGCCCCCAGGACTGTGTGAGCTGTCCAGTGTGACTTCATCCCCACATTCTCTTCTTGTCTTCCCCTTCCCTCTCCCTCCACTTCTTCCCCCCTCTGTCTTAGTAACTGTTCTGTTGCGTGAAGAGACGCTATGACCAAGGCAACTCTTATCAAAGGAAGTATTTAATTGGGCACTCGATTACAGTTTCAGGGGTAACCTATCATCATCACGGCAGGCAACATGGCTGCAGGTAGGCAGGCATGGGGCTGAGAGCTACAATCTGATTCGCTGACGAGCAGGGAGAGAGAGAGAGAGAGAGAGAGAGAGAGAGAGAGAGAGATTGAGATTTGGCCAGGTTTGGGGTTTTGAGATCTCAAACCCACTCCCTGTAACACAAGACCATACCGCCGAGTCCTTAAGGGGCTGAGCATGTGATGTATAAGCTATGGGGCCATCCTCATCAAACCACCCCCCCCTCCCACCCCAGCCACACAGCGGCTTCTTGGGCTTTGTTTTGTCTTAGAAGAGGATATTGCTATGTGGCCATGTTGGGACTTAGCATCCTCCTGCCTCAGCTTCTGCAGTGCTGGGATCACAGGTGTGTGCCAACATGGACTTTGACACTCTCCCTCCCACCCAGTGCCTCTGCAGGAGCAGACTCTTCCCCAGACCTACCATCCATGCGCTGAGCACAGGCTGCTGCTTACTTTCCAGAGCCACTCCATGCGCCCCGCCCCGCCCCCACAGTGATTTCCTCCGCATACCTCCAAATGCTGCATACTCTGCCAGTCCCTACCCTCAGAGCGGCTCCACTCTATATTTAAGGCATAGGAAGAGCTCCTAGCAGACCCCAGCAAACCCCTGATGGGGGAAACTCAGCTGTCCTTTTTCTTTTCCTTAATTTATTGGGCACATAGTGCAAAGAACCCTTGGACCCGAGACGCTTCCTGGAGGCATCCTGTCTGTGACCTGTATCTCTCCTCGTTTCCCTGATTCTTCTTAGGTATGTTCTCAGGACGAGCCTGAGTACAGGGCCACACAGATGGGCTCTCCAATATCCCTTTGCCCCAACTCGGTGATTGAGAAGTGGCCAAGCTGGGATTTGAACCCTTGCCTCTCTAGTGGCCTCACGGAAAGGTGGTTATCTAGTGTGGGCAGTAGAGAGGTGTGGAGGTGGAAGGAATCCACTGGAAGAGCTGTCCCACCAGCCTTCGCTCTGATCCCCAGGACTGCAGTTCACATCTGAAACCCCTCTGAGCCATGTCTTCTTGTTCCTAGATTAAAGAGTTTCTTTTAAAGGCCTCAAGTCTCATGGCTGGTATCATCCAACAAGTCCTGGACCACACCAGGCTACCCTGTCCCTGATGGTAGAAAAGCAAGGAAATGCCATGAGCAGATCATGAGTTCCTTCAGAGGTCAATGTCTCCCATGGCTGCCTGGACAAGGGCCTCTGAGTTCACAGTCTCAGGGAATCCCACCGCACTGTCCCATAAAACCAGGGATCAGGGAGAGAAGAGGCGAGTCACTGCCTCCAGGAGTAAAGTGGTAAGAGTTCGGTCCAATGTGGACCCCAGACAACCCAATCATGGGCAAAGAGATGGCTCGTTTGGTAAGGTTCTTGTCAGGTAAGCATGAGGATAGGAGTTTGGCTTCTTAGAACTTAAGTGAAAAACCAGGAGGCAGGGTGACTTGCCTGTAATCCCAGGCCCTTCCCAACTAGCTGATCCCAGAGCCAGCTCTCTGCCACAGAGGAGTGTGAACGCTCTCGGCCACAGAGCAGTGTGAATGCTCTCAGCCACAGAGCAGTGTGAATGCTCTCAGCCACAGAGCAGTGTGAATGCTCTCAGCCACAAAGGAATGTGAACACTCTTGACCACAGAGGAGTGTGAACAGTCTCAGCCACAGAGCAGTGTGAACGCTCTTGACTACAGAGGAGTGTGAACACTCTCAGCCACAGAGGAACGTGAACACTCTCAGCCACAGAGCAGTGTGAACACTCTTGACCACAGAGAAGTGTGAAGTTCTCAGCCACAGAACAGTGTGAACACTCTCAGTCACAGAGGAGTATGAACACTCTCAGCCACAGAGCAGTGTGAACACTCTTGACCACAGAGGACTGTGAACGCTCTCAGCCAAAGAGGAGCGTGAACGCTCTCAGCTGCAGAGGAGCGTGAACACTCTCAGCTACAGAGCAGTGTGGAAAGTCCCAAGTCTTCCCAAAAAAGCCAGCTAGAAAGGAATAACTAGAGTTTGGAGTTTTATGGATTTTCCAGGGTAAGGGGTCAGAATGGTGGTCTAGGGTCCTCAAAGATCCCCCAAATCACAGTGAACCAGGAGGCCTGCCTTGAGCCCTAGGATCCAGCTAGACGTGTGTCCTTGGAAGGAATCCCCAGCATAATCAGTGACAGTGAGCCTGCAGATAGGTCAGCGCAGGGATGGTGCAAGCGT
The DNA here is from genome assembly GCA_028551405.1 of Uromys caudimaculatus. NCBI lineage: Eukaryota > Metazoa > Chordata > Mammalia > Rodentia > Muridae > Uromys > Uromys caudimaculatus. The sequence continues at coordinate 129,250,823 of CM052701.1, forward strand.
GTAACCTCGGGTGGGACTTTTTCTCATCCACCAAGCGTCAAGAGCTTAGCTTTGGTTACCACCCAAGACAGCCATAGGTGTCCCCAGGTTAACAGCCACTGCAGACCCCATTCAGGATATAATCCTACAAGACAGCAGTCTCCATGATACACTGTCCCATACATTGCTGGATTATCTCCCAGAACAAGAACTCTGCTCTCTTTCAGGCAATGTTGGACAGTCACACCATGCCTAGTCCTACTCCTGTGGCCCAGCTGGCTTTGGCTACTCGCTCTGTGGTCAGACAGAGTAAGCATGCCTGGAGAAGCCCCTGAATCACCAGATCTTCCTGTGCAGTCCACCTGACCTCCCCACACCGGACCTCTTGGCTAGGGTTCAAGCCAGTCAGGAAAAACCACAAGAAGCCTGGTGTTTCCAGATGAGCAACAGTAGCAGTCTGTGCGATTCAGCAAACACTGCCCGAGGACTATGCCAAAGGCTGGAGACCCAGGAATGAGCCAGCCAGAGTACTCGCCATGGACATCACCAACCATAGCAGAGGGGCTCTCAAAGTGTTGCCAGGTGGGGGGTCTGCTCACCATTGTGAGAGACTTAAAATGGTCTTTTACTGTGGACCTTTGGAAGGCTAGGCACACGAGAACAAAGTTCAGAGTACCAGACCACATAGCTGACCCATTGCAGGGCAGGCAAGTTATATACCAGAGGGGCCGCACAGTAAATTTTTCAGACTTTGTGACTCTACTCAGTTCTGCCTTTGTAACTGGAGACCAGCTATAGGTAGCTCCCCAGTGAATGGATGTGGCTGTGGACCAATCAAACAGAACTCTTGGGGCAGAAGATGGCTCAGCAGTTAAGAGCATTTCACCTGAAATCATGAGCGGCAGATCCCAGCACCCATCTGTGGGGCAAGTGGACCATGCCACCAGACAGAACTGGTAAGGTTGAGCAGGTTCAAAACCCCAGGGAATCTCAGAATTTAGAACAGCAGGCTTGGAAACAGCTCCCTGCCAAGTTCTACCTGTCCTGGAACGTGTAACTACGACACCCCATTGAGAGAACCATGGCCAGCAATCACGTAGGGACAACACCTGAAGTCCTTCCCCACACAAATAGAGCATGCCTGACAACTCAGGCTGAGCCAATTGGGAGCATCTACCTCTGAAATGTTTACACCTTATCACTGAAATGTTTACAAGATTTCTACCGCATGGAATAAAGTGCCCAAGTTATTTCCCTGAGAACCGTCTGAGAGTGGCTGTTTTATTGAGCTGTAATACTCTGGGGAAGAGTTTTCTCTCCTGAAGCATTCATCGATGGACCTTGAATCTGCCCAGCAAGCTGGACTCTGTCCCCTGCTTGCAGCTGCAGCCACTAGCTGCCATTTGCTGTTGGTCATAGCCACTCCCTGCCTTGGTGCTGAGATGTGGTAGCAGGAGAGACCCTGACTCTGCATGAACTTCCCTTCGGAGAGCTTTAACACTTTGACCATTCCGGCCAAACCAAAGCCCCTTGGAACCTTTCTTTCTGTCCAGGTCAGAGATCCTCGGATTGTGATCTGTCTCCCCTGCACTGCTTGCCAGCAGTGCTCTGGCACCCCAGCGGTGAGGCAGACACACAGCCTTTCACATGTCTAGCAAAGAGGGCATCCCCACAGATGCCTGTCGTCCCAGTGCCGGGGTAGGTGGATGTGGAGGGATGTTGCTGGAGCATGCTGGCTTCCTCCAGCTTAGCTGAGAACCTGTAAGCCCCAGGTTCAGAGAGAGAAATGCCTCAAAGGAAAAGGAAGATATACAATATCGTCTTCTAGTCTTTAGGCACCCTTACACAGGCATGCAGACACACGCACGCACGCACGCACATACACACACACACACAAATAAATAAACCATTACTTGACACCAAAAGTGGACTTTCTTAGCATTTTCTTATCTCATCATGAAATAGTATTTTCTTGGTGTTTCTCTCCAACCACTTGAAGCTGTGAGAGCCACATGAGTTGTAGTTTGCTGACCTGTGTCTATGCTGGGATGCTGGGAGACTGGTTAGCCTTGAGAGGAAAAGGGCCTTGAATGTCAGAGCGAGGTTTTGGGTCGATGGGGGCTGGAGATTGATAACTGATAGCATTCACCACTGGGCTGGTGAATCAGCTACCATCCATTCGATCTGCTCTCCTCTCATCCCCTGCAGATAAAACCATTGGCCACCTCAAAGCTCAGAAGCAATGTGTGGAGACCAAGCCCTGGCATAGTCACAGGGACAATTTTTTAAAACATTATTACGGCTCATACATATAATCCCAGAACTAGAAAACCTGAGGCAGGAGCATTACTGTGAGTTTGAGAACTGCCTGAGCTACATAGTAAGTTCCATAAATAGGGCTAAAGATGAAAACTTAAAAAAAAAAAAAAAAATTAGGTCAGTAGAAGAATCAAGAACATAGTTTTCTTTTTTTGTTTTTGTTTTTGTTTGTTTGTTTGCTTGCTTAAGACAGGGTCTCTCTATGTAGCCCTGGCTGTCCTAGAATTCACTCTATAGATCATGCTGGCCTTGAACTCATAGAGATCCACCTGCCTCTGCCACTGGGGTTCTGAGATGAATGGCGTGCCCTGCCAAGCTGAGCAACATGAGTTTTCCTTCAAATCCCACTCCCCATTCTGGGGTCACCACAATTAAGGAGTGGCTGAGTGTGATTCCAACATGTTTCCAGGGCACACAGCTATAGACCCAGAGGCACGCCCTCCCTCCAAGGCCCCACCACTCCACTGGGAGGGGCTTGTCCCATGCCTCCCTGTGATGACGCTTTGTCACTGAGCAGCTTAGGCAACGTCTTCCTCTTTGACCTTTATACCTCCCTGCTTTATACCTTACTGGTCCCCCTGACTTGATGACACACAACACCATAGAGTCCCGCATGTCCCTTCACACCCGGCACTAGGCTTTCTGCTGGGGAATCTCAGAGGCCTAAGGCCTGAGAGCTTAGAGGGTGGATTACCATGACACCTGGAGCCATTCTCTACACTGCTGGGAAGAGGCAAAGCAATTCTCCAGGGCCCTGGGAGGATCCCACCAGACAGACATAATCTAGGACCCCTATCTCAGCGCATCCTGAATGGTTCAGGGAAGCAAGCATCTCCAGAGTGAATAGGCCTGCCTACTCCCGAACGCTCAAGCCTGAACACTTCCCCAGTGGCAGCCCTTGGCGACAGTCAGTGTTCTGGCCCATTTATCCAGCCATTCATCCATGTAGCTAACTAATATTTACTGAGCATTTCTCACGACTTGAGTCCTAGGCTATGGTGGTAAGCACAGGCATGCCCCTGCCATCTTGTTCTTCACTGTCTGAAAGGTGGACTTGGCTATCCATTCATGTGGCTACTGTTTATTGAGAGTCTGGCATCTGTCAGATATTGTTCTAAGCACTGAGACTCCAACAGAAGAACACAATAGGGGAGAAAATCCCTGCCCTCCCAGACTTAGAGTCTGGGAGAGGAGACAGATAATGAACACATAGACAAGAGCAGTGTGTCAGAGGCGATGAGTGAGCCAGGGAGGAGATGGAAAGTGCTGGGGAGTGGTGCTTCATGGCTAAATTAATCCAGGGAGACCTTGTTGAACAAAGATCTGAGTGGAAGAGGTGAGGGGGGAGGAGGGGAGAGGGAGCAGGTCTTTGCAGACATGGGGAACATGGTGAGAAGTCAAGGGGAGGCCGGTTCAAGATCCTGAGGTTGTCTATGGAACAGTAGAGACAAGGTCAGCTCCTGAGCACCTAGCAGACCAGGAGGGGCCCCGGTATATTCTAGGTGGGGAGATGGCCCAGGGATGGTCTAGAACAGAAGAGGATCGTGGACTCTCTCACAGGTTGGCTTCCCCATTTAGAACGGACTTCAGAAGGGCACAGCTGATGTCTGGAGAGTGGGAAAAGGGAACTGAATTTGACTCAACAAGAGATCTGGGACCAGGTAGTCCCCATGGGATATGAGAAGTTGCGGGACTCTGGCATGTTCTGCACTTAGCCACGGGCTTTCCTGATGGGTTGGCTGTGGGAGGTGAGAGGAAGGGACATGGACACCCAGGTTCCTGTTTCCCAGGGCAAAGGATGTGGTCTATGGTGAGGAGCAGAAGAGTGGCTGGGCTTCGGACTTGCTCTGCACTCTGATAGCTGGGATATGGTAGGTAGTTGGTAGCCGAGCCTAGGGTTGGGGGCAGGTTCGTGCCCTTCAGGGGCAGATGGGATTGAAATATATATGTGCCTGGAGGCAGCACCCGGAGTCAGAGACGGGAGAGAAGTCTAAGGATTCAAGGAGAGGAGCAAGCCAGCATGTGGCAGGAGATGGCTCAGGAGCAGGGGACCCCCCCAAAGCCAGGGGATTCAATAAGGATAATGCACTTGGGGTTAGGGGGGTGGCAAGAGGCCATAGAGTAAGGACCAAACACCATCTGCAATCAAAAGGTGGACCATGAGCAAGGGCCACATGGTGTCAACAGGACAAAGACCAAGAGGGAACCCCAAGGAGTGACACCAAATTAGCAAGGGCTTCCTGGAAGAAAGGTGATATAAACAGAAACTGGAGCAGTTTACATGGATCCTGTAGAAACCGAGGGGGCTGCCCAGACTGGGGGAGCAAAATGAACTCAGGACAGGAAGAACAGCTGTGGCATGTCATTTGAGGAACTGACGTGAATGACTGACAGGAAATGAATTACCTCACAGGATCCTAGGAGTCACAGAGCCCTTGATGGCAGGTGGGTGATGGAGTGCACCCTGAGATAGATAGACCGTGGAGAAGCAGGTAGAGAAAAGATACGGTCAGGTGACAGAGTACAGGGACATTTTCTGGAAGCTGTCTATCGTGCTGGGAGACAGTAGTGCATGCTGGAAAGAGACCAGGCTGATGGCATCTGTCTCATGTATTGACTTCAGCCTGGTCCAGCTACAGCTGTACACAGGGAGCCCTGGAAGTGCTTTTATCATGTCTCCGGGTTCCCCTAAAGAACCACCACCCACCCCACCACCCCACCCCCGCCGCTGCCGCCGAGAGGCAGTGACTGCTTCCCAGCTTTCCTACACAGTGCAGGGACATGTGAGTGCCTGCTGGGTGCCCCAGGTCCTGGCACAGGAGAGAGGTGATGATCCAGGCAGACAGGCTCTGGGTTCCCATGGAGCCCTGCCCAACATATGGCCAGAATCGAGTGTAGTGTTGGGAAGGGAGGGAACTGTAGAGGATTCCAGAAGGAGGGAGTATTTATGCTACAGGAAGTGGAAGAGCGGTTTCAAGAATTAGAGCAACGAGAACAGTGACAGGCAGAAGGGACGAGAGGGGTCAGAGGGAACGGAGCATGGGCAGATTCCCAGAAGCGCATGGGAACTTGGCCTTCTGAGGGTGCTGGGGGAGCTATGAAGGCCTGGACCAATCACCTCACCACAGACCCCCTTCTATACAGCTAACTCTCTCTACAGGTGAGACGGCCACGATGGGTTGGGCTCCTGCCGGACCTAGAACTCAGTACCTCTAGAACAGATCCTGAAGGCCATACAGGCTTGACCAGGGTACCCAGGCTTGTCACTGGGAGATGTGAAGCTATTTGACTCACAGCAGCGGGAGCTATCCATCGGAATGGCTGACTTATTGAGTCTGTACTCCAGATACCACCTAGTGAGGCCGTCGGCAGGATGCTGAGGAAATAAATCGGTTCGTTAAGAAACCCCGCCCCTTCCCTTCCAAGGTCCAGAGGCTGGAAGCAGCCGACAGGCTAGCAGCGCCACCGTGTGGTAGAGCTGGGCCAGCACAACAAGGCGGTCTCACTCGGAGCCAGGGATAATGGGTGGGTTGGTTGGTTGGTTGGTTGGTTGGTTGGTTGGTTGGTTGGTTGGTTGGTTGGTTGGTTGGTTGGTTGGTTGGTTGGTTGGTTGGCCGGCCCAACTAGGAACATGTTGTAAGCCTTAGGCTCCATTTCCAGCCCTCTTTTCAATTTCTTTTCCTTTTTCTTTAAAAAAAATTTTTTTGAGACAAAGTATCCTGAAGTTGCCTAGGCTAGACTTGAAATCACTCTGTAGCACAGGCAGGCCTTGAACTCAAAATTCTCCTGTTTCAGCCTTCTGAGTAGCTGGGGTTGCAGGCCTGTACCACCAGGTCCAGCTAAGGACACTTCATTCTATACAGACTTTCATGGTGCATTTTTAATTTACTTCTTCCACAGCACCGTTGGTCTGTTGGTGATTGGCAATAATTAGGTAATACATATCTAATGAGAATGTGTGAATGGCATGGATTCTGTGTGAGACAAAAAGGTTGGTTTTTTTCAGAATTATTACCTCTTACCCGCTAAGTTAAACATGGATTGCACTTTGTCAAATAGGCTTCAGCGCTTTTTCTACAGAACGTGGTGTGTGTGTGTGTGTGTGTGTGTTGTGTATGGTGTAATGTGGGGTGTATGTGTGTGTGTGTGTGCGTGTGTGTAGTGTGTATGTGCACATGGTATGATGTGGTGTGTATGTGTCCATGGTATTTGTATGTGATGTGTGTGTGTGTGTGTGTGTGTGTGTGTGTGTGTGGTGTGACGTGGTACACATGTGTGTGCGTGTGGTATGGTGTGGTGTGGGTGTGTGTGGTGTGATATGCTGTGTGTTTGTGTGTGTGTGTGTGTACAAATGAGACCATATCATGCATGACTTATATTCTGAGATTTGTTTTTCTTTTTAAATTTATCTTTGCTAACTATGGAGCAGAAACTAAGGAATATTTGACATATGTAAAGTTCGTGAATAATGTTAAATAGACTCTTGTGTGTACTTACTGCCTAATTTAAGTAAACTTTTAAAATGTGTTTGCGGGCAAGGCAGTGGTGGTGCACACCTTTAACCCAGCACTTGGGAGGCAGAGGCAGGCAGATCTCTGAGTTTAAGGCCAGCCTGGTCTGCAGAGTGAATTCCAGGATGGCAAGGCCTACAGAGAAAAATCCTGTCTTGTAAAAAAATTGTATGTGTTTGGGTATGTGGTATGCAGGCAGGTGTGTGTGTGTGTGTGTGTGTGTGTGTGTGTGTGTGTGTGTGTATGTTCCCATATCTGGGAGTGTACATCTGTAGGCACACATGTGGAGACCTGAGGCCGAATCTTCCTTCACTCTTATTCACTGAGGCAGGGTCTCTCAGCTGAACCCAGAGCTTGACCATATGGTAGTTTGCTTAGGCAGTATCTTAGGGTTTTAAGGCTGTGAACAGACACCATGACCAAGGCAACTCTTGTAAAGAACAACATTTAATTGGGACTGGATTACAGGTTCAGAGGTTCAATCCATCATCATCAAGGCAGGAACATGGCAGCATCCTGGCAGGCATAGTGCAGGAGGGGCTGAGAGTTCTACAGCTTCATCCTAAGGCTGCTAGCAGAAGACTGGCATCCAGAAAGCTAGGACTAGGGTATTAAAGCCCACACCCACAATGACACACCTACTCCAACAAGGCCACACCTCCTAATAGTGCCACTCCCTGGGCCAAGCATATACAAACCATCACAGGCAGCTTGACCCAGCAGTCCCCCTGTATCTACTCTTGGGGTCCACCAGACCCACCTGGCATCTACATGCCTCTGTGGGTCTGAGCAGCACCTCACAGTAACAAGCAGGGACTTTATCCACTGAGCCTCTCCACGCCCAACAATTGAAGTGATTTAAAAAAAAAAAAAAAAAAAAAAGAATTATTTATTTATGTATGTATGTGAGTACACTGTCACTGTCTTCAGACACACACCAGAAGAGGGCATCGGATCCCATTACAGATAGTTGTGAGCCACCATGTGGTTGCTGGGAAATTTAACTCAGGACCTCTGGAAGAGCAGCTGTGCTCTTAACCACTGAGCCATCTCTTCAGCCCCAATTGAAGAGACTTTTATTAGCATCTTTCATTACCTTTGATGTTTCTTTATGCTTCATTTTAAAAGTCAAAATGTATTCTACACATGCATACACATCCTTTTAAGACTTCATTCCGGGTGGGTTCGTTATTTATATTGATCATGTCACTGTTTCATTAATCTGCTGGTGTCCCTTTCTGTAAGTGGCTTCCTAAAACCAGCACAGCGCAGCACAGCGCAGCACAGCGCAGGGCACCGTGACTTGTTCAAGTCTAACACTAAGGAATGTAGTCATCCTTAACCACTGATGCATGTATGCAGGAACCATTGTTTTGTACAGACAAATATGTTTAAATTAACCAGATCTTTTTTTTGATGACCATTATTCATTTATCTCCATGTTCCCATGTTCTCAGCTGGAACTCAATCTCTCAGCCCAGAAATCTCTCATAGGGATACATTTGTTTGTTTTTTATTTGAAAGGTTTGTATTTCACCTTTGCTTTTCTTGTTTTTGTTTTTGTTTTTGTTTTCCGAGGCAGGGTTTCTCTGTGTAGCCCTGGCTGTCCTGGAACTCACTCTGTAGACCAGGCTGGCCTTGAACTCAGAAATCCACCTGCCTTTGCCTCCCAAGTGCTGGGATTAAAGGCGTGCGCCACCACTGCCCGGCTCACCTTTGCTTTTGCTTTTCATTTTGTGTGTGTGTGTGTGTGTGTGTGTGTGTGTGTGTGTAGTGCATGTGAGTGCGTGTCTGTCATAGGATGAGCATTTAGAGGTCAGAGGTCATCATCAGAAGGCTTCCACTGTTCTCCATCGTAATGTTTGAAACAATGTTTCTCAGTGAGCCAGCACTCACCGATTGGCTAGACTGAGTGGCCTGTGAAATCTGGGGATCCACCCAGCACTCAAGTTACAGACATTTGTGACTGCATGCTGGGGATCCGAGCTCATGTCCTTGTCCTTGTCCTTGAAGGGCAGGGACTTTACCAACTGAGCCACCTCTCCAGCCTCCGTTTCACTTTTGAAAGGCACTTTCTTTATGCAGCTATATTGTCTTGTCTTGTTGAGACAAGACAAGAGAAAGAGAGAAAAAGAAGAGCAAAGATGAAGTGGGGCAAATAGAAACAAGCATCAAGACGGGGGAAGCCAAAGCCAAATGCACGAGCAATGGCATTACATGTAAGCAGACTAAACACTACACTAGAAAGACAAACGCCATCGAATTAGATTAAAAGCAACAACAATGTGTGATGCTTAAGTGGAGGCGTGACAAGCATGCAGATAAAGAAACAGGGAGAGCATGTGGTGAGAAAGCCTGCTATCAGGCAGACACCAGCAACAACCCCTCCGCTGAAGCAGGCTATGAGAGGGGAAACCCCAGCTAGAGATAGAGTGGGGAGGGATTGATTTATCAAGAAGATACAATTCTAAATTTGCACACAACTAATAGCCTCAAAATATAAAAAGCAAAAAAAATAAATAAATAAAAATCCAGGGAACTAAAAGAAGAAATGAATATATCATTCTTCCACTGGCCAAACACACAGGTTAAAAAGTAATAAAAACTCACATATCTTTACAGACATCATTGGAACATCAGGGTTCTTTAGAGGAACGGAACTGGATACATACTTGTATATATTACCGAATTTATTAAGTCAGTTACATTAAAATGCCAACAATGGCTGAATCATAGCTGAGAGGTGGAGTGCCCAGTAGGAGCTCAGCCCTTGAGGCTGGGTACCTCAGCAGCTGGAGGACTCCCACAGTGCCTCTCTCACAAAAGGAGGCTGAGTGCCTTAGAGTTCCAGTAAAGCCTGGAAGGTTCTTGGAGAAGCAGTGGTCTTTAATCAGCCATGGAAACACTGGCCCTGATATCAGTGAAGGAAGTAGGAGGTGGGGGCTGCCGTGAGGAGGAGGGCAAATTCACTCAGCCGCGGGAGGGAGAGGGAACAAAAAGCTAATACTCTTCTTTTCCCATGCTCCTTTTCATCTGGACTGCTACCAGCAGGTGCCACCCACAGTACAGGTAGGTCTTACCACACTGATTGCTTGTCCGATATGGTTTTCTACTCAGGTGACTCTGCTCTGTGGAAGGTAGACATTAAAACCAACCAGAAGGGCTGGAGAGATAGCTCGGCAGTTAAGAGCATTGACTGCTCTTCCAGAGGTCCTGAGTTCAAATCCCAGCACCCACATAGTGGCTGACAACCATCTATAAAAGGGATCTGATGCCCTCTGATGTGTCTGAAGACAGTGACAATGTACTCATACACATACAATAAATACAAATCTTTGACAAAAGAAAAAAGAGCTTTGTGTTGTTCTTACAGAGGACCTAGGTTCAGTTCCCAGCCCCCACATGGTGGCTCACAGCCACCCTTAATACCCCAATCCCGTGGGATCCGATGCCCTCTGTGATCTCCATGGGCACCAGGTATACATGGTACACACACACGTATGCAGGCAAAACGCCAGACACATAAAATAAGATAAATCTTAAAACAAAACAAAAGGGGAAAAATCCAACCATAATACCGTCTTTGCTATTGCACCCTGTTGGGTGGCTTGAGACCACCCAACCAATCTCTGTATTGACAACTTGGCTAAGATGGTGGCTGCTTGACTTATCCATTGCAAAATTGCTTCTTTTTTCCATTAATAAACATTTCATCAGTGAGGTATTTTGAAATGTGTGACTGGGGAACTCAAGCATGCACGTGGGTATGTCAGTGTGGTGCACTGGTTGGTGTGTGTGTGTGTGTGTGTGTGTGTGTGTGTGTGTGTGTGTGTGTGTGTGTGTGTGTGTTACACACGTGTAGGTGTGCATGCCTGCATCATTGGGCAGTAAGCACTTTACCTGACGAACCATCTCAACTTGTTTGGTTTGGTATGAGAGACAGGGGTCTCACTACATAGTTCTGGGTAGGCAGGAATTCACTATGTAGACCAGGCTGGTCTTCAACTCACAAAGATCTCCCTGCCTCTGCCTCTCCAATGCGAGGATTAAAGATGTGTGCCAGCACATGTGGCTTTCCAACAGGGTCTCTTGATTCTCCAATATATGCAGCAGGGCTAGCTTCTCTGTGGTTTCTAGGGACTCTTGTCTTTGCCTCCCCTCCCACACACCATCTTGCTGCCTAGGATGCTAGCATTACAGAGAAGATCCTGCACTTGGCTTTATATTGGATGGGCTATGGGGATTTGAACTTAAGTCTTCACATTTGCCCTGCAAGTGCTTTATCCACTGAGCCAGCTCCCCTACCTGCATTCTTCATTTTGATGTTCAAACAACATCCAGGTTTGGAGGGCTGGAGAGGTGGCTCGGTGGTTAAGAGCCTGTACTGATTTCAGGAGGACCTGAATTTCATGCCCCTCATCACACTGGGTGGCTCACAACTGTCTGTCAGTCCAGATCCAGGATGCTTTCGGATCATTCTCTGGTCTCCCAGGACACCTGTTCATACATGCATGTACTCCCACACTGGCATCTATAAGTAAACTTTAAAAATTAAATGTTTTTCATGTTTGTCCAGTGGGAGCTCTTGGCACTATTTGGAGTTTGGAGTCCTGCCCTGGAGAAGCCTTGGCTAGGTGTTTCTCTCCCACTGTTTGCTTTCAGAAGGGTCTCACTATGCATCCCAGGCTGGCCTCAAATCCACAGTTCTCCTGTTTCCTCTGGAGGGCGGGGGCTGGAGGTACACATGCCACGTGCAGGCTAGCCACACGGGCAGTGCCCTTTCCAGCAGTGAGGAATCTGGCTTCATTACTTCTCATGGCACTGTTCTCCTCAAACCTACCTGAGTATAATAGCAACCTCTGGCTTCCTAACAAATCACTAAATTATTTAAAACCTCTAACATGCCCCAACCCCATATTTTTGTTGTTGTTTGAGACAGTCTCATATAGCCCAGGCTGGACTGGAACTCCGGATTCTCTTGCCTGTACCCCCTGAGTGCTGGGATTACAAGCGTGTGTCACTGATTAGACCAAACCTCAGTTGTTCCTCCTCCTCCTCCCCCTCTCCTCCTCCTCCTCCCCCTCCTCCTCTTCCTCCTCCTCCTCCTCCTCCTCCTCCTCCTCCTCCCTCTCTTCCTCTCCTCTCCTCTCCTCTCTTCTCTTCTTTCTTCTTTTTCTTTCCAAGACTGAGTTCTCTGTGTAACAGCCCAAGATGTCCTGGAACTCACTTGGTTTGTAGATGAGCCTGGCCTCAAACTCACATAGATCTGCCTGCCTCTGCTGCCCAGGTGCTGGTACTAACGGTGTGCAGTGCGCCATTGCGTCCAGCCAAAACCCAGTTCTGTTTCCTTGAAGTTCTGAGGGCAAGGAATTTGAGAACAACTTCACTAGGGGATTCTGGCCTAGGATCTCTTGTGTCTTGTGGGTTTGTCTTTACGTGTCTGTAAGGCTGTAGTCATTTTTGTTTTGTTCATTATATTTATTTATTATTTATTATTTGTGCGTGTGCGCACATGAGCATCTGTATCTGTATGTGTATGTGTGTTGGGAGGGGCACACATGAGCCACAGAGCACATGTGAAGAGAGAGGACTGTGGGACTTAGCTCTCTCTACCATGTGGGTTCTAGGGATTGAATTCGGGTCGTCAGGATTGTTTGCAAGCACCCACTCTACTGTACAGGACTCTAGTTATTTAATGAAGGCTTGGCTGGGGCTGGAAGGTTTGTTTCGGAGACAGCTCACCCACACCACAAACCCTCCTTTAGTTTCAAATAAGACCAACAGACAAAAATTAGTAAAACCTTGCAGTTGGTATAGGTTATTGGAAGGAAAATACTGTTAATCTCCACATGTGCTCCAAGCGACATGGAGGTGGCTGTATCTTTTATGATATCACCTCGAGGACGATATATTAGACTGGCTCAGTTGGGAGAGTGCTTGGCTAGCATTTGAGAAGCCGTGAGTTCAATACCCATCCAGGCACGAACCAGGTTCAGTATCAAATACCTGTAATCTCATCACTTAGAGAGAGGCAGGAGGATACTCATTCAAGGCCATCCTAGGCTACATAGAGAGTTGGAGGCTAGCCTGAGACACTTTTTTTTTTTTTTTTTTTTTTAAATCTCTGTCATTCTAGCATAGTCTCTTGGCCATTCAGATTAACCCTGACACTATTCTGGAGGGAACAGCACAGTGGGCATGAGTACAGGAAGCAAGGACTGCAGGAGCCATCTCAGAGAATGGCCTAGCTCACCATTCAACTGCCCACAGCTGCCGCTGCCTCCCTCTGCTCATGAGCCAGGCTCCTGTAATTCTCCTAGGGCTCCAACAGCCCATACTAATAATTATTTTACTCATTAGCCAAGATTGTGTGTCATTTCATCTGTCCCATCAAGAACCTTTCCCACAAGAGCTAAGAAAGGGCTAAAATAAAGCCAGGAGGAACAAAGAAAATTAGACCATGCCTCCAGTGGGGGATGGCACTGTCCCCTGTACCGATGGGAGTGGGGCGAAAGAGAGGGGGTGGGGTGCTCAGCACAGCTCTTTGTAGCAGTGAGTGCTTCCTGCTAAGCCCTCGCCTCCCTGCACAGGAGAGACAGAGGGGCCCTGTTGCTACTCTGTAGCCCCCATAGTTGTTTCCTGGAGTGAAGGGGCGTTTCCTGTCTCAGTCTGAGACCTGGTCCTGGGAAAGAGCCTTCTTACCTGGCCTCCAGGTAGTACCAGGAAGGGTAGGAAACAGGGAGGTGCCACAGGTGTGTGGAGGTCATGTGGTCTCTGGGTGAGAGGTGGCAAGACTGGAAGCTTGAACATGCCCAGGAGGAGCTCAGGACCCTGTGTGTGTGTGTGTGTGTGTGTGTGTGTGTGTGTGTGTGTGTGTGTACATGAGTGTGTAAGGGTGAGCCCTGGGGCACATGAGTGGAGGCAGGATATCCCACTTTTCTTTCTCTTGCTTTGACAAAATACCATGACCAAAAGCAAGTTGAGGAGGGAAGGGTTTATTTCATCTTATGGCTTCCCATTCATTAAGATGAGAAGTCAAGGCCAGAACCTGGAGGCAGGAACTGAAGCAGAGACCACAGAGGAGCACAGCTTACTGGCCCGCTCCCAATGGCTTCCTAAACTTGCTTCTTTATACAGTCACCCGCCCAGGGTGGCACCATGCACAGGTGGCTGGGCCCTCCCACATCACTGGGTCATGAAGAAAATGCCACACAGATTCGCCTACTGGCCGATCTGATGGAGGCATGTTCTCAACTGAGGTTTCCTCTTCCCCGATGACTCTAGCTTGTATCAAGTTGACAACAATCTAACCAGCACACAGGGTACCCCAATCTATTTCCACATTCAAGTGATTTGGGGCAAGTCTCTTATCTGGGCTCCCTCTCCTTTGAGAAAGCTGTCCAGGTGCTCTAGGGAACTCCAGATGATGTGGGCTTGAGGTGGAGGTGTCTCTTCCCTGGATCTGGGTTCTCAGAGGCTCTCTTCAGCCACCTTTGTCCTCCAGGGTGGCATGAGTCCACATGGATGTGAGCACCATAAGCCTGTGGTGTGTTCAGTGGCTTCCATTTTCTAGTCTGCCTCTGGGCCTCGCCTGGGGCTGAGCACATGGCAGATGCTCAGGAGAGTTGAAGGGACAACAACTCAACAATGAATGAGTGAATGCCTTCAGGTGGAGGGCAGGCCAGGGGTCTGGGACCTTGGCACTTTGAGGACCACCCCAATACAGCCCCAAACATCAAGAACTCAGTCTCATAGTCGGGCCCCATGCATGTCTGTCTGTTTGTAAATATCAGTTTCCTCCAAGAGTTAACTCCAGATTTCCTCCTAAAGTTGTCGGGGACAGCATGGGGGACAGAGGGAAGAGAAGCAGGTGCATAGATATGGGTCCCGTGCAGACAAGACACTAGGGATCAGGTCTCCAGGTCCGGAGGCCCAGAGTTGGGTGGGGCTGGGGTGGACTCTAACAATTTGAGAACACGGAGACTTCCCTGTTGAGTATGAAATGGCAGTGGGTTGCCAAAGGAACCATTGCAGCCTCCTAGACATACAGGCAGTTCCTTGAGTAAGAATTCCCACCCATCAGGCACAGTGGTATGAGCCTGTAATCTCCCTCAGGAAGCTGAGGCAGGAGGATGGCTGTGAGTTTCAGACGTGTTTGGACTTCATAAGAGAGCCTGTTTCAACACCCCTGGCTCCTAAAAGACCAATTTTAGGTCTTCCTGCCCACATCTGTCCCTCTGAGGGGCATGGGTATTTGTCATTGTGTGTGGAACACACGTTTGTGTATACAGTTCCTGTCACATGTAAATGTTCCATCTTAGTGGCCAGTACCCTCTTCTCTGGATCTTGCACACCCCACCCCCACCTGGAAGGCCTTGTCTTTATCTACCTCTCGTTTGCCTGGCACACTTGCACACTCAGCAGGCACAGGGAGGGAAGTGTCTTCCCTGACCTCCTCACACCTAGGCACAGGCACCTCTCAGGTTCCTACCCGTGTGAGTCTTATCTGGCTCTCTCCTCAGGGACAGCATCGACTCAGCCCAGAGGCCTAGAAAGCACCCGTGATGAGTGAGTGTGTGCACACAGGAGGCCACTCTGCAGAAGCACTTGGTCGGCTGGGTTGTTGGTTTGTTCAGTTTGGTTTGGTTTGAGGTTTGGGGTTTCAAGAAGGGCTTTTCTTGGCTGTCCTGGAACTCACTTTGTAGACTAGACTCGAACTCACAGAGATTCACCTGCCTCTGCCTCCCCGTGCTGGGATTAAAGGCATGGGCCACCACCTGGCTGATTGGTTTGTGTTTTGGAACAGGCCTGGCTATGTAGCCTAGGCTAACCTAGAACTCACCATAGATCAGGCTGGCCTCCAATTTCACATAGTCATCTTGCCTCTGCCTCCGGAGAGCTAGAATTACAGGCGCCTGGCAAGGGAGATGGGCTGTTCAGGACAAGAGGGTCTTCCTGCCCAGCTCAGAAATCCATCTGTGGTCACCGCTGGAAGATCCCCTGGAGAGAATTCCCATTAGCAAGCGCACCACATGAGACCCTATCAGAAATGCTGTGTCTCAGGCCATACTCAGACTCTGACTTAAAGCCTGCTTTCAGAGAAGATATCCAGGTGATCTGTGCATGAAATTCTCAAAAAATAAAATATTACTTTTTAAAAATAGAACAAATCATATTAATTTTTAAAAAAAAGTTATGAAGCTTTGCCATGATGGCCCCCCTCCCATTTTCTAGACCAGCAAACCGAGGGACAAGACACCTCCCAGGACCGGGTCCTCATCCCTGGACCTTCATTACAGTCCCAGGCTTCTTATCTCTCTGGTTACACTTCAGACTCTTCCCTGAGATCCTTGGGCTGTCTTTGCAAGGCCCACGCGCGCCCCCTGGTGGAATCACGGGGAGACGCCCTGTCCGAGACCAAAGTAGGTAAGAGACTTGGCCCTGGTTTAAAATGAAGGAATAAGGGTAGAGGCCAGAGAACAGCGGGGAGCTTGCAAGCCAGGAAGTAAATAGAAAGATAACGTTTAGTTTGAACAAAGACTGCAGAGTTGACGTTGGTCTGACAGGGCCTCCGAGCACCTTCTCCAAGCCTCTGGGGAGTGGCGTCCCCCTACCAGGTAATGTGAGCGGTTCACCGCCATGGCAGAAAGCACTTAATGCAAAGACCAAGGTCATAGCTGCAAAACTGGGCGATGAAAATGTCTGTGTCCTCCCCGCCTGAGCCCAGGGCCCAGCCCAGGCCTGAGCCATTCTTAAAGGGGTTTTCCCCTCCCGCTGTGCAGAAACAGCTTTAGAGCTGATTCCATACAAGGAGCCAAGAGGCCCAGACACTTGTGTATGTTAAAACGCCCAAACAGCTAGTGATGAATGGGCCCTTCCAGGTCTGAGGAAGACTGTGACCTAGTTGGTCAGTAAAGCACTGGGTTCCATGTGTCTGGGTCTGAACCAAGTCAGTCCTGGGGCACAGGCCTGTAATCTCAGCCCTTGGAGCAAAGCAGGAAGACTGTGAGTTAGAGGCCCTGAGGCCATATTCAAACAAGTAAACGAAAGAATTATGCTTAATAAAGACAATGTCTGTGCCTACAAATATTACAAATCTAGGTACCTCCCATGAATGAAATCATGCAATATTTACCGATCTATCTGCCTCATTCCAAAGGTTCATCCACATCAGAATGCTGTGTTTCCCTAAGACTGAATAATATTCCAGTGTGTGTGTGTGTGTGTGTGTGTGTGTGTGTGTGTGTGTGTGTGTGTGTGTGTCTTAGTTAGGAAAGTGTATGTGTTGCCTTTTACTGATGAGAAGAGTTGACCATGACAGCTCTTATAAAGGAAAACACTTAATTGTGACCGGCTCAGAGTATCAGAGGCTCAATCCATGACCATCATGGTGGGAGGCGTGGCAACGTGCCAGCAGACGTGGTGCTAGAGAAGGAGCTAAGAGTCCTGCATCTTGATCCACGGGCAGCATAAGAGAACTGGGAGCCGTTGGAGCCAGGGCTTGAGCATCTGAGACCTAAAAACCCGCTCCCACAGGGACACGCTTCCTCCAATAAGGCCATGCCCACTCCGACAAGGCCACACCTCCTAACAGGGCCGCTCCCTACGGGCATTCAAACACAGGAGTGTATGGGGCCGTTCCTATTCAAACCACCACATTCCACTCTCTGGCCCTGCAGGCCTGTAGCCATATCACAATGCAGAAATGCATTCAGTCCAAATTCAAAAGTCCTCATGGTCTATCACAGTCTCAACAG
Organism: Uromys caudimaculatus; assembly: GCA_028551405.1. Lineage (NCBI taxonomy): Eukaryota > Metazoa > Chordata > Mammalia > Rodentia > Muridae > Uromys > Uromys caudimaculatus. The sequence goes on from CM052701.1 coordinate 129,268,389, forward strand.
TGTTTGAAAGTCCACAGTTCAAAGTCTTTTCTGAGATTCACACAGTCTCTTAACTGTAATCCCCTATAAAATCCAAGTAAAACAGCAGATCACATACTTCCAACATACAATGGCACAGGATATACATTACCGTTCCAAAATGGAGGAAAGGAAGCACAGTGAGGAGATACCAGACCAAAGCAAGACGGAAAACCAGCAGGGTGAACTCCAAACTGCATCTCCATGTCTGACGTCAAAGGGCTCTTCAGTGAGCCAAGTCCTTTCAGCATTGTTGACTGCAGTGCACTTCTCTCTCTTGGCTGGCTCCACTCACGGTGAGCAGTCTTCTTGGCAGGTATCCAGGGCTCTGGCATCTCCAACACTTTGGGGTTGCCAAGGCAATCCAGGTTTTACCTTTGCAGCTTCACACAATGGCATTTCTAGGCCTCCACACAGGGACACCCTGACAGACGTTTGACCTCAGTGGCTTTTCTTAGCTGAAGAAGAAGGTTCCATAACCTCTTTCTCTTATTTTGACTCTAAAGCCAGAACCATGTGGCTGAAGCTGCAAAGTTCTTCTGCTTGCTGGGGCTGGGACATGACCCCTCATCCAGTTACATCTTTACCAGCTCTCTATTTTCAGTGGCTTCCTTCACTGCCTTAGCTTGGCTGTCCTGAAACTTGCTCTGTAGACCAGGCTGGCCTCAAACTCAGAAATCCACCTGCCTCTGCCTCCCAAGTGCTGGGATTAAAGGCGTGGGCCACTACTGCCGGACTTAGGCTGTTTTGAGATTTCCTTTGCCAGTGCAATTAATCTAAAACTCTTCAAATTAGCCTCAGGCAGATTTTTTTTTTTTTCAGACAAGGGCAAAAGCAGCCACATTCTTCACCAAAATATCACAACAGTCTCTAGAATACTAATATTCTTTTTCTCTGAAATCTCTTGAGCCAGGACCCCACAGTTAAACTCACTCTCAGCACCACTGTCTTCCATGTTCCGACTAGGCTAGCCCAGTAAGCCTCACTTAAAGCATTTGACTGCTTTTCTAATCCAAAATCCCAAATTCCACATTCCTCCAAACAAAAGCGTGGTCAGGCCAATCACAGCAATACCCCTGATACCAAATTGCTTAGTTAGGGTTTCTATTGCTTCCACAAAACATTATGACCAAAAAAGCAAGTTGGGAAGGAACTTGCTTATTTGGCTTACACTTCCATATTGCTGTTCATCACCAAAGGAAGTCAGGACAGGAACTCAAACAGGGCTAGAACCTGGAGGCAGGAGCTGATACATGGAGAGGTGCTCCTTCTTGACTTGTTCTCCATGGCTTGCTCAGCCTGCTATCTTATAGAACCCAGGACCACCAGCCCAGGTATGGCATTGCCCAACATGGCCTGGGCTCTCCCCTAAGTCACTAATTGAGAAAATATTACAGCTGGATCTCATGGAGAATTTCCTCAAGCAAAGCTCCTTCCTCTCTAATGATTCTAGCTTGTGTCAACTTGACCCACAAAACCAGCCAGTACAGTAGGTGAAGAAAAAATATTTTTAAGTGCTGAGGAACTAACCCATGTCTATAGTAAGCAAGTGCTGTACCATGAGACACATTCCTCCCCGTGTGTGTGTGTGTGTGTGTGTGTGTGTGTGTGTGTGTGTGTGTGTGTGTGTGTGTGTGGTGTATACTGAGGGTAGGAGGGGTGTGTACGAATATGTGTGCGTGTATGTGAAGGATCAAGGCTGACATCAGAAGTCTTCCTTGATTATTTACCACTTTATTAATTGAGGCAAGGTTGGACCCAGAGCAGCTGATAAAGTCAGTCTGGCTAAGTAGCTTGCTCCAAAGATCCTGTCTCCACCTGAGTGCTGGGATCACAGACTAAGCTGCCACCCTCCCCAGCATTTCCAATTGTTCTGGAAATCCTAATCCCAGTCCTCACACGGGGCAAGTAACTTAACGACTGAGCCATCTTCCTGGCTTGCCATCTTATTTTCTGAGACAAGGTCTCTCACTGAATGTGTAGAAGCCTATTTCAGCTAGACTGACTGACCAGCAAGCCCTTTGGATATGCCTGTCTCTACCTCATGTGGTGGTTTGAATGAGAATGGCCCCAAAGGCTCATATGCTTGAGTACTTGGTGCCCAGTTGGTTGAACTATTTGGGAAGGATCAGGAGGTGTGTCCATGTTGGAAGAAGTGTGTCACTGGATGTAGAGACTTCAAAAGATTCACTAGATTCCAGTGATATCTCTCTCTCTCTCTCTCTCTCTCTCTCTCTCTCTCTCTCTCTCTCATTCACCCTCACTCTGCCTCCTACTTTTGGATGAAGATGTGAACTCTCTGCTGCTCCAGCCAACACCATGCTGCCAATCATGGACACCAACCCCTGGAACCAAAAGTCCAGTGGAATATGATCCTTTGTAAGTTGCTTTGGCCATAGTGCTTTATCACAGAAATAGGAAAGTAACTAAGATGTCCCCCAACACAAGATACAGATGGGTGCCACCTTGCCTGGCTGTTAAGTGGGTGTTGTGATCTAGACTCAGTTCCTCATGCTTGCCATTTCTGTCAGTATTCTGTCATTGTGAAAAGACAGTGTGGCCATGGCAACTCTTATAAAAGAAAACAGGGGCTGGCTTACAGTAGCAGTGGTTTAGTCCATTGTCAAAGTGGGAGCATGGTGGCCTGGTGCTGGGGAAGCGGCTGAGAGTTCTACATCTGGATCCAAACGCAGCAGAAGGAGACACTAGAACTGGCTTGGGCTTCTGAAACTCCACAACCCATGCCCAGAGACACAAGTCCTCCAACAAGGCCACACTTCCTGATTCCTCTCAAGTAGTGCTACTTCCTGAAGACCAAGCATGCAAATACATGAGCCGTTCTTATTCAGACCACCACACTTGCACAGTGAGTACTGGATTGACTGCTCCTAGTTTCTGTTGTTGTGTGGTGACCAAAAGCAATTCTGGAAGAAAGGGTTTAATCTCGATTATATTTCCATGTCACAGCCCATCATTGAGAGAGCTAGGACAGGAACTCGGGGTAGAAACCTGGGGTCAAGAACAGAAGCAGAAACAATGGAATAACACTGTTTACTGGCTAGCTCTTCCTAGCTTGCTCAGACTGCTTTCTTGTACAGCCCAGGCCCACCTGCCCAAAGATAATACTCCACAAAGGGCCATGAAGCCCCCTCATCAATTACTAATCAAGACACGCCCACAGGCCAATCTGATAGAGGCAACGCCTCAGTGAGGTTCCCTCTTCCCTGGTGTATATATGGGTTTGTGTCACGTTGACAGCTGAAGCTAACACTGAGCCATTTCCCTGCTCCCTTTCTGTTTCTCTGTTGTTGTTGTTGTTGTTGTTTCCCTTTTCAGACAGAATCTTACTATGCAGTCCTGATTGGCTGAAATTTGCTAGGTAGACCAGGCTAGCCTGGAACTCACCTCTGCCCCCAGTCCTAGGCATGTGCCACCATGCCCAGCCTTTCTTTGGTATTTTAAGACAGAGTCTCACTGTGAAGCTCAGGCTGGCTCATAATCCTTCTGCCTCAGTTTCCCAAATGCTGGGACTACAGGTGTGGGCCTCATACCTGACTTGAAAGATAGATTTTCCTTCTAATTTTCTAACTTCCCAACTGGGCCCCTGACGACAGAGGGCAGATTAACAAGAGGAATGCGCACATTCATTTTATATGAATTTTATATACTTTTTTGTGTGTGACGTGTGTGACGTGGGCAAGCTGGGTAAGGAAATGAGGAGCTGAAGAAGCAGGCACGAGGTGTATGCCGAGTCTGGAGGAAGGTGGAGAGTCACGGAAGAGACTGGTGGGATCAATGGCCACATGTCACCAGTGGGGAAATGTCAACAGACTTGTCCATTCTGGCTCCTCTCTGTGTCCCTCTGTCTTCCAATGGCGGCCGGAAAGGCTCCTCTCATGAGACCTTCTGGAAGCAGCTTCAGAAGAGCGACCGGAAGTCTTTCCTACACAGGCCGTTTCAGCTTCAAGTACTCAGGGGCCATATTTGCAGGTTCTGCGCCCTTCTGGGCTGTTGGGAGCAGTGGAGGCTCGGGTATTTGCAGTGTCAGTCAGCTCTGAGAGCACACGTAGATAGGGTGGGTTTGCAGGATCCCAAGGCCATCCTGGTTAGCTTTCTGAGCCACTGCCACTGGGATTTGTGCTCACCATCTTCGGTGCTTCATTCATCTGGGGAAGCTGCCAGCTCGTGGTTCCCAGGGGGTGGCCCTGCTCTTGGCTCTGTTGCACAGGGAACAAGATTCAGAAGGATGGAGCCTCATGCCCCACACAGCCTAATAAGCACAGAGCTCATAGGGACTGAACTGTCAAGATGGCTCAGTGGGTAAGGGTGATTGTCACCAAGCCTGGTGACCTGAGCCCCATCCCCAGGACCCACGTGACAGAAGGAAAAAGGTGACTTGTGTAAGCTTTCCTGTGACCTTCACATATGTGCTGGGGCACATGTGCACCCACACATAAATACATGATAATTAAATAAAAATTTTAATAAAGGGCAGGAGAGCGGATTTCTGAGTTCGAGGCCAGCCTGGTCTACAGAGTGAGTGCCAGCACAGCCAGGGCTACAAAGAGAAACCCTGTCTTGAAGAAAAAATAAACCAAGAAAGGGCTGGAGAGACAGCTCAGTGGTTAAGAGTTCCAGAGTTCCTGGCTTTCGATTCTTAGCAACCACATATTCTGAGTTAGGGTCACTATTGTTGTGGTGAAACACCATGACCAAAGAAACTGGGAAGCAAAGAGCTTATTTTGCTTACACTGCCACACTGTAGTCTGCCACTGAAGGAGGCCAGAACTGGATGGAACTCAAACAGTGCAGGAATCTGGAGGCAGGAGCTGATGCAGAGACCATGGAGGGGTGCTGCTTACTGGCTTGCTCACCATGGCTTGCTCAGCCTGCTTTCTTATAGCACCCAGGACCACCTGTCCAGGGAAGGCAAAATTCAAAATGGGCTGGGCCCTCCCCCATCAATCACTAATTAAGAAATTTGCTACAACTGGATCTTATGGAGGCGTTTTCTCAATTGAGCTTTCCTCCTTTCAGATAACTCCATCCCGGTTCAAGTAGACACAAAACCCGCCAGTTCCCACACGGTTTCTCACACCCATCTATGACTCCAGTTCTAAGCAACCTGGTGCCATCTTCTGTCTTTGAACAGCAGGCAAACACATGGTACAGAGACTTACATGAACAAAATACTCATACACATGAGATAAAATAATTTTTAAAAAATTAAAAGGAAGCCGGGCAGTGGTGGCGCACGCCTTTAATCCCAGCACTAAGGAGGCAGAGGCAGGTGGATTTCTGAGTTCGAGGCCAGCCTGGTCTACAGAGTGAGTTTCAGGACAGCCAGGGCTACACAGAGAAACCCTGTCTCGAAAAACCAAAAAAAAAAAAAAAAAAAAAAAACCAACAAATTAAAAGGAGGAGGGGACCAGAAGCCACAGATCACATGTACCTGTTTCCTGTTTCTCTCCACGTGATGCCCTGTGCCACACCAGGGCTCTTCCAAGCTCAGGGGGTTGTATTAGAGCTGCTCTCATGGGTCATGCTAGGGTCAATGCTGAGGCAGCTGGCTGCACAGTGAGACCAGGGCAAACCAAGTCCACAGCAAGGTTAGCATCTGCTGCTTCTGGCTTGCAGAGCTGCGGCAAATGACTTAATTTCCCTAAGCTGGTTTTCTCACTGCACAAAGGAAAAGTGAAAATTGCCTTAAGGAAGAGTCAGTGACCAGGGTGCAGGTCAGATCAATGCTACTGTTAGCAGGTGACAGGGACAAGCATGGTGAACCTACCACATCTTGCTTTTCTTCTCTGCATGTTGGAAAGCTAGGGCCAGTTTGTGCATGGCTTGAGGACAGTGGTCAGCCTAGAAGATTCCCCTACCACGTGGGCCGGTGAGAGCTGGGGAATTCAGGGCTGAATGGCATTCTCATATTAACTCTGTCCAACACCCCACCCCCTCTCCCCAGGCACTTCCCTGCATGAACACCTTTTATTAACAGGGGTCTCTGACCTCTGAGGAAGCTCGCCTCTTGTGAGCCTGCTCAGCTCCACCTTTCACCAAGGCTCAGAGTCATCACCCAGGAGTTGAGTATAGTCTAAAGCCCCATCTCCTCTAAAGGGTACCACCAATTCCTCGCTCACCAAAAAACCCTTGCAAGGTTAGACTCTGGACCTGGTGAACAACTAGCTGGCTGCTGGCATTTCTCCCAGCACAGCAAGGCAGGGGAACCACTTCCGTAGAGGTGCCAGGATTTGCCCAGGAAGCTGGAGATCAGTGTAAGATGTTTGTTCTGCTGACATCCACAGCCAGAGTTCGTGTTCTGAGAGGCACTGTATGTGTGATTGTGGTGCCTGCGGTTAGAGCAGTAATAACCATGGGCAGCAGATGGGGAAGTAGGCTCAGAGGGCTGAGAGGTCAGTCAGCCTGGGAACTTTGCTGACAGTTGAGGGTTTTTTCCCCACTCAAATGGTCTGTGAGCCCCTGTTTAGACGGGCTCTGTGTTGGGTGCTTGAGCTGCAGTGAACAAGACAATGGTCAGATATTTGTGCTAGGCTAGTCATAAGAGTGAATACAGGCAGTGGTGGTGCATAGCAGGTGAGTCTCTTAGTTTGAGGTCAGCCTGGTCAACGGAGTGAGTTCCAGGACAGCCAGAGCTACACAGGGAAACCTACAGGGCCAGAAAGCACAATGAACTTATTGTTTCTGGGAGCTAGGGGAAAAAAATGGCCTTTATCCATCACCCATCCATCACCCACCCATCATCCACCACCACCACCACCACCATCACCACCACCACCACCATCATCATCATCTATCAACCACTCATCCGTTGGTCTATCCATCCGTCCAGCTCTGTACACTCATGGTGCTTATCCCTGTCACTCTATTAATAATCAGAGTAGTGACTGACAGAATCAATCTAACCAATAGCCTTATTACACTACTAATAATTTATTTATGGCAAACATGAAATACCCAGAATCAGGGTTTTCCAGAATCAGGACACAGAAATGGTTCTAAATGTGTCTTATCTTGACAGCCCAGCACCTACCCTCTGTGCTTGAGACAATTATGCCATGATTGTGCTCTGGAAGGGAGGGACCTTGCTCCAGGCTGTGTGTTTCATAGCAAACAAACCGCATCTTCTATGGCAGAGGGAGGCTGGGGTGGTGTGTGTGTGTGTGTGTGTGTGTGTGTGTGTGTGTGTGTGTGTATGTGTGTGTGTGTAGAACATCTGACTGAGGCTACACCAGAGTTTTTCATGATTTTGTCTCTGCTGGATACCTTGAGCTTTGGTTTTCTGTTGATGTGATCAAATCCCCTGGCAAGGGGCTGGAGAGATGGCTCAGTGCTTAAGAGCACTGGCTGCTCTTCCAGAGGACCTGGATTCGATCTCCAGCACCCATGCGGCAGCTCACAACCCTCTGTTAACTCCAGTCTCAGGGGATCCAATCACCTCTGCTGCCCTCTGTGGGTACCAGGCGTGTGGTGGACACACCTGTATGTAGTCAAAACACCCATGCACATAAAATAGTTTTAAAATACTATGACAAAAAGCAGCTTGTGGAGAGGGGGCTGGTGTGATGGCTCAGTGGGTGAAGGAGCTTGCTGTCGAACCTGACAACCTGAGTTCGATCTCTGAGACCTACACAGTGGAAAGAGGAATGGCTTCTCCAAATTGTCCTCTGACCTCCACATGCAAAGTGCAGCATGTGCACACGTGCAATAATCGCTGAGACCATTTCAGGTTTAACCAGAATTTGATCTCCTTGGTGGAGAATCCTAAGGAAAATTATCAAACTCTGTTCTAATCAGAGGTTAGGATGTCCTAACTAACTTTTCTTAATTTAGCTTATTTTAGTTAACTTATCTTAAGTTGTCAGCTTATGTGCTCTCGTTCACGCGCTTGGGCACGCGTGCGCGCACATACACACACACATAAATGTCATCTAAAAAAAATCTCAAGAGAGAAAGGGCTTATTCTGGTCCACTGTTCAAGGGTATAGACCACCACAGCATGGAAGTCAAACTGACAGGAGCTTGAAGCAGCTGCTCACATGGCATCCACAGGCAGGAGTGATGAATGCACAGCTCTGCTTGACTTCCTTTCTCTGTTTATGCAGTCCAGGATCCCCATGCAGGGAATGGTGCCGCCCACAGTGGGCAGGCCTTCTCACATCACATAAACTAGCCTAAGGCAATTACCCAGAAGACTCCACAGTCTGTCAAGATGCTGTTAACCATCACACTAGGTCCACCTTTCTAGGCCTGTTGAGCTTCCACCTCATGACTGTGGCTTTAACAGAGAGGAACATCATGGTCCTTCCCACTAGACTTGCTCGGGTAGGAGCTGTTGGGTGCCAACTCCAGGGAGCTGTGTGATGGGGACAGCTAGTCACAACAGGCGGGGCGGGTGACCACAGTGATATTTCCTGGTCATAAATAAATTTATATATCTGAGGCTATTTTGTGAACCATTTTTGGTTTAAGTCAATCTGGGTTTATGCTATGTGCCCCAGGAAGAGACCACCCAAGCTAGACACGGTCTTATTCTCAGTTGACCTGGTCGGCAACGAGTCCTCAGTTGACCTGGTCAGCAATGAGTCCTCAGTTTCTGCTGCCATTCCCGCCTCCTGCCTCTACCATAGTTCCTGGCAGACTCTCCACTCTGTCCATTACCCAGTCTCAGGGCGTCAGGCTTCTCAGCTCACTTGGGGACCTTCATGTCTCCTTAATTCTGTCTGCTGTTCTCACTGACAAGCTTGCCTTGTGTGACAGGGAGACTGTTATGAAATATAATGTGGCAGTGGCAGGGTAAGGGGATACCTGGCAGTCCCATGCCAAAGTGTCCCCCTGAGAAATCACGCCATGTGACAGACCTAGTATAAGGGAAGTTTATTTGGGGAAAGTGAGGGTGGGGCGGGCAATGAGGACCTGGAGAAGGGAACAGAGACAGACAGAGCCACAAGGGCAGAGAAAAGGGGGATAGAGAACAGAAGAGAGAAAGAGAGGAGCACATGGGGAGAGATAGAAAACAAAGTGAGAAAGAAGAGGAGGAGAGAGAGACTGGGATAGTGAGCAGTCCTTTTATATGCTGCAGCTGGCACACGTGGCAGGCAATGGTGGCAGGTGATGATGCAAGCTGTTGCTAGGTCCCTGTTGCTAGGTCCCTGGGAGGAGCCTAACGGAATCCCTTGTAAGCCAACAAAGACAGTACAGAGCTTCCTCCATTTTGTATCCTTGCTGAGGCCATTTCGTGTTTAACTAGAATTTGATCTCCTTGATGGAGAATCCCAAGGAAAATTACTCAACTCTATTCTAGAAACCCGAGGTCAGGATGTCCCAGCCAGCTTAGCTTAGCTTAGCATCTTAGCTAACTTATCTTAAATTGCCTGCTTAGGCAGAACCTCCTCCAGCTAACCACTTACCTTAGCTTCTGTTAAACTGCTTAGTTCTGCAAAGCTCCCCTGCAGCTGCTGAGGGAAAAGCCATGCTCTGGACGGAACTCACGGCTACACTTAGGAGCCGATTTCTGAATGTAGTCCCAGTCAGCTGGAATAAAGATTTTCAACTGGCAATAAATTCTGTAGTCACCTCTGGTGGGCTTTCCATAACACTTGGGCAATGTCCTAGAGTTTCTGCCCTCTAAAGGTGCTTGCTGTGTTGGGGATCCACCCCACTGCCCGCCCCTCACATACTCCAGCTCACTCCAAGTCAGCTTATCACCTCATCTGCTCATAGACAGTCCCTGAATCCTCTTCCTCTTCCACCAAGCTACACAGATTCTAGCCTGGCCCAGCCCGTCACCTGGATGCTTCAGTTCCATGAGCTCAGCACTTCCAGAACCACCCCCACCCCCACCCCCGGGACTGCAACACTGCCTGTAGCAGGTCTTACTGCTAGTGTTTCTTTTCTTTTCTGTTTTTTTTTTTTTTTTTTTTTTTTTTGGTTTAGAAACAGAGTTTCTCTGTGTATCCCTGGCTATCCTGGAACTTGCTCTGCAGACAAGGCTGGCCTCGGACTCACAGAGATCTGCCTGCCTCTGCCTCCCGAGTTCTGGGATTAAAGGTGTGCACCACCACTGCCACCCAGGTCTTAGTGTTTCTGTGTCATGCCTCTGCTGACAGCTTCTCTTCCTTTCTTCAGACACTGGATGACTTGGAATCACAGGTGGCCACTCCTCATTCACACATCTCAGGGAATTCACTTTTGTTTAGTGTCTGGTATGGTAGGTGGGCTAGGGGCTTTTCCATATGACTATTTAAATTACCTCACACATGGCTGGATGTGTGTGTGTGTGTGTGTGTGTGTGTGTGTGTGTGTGTGTTGGATACAATGGCACAATGGAGTGAAGTCCACGCATCTGCCCTGGGCTCTCTGTGCCGGCTCCGTGGGGTTCCCTCGCTACTAGGCATTGCAGACGCCACTGGATGCCACGAAAGAGCTGAGAACAAAGTGGGACTGCAGACTGGTTCTAGCCTGGGTCGAAGGGGAGAAGGAGCACGGCTGACATCTTTGGCTTGGGCGCCGGCTAGCTACATTGTGTGAGTGGGTGGGTGGCTGCTGTGGCTGGGAACACTGGGACACCTTCATTGGGAGGCTAGATTCTCCTCTTTAGGTGAAGGCCAGTTTCACTGTTCTCCACAGTGAGGGAAAAGAGACAGTCCAGGGTTCCAGGGTGCTTATTGTCATGGTGAAGAGTGGCGTGGGTGAGACCGTACCCCTGAGACTTCAGGGAGGAGTAAGGTTGAAATAGTAACTGGGAAGGGGAGTGGCTAAGCCTCTAGGTGCCTCATTAACATGGGGATGTCTTGAGGCTGCCTGACCATGCCTCTACCCGTGGCAGGGCTTGAGGGGCGTTCTCTTTTTACATGACCAAATGTCACAGACCTATGGAGAGATATAGGCACGTGTCAGGAGCTGTTTCTAGGAGCTTTGGTAAACACCTGCCGTCCCTTATAGGGTTTTTACCCCCTATTGGGCCCACAGGGTTTGAACCTTAGCTCTACCAGAAAACAGGCTGCCTTTCATGGCCCCACGTGTGTGTGTGTGTGTGTGTGTGTGTGTGTGTGTGTGTGTGTGTGTGTGTGTGTGTGTTGGTGTGCACCATGGTGTGGAGGTCTGAGGACAAATCTGGTGTCTATCCATCTTCATCTTCTTCTCGTTTAGAGTCAGGGACTCTTTGCGGTTTACTGCTGTGTACTCCAGGCTAACTGGCCCATGACCTTCCTGGGATTCTTCTGTGTCCTTCTCCAGTCTTACTGTAGCAGTTCTGGAACTGCAGACATGCGCTGGCATGCACAGTTTAACGTGGGCTCTGGGGATTTGAACTCAAGTCACCATGCTCTCATGGCAAGTGCTTTACCCACTGAGCCATCTCCCCAACCTGGACTTTACATTTCAATTGGAAGGCTCTCAAAGCTTGGAGATTTGATGTCCATGGTTAGGCTCTGGTGAAAGAATGAAGGGTGGGCAGGGCCATCACTATAACCGCCACCACCAGCTTCATCATCACCACCACCACCATCATTGCCACCACCATCTTCATCATCATCACCATCATCACCACCACCATCATCTTCATCATCACCATCCTCAGTTGTAGTCTCCATCCTTTGGACTCAAGGAAAAGACCTTCAGTCTCTTACATGTGATGGCATGGTTGGTATTCACTGGTTGGTGGTCATATGGGGGCAGGTCATGGAGGAAGACTCAAAGTGCCTGCATTCATGAGGTCGGTCTCAGTCCTTGATGGCGGTGTGGTCTGCTCTGCCTGATCTGTGCGAGTCCAGGGTTCTTTTGATTTATTTCTTTCTGGCTTTAAAAAGGAATCTGTGTCCTTAGGCCTGTGGGTGTAACCATCTATTGGCATGGGGCACAAAGAGCCACTGACAGCTCAGACTCACGTCACGCCAGGCTCGTCTACTGAGTGGGCTTCTTGGGATATTTTTCCAAGGATTCTTTTTATTTTTAACTGTGTCTGTATGTGGAGATGTGTGTGTACAGGTACCAATGGGGATCAGAAGATTCCCGGATCTGAGGAACTGCAGGCTGTTGTGAACAGTCTGAAGTGGGTGCTGGGATTGAACTCAGGTCCTCTGCAAGAATAGTGTCCTGGCTGGTTTTATGTCAGCTTGACACAAGCTAGAGTCACCGCAGAGAAAGGAGCCTCAGTTGGAGAAATGCCTCCATGAGTTCCAACTGTAGGGCATTTTCTCAATTAGTGATCAAGGAGGGAGGGCCTGGCCCATTGCAGGTGGTGCCATTCATGGGCTGGTAGTCATGGGTTCTATAAGGAGACAGGCTGAGCAAGCCATGGGGAGCAAGTCGGTAAGCAGCACTCCTCCACAGCTTCTGCATCAGCTCCTGCCTCCAGATTCCAGCCCTGCTTGAGTTCCTGTCTTGACTTCCTCCAATGGTGGATAATGTTCTGGACATGTAAGCCGAATAGACTTTTTCCTCCCCAACTTGCTTTTCAGTCAGGGTGTTCTGTTGTAGCAATAGAAACATTGAGCCTCAGTAATCCCAGCACTTGGGAGGCGGAGGCAGGTGGATTTCTGAGTTCGAGGCCAGCCTGGTCTACAGAGTGAGTTCCAGGACAGCCAGGACTACACACAGAAACCCTGCCTCCGGAAAAAAAAAAAAAAGAAACCCTGACTAAGACAAACAACAAATGCTCTTAACTGCGTAGCTGTCTCTCCAGCCAAAGTTAATGATCTCCATTTCCACTGTCCCCTCATCTCTTGTGCTCAGGTCTTGCAGCCACTGGTCTACTGCAGGTCCCTCTTCTGGTACCAGTAACCACAGTTGGGATATGTGTGTGTGTGTGTGTGTGTGTGTGTGTGTGTGTGTGTGTGTGTGTGTGTGTATTATTTGGGGGGGGGGGAGCTCAAACCCATGATAGCCTCCTACCTTAGCCCTTCGGGTTCTGGGTGCGCCTCCACACTCCTTTATCCAGTGCTGGCAGTGGACCTGGTGATGTGTTTATAAAAAGATAGAGAAGGGGGGATATGTTCTATGGAGGTGTGGTGAGGTGTGGGGGAAGGGGGTGCCTCGGCGGGCCCATGCGGAGGCATCCCTTCCCCCTGAGGGACCAGCCACACATGTATATATAGTATAAAATAGAGTTTATTTAGGGCATGGGGAGGGGAGTCAAGAGGGTAGTAGAGGCAGAGAAAGGCAGAGAGAGGGGAGAGAGGAGAGAGAGAGAAAGAGAGAGAGGGAGGAGAAAGAGAGAGAGAGAAGAGAAAGGGGGGGGAGGAGGGAGGAGAGGAGAGAGGAGACAGAGAAGTAGAGGCCGGTCATGAGCATGTGGAGAGAGACGGGGAAGGGACACAGAGCAAGAAGAGAGCAAGGAGGGGGGCAAGCAGCCCCTTTTTAGTGAGTCGGCATACCTGGCTATTGCCAGGGAATTGTGGGACGGGGCATACCTAGCTGTTGCCAGGTAACTGTGGGGCAGAGCTTAGACAGAATGCTTTGTGTGTGGTTAGCGGGCTTTCCAGCAATGGAGCTGCACCCCCACCCACACTGTGCTCCTTGACACTTTGGTAGCCTTCACGTTCATTCCCCCTCCTATTTTGACTTCCAGTGTCGAGAAGAGACTCTCGAAGAGACTCTCCAGTTTTCCCACATCTCTGCCTTGGCCTCTGGCTCTGTCCCTGGCTTGGCCTCTCTCCTGCTTTCTCCAGACTGTGAAAATCCCCCCCAACACCCCCCAACACCCCCCCCCCGATTTCCATCTTGGTCCCATCTTCACTCATTCCACACACTGTCTTATCCATGGTTTTAGTTTTCCTCGATAATCCCCCCCCCCCAGCGC
>CM052701.1:129282325-129302590 GCA_028551405.1 Uromys caudimaculatus
CGCTCCCATCTGTTTAGCGTCATCCATTTTCTCAGTTTCTACCCTTAATGACTCACCGAGGCCCATTGGCTTGACCTCTTTTGACAAATCCCCATCTGTCCACACACGTGTTATCCCGACAGCGCTGGCCTCAGTCTCCCAGAGGACGTCTACCCTGAGCCACATTACTGTCTTCTTCGGTCCCTAGATGACAGCGTCTAGTGACTCCTACTGGAAATTGCCCCCAAGGCCAGAGTGACTGTATTTAGCAAACAAAACTACAGGATGTCCAGTCAGGCTGAACAATGGATGTTTTTGTCATATGAGAATGCCACTAGCGTCACATGCAGCCTTCTAAACCTTGGATGGGTTCCATACCCCCAGCAGCCCACCCCACCCCATCTCTTTTCTTTGTTTTGTTTTGTTTTTGTCCCTCATCCCACCCCCCCAACCCCCAGACAAAATTTCTCTGTATAGCCCTGACTGTCCTGGAACTCACTCTGAAGACCAGGCTGGCCTTGAACTCTGAGATCTGCCTGCCTATGTATCTCAAGCAAGCACTGGGATTAAAGGCGTGCGCCACCACTGCCCGGCTTCTTCTCTTTTCAGATTTAGTTTGTGTTTTACATTACGCGTACATGTATATAGGAGGGCACGTACATGTGAGTACTGACTGCAGAGGTCCGAAGAGGCCCGCAGATGCCCGGCAACTCAATTGGTAGGCACCCATGAGCTACCCAACATGGCTACTGGGAATAGACTCTTCCCCTCTCTGCAAGATCAGCAAGGGCTTTTCACCACTGACCATCTCTGCGGCTCTCTTTTGCTCTCTGGAAGTCTCATGCATCCCAGGTTAACCTTGAACTCATTGTTGTAGGCCAAAGATGACCTCCAGCTGCCTCCTCCCAAGGACTGGGACAGAGGTGTACACCTCTATGCTCAGTTTTACTGAGTTGAAGTCATAGTTTTGCACGTGAGAGGCAAGTACTCCGCCAACTGAGTCACACCCCTGGCCTCAGCCTTGTTTCCTAGTATACTGTACGCTGGGTCATAAATTTAAGACAGATTGAACTGCTTAAAACTGTCCCAAGAGGGCCAGATGTTTGTTCACGGGTTTGTTCCTCTTACCTGCTATCTGACCCACCAGGGAGGCCAGCCCCTTCCTGTTCACCTCTAAGGACTTGGAACCCTGTAGTCTTCTCCTCCAAGAAGTCTTGCTGCTTCCCTGGGTGACCGGAAGTCCCCATAAGCCTGTACAGCAGTGCCTCACCCTTTGGATGCTCATCGCCTCTTTACTCTTTGTCTTTCTCCTGCAGACCACACTACATCGTGGTCAGTCCTGCACGTCCCTCACCCCACCCACGCCTCATCCTACATCTGGTCTGGCCTGCCTGGCTATGCTACAGCTGGATGCTCCCGGGGGGAGGCACAGAGCCTTGGCTGCTTCCCAGCTCTCGTTCTCCTGGCCTGAGTCCCAGTTACAGGGCTCACCCTCCTTCCCTGCCTGAGTTCCCATGAAAAGTGGCCTCCTCCCCAGCCCCCTACCCAGGACCAGGTTGTAAAACGCTGAGACAATGGGGGCTTGAGGCCAACTTTCCAGTCGGCCTGCTGCCAAGTCATCCACAGAATCCCGCCTGTGCATCTGGGGACAGGCAACGGCAGCTGAGGCCGTGAAGAGTGGGGTTTGGCCACGCTGCATTAGCCTGGGCCCTGGTGTGGGTGAAAAGGAAGGAGTTGGGATTAAGTCAGGACTTAAGTTTGAATCCCAGCCCTGCACCTTTCTTTGGGGGCAGGTGTACATCATCCCTTTGCATCTCTGCTTTCTTGTCCGTAAAAGTGCATCATGGCACTTATCTTTAGAGTAGGCCACGAGTGAGGAGCACCTCACACTCACCAGGACACAGGAGCAATCTTTTGCCTTTCTGTGACTCCTGGGAGCAAGCTGTGGGGACCAGGGACCTTTTAAATTCTCCCAGAGTCACCAGCTAGATACTACCCTTTGTCCTCTGCACAGACTCCAGGGAGTATCTGATGGTCAAAAGGACCTCTAATCTAACCGCTAGTGGACACAACTAAGCTAAGCTGGAGAGTGAATGGACAGAGATGGACCAAGAGGAGCGGTCTGGGCTGCAGATGGAAAGCTGGGAGCCACTTGCCTTTCAAGACTGTCCTCTGAATATTTTCCTTCTGCCTGGGCCCCCTGAGCCCCTGTGACTGCAGCAGGGGCATCTTGGCTGACCCTGGTAGACCCTCCTTGTGGCCCATCTCAGCCTCCTCTCTACCAATAGCGTTACAAACTAATCGGTCATCTGTTTGCTTCCGATCTGTTCTAGACTACAGCTGCCTCAAAGCCAGGAGCGACTGTCTCATTTGCATATGTACAGTCAACTCTCAGTATCCAATGAGGATGTGTGGGACCTCTGCAGATATACAAATCCTCAGATGCAGAAGTCTCACAGTGTTTGTCTATAACTGTTAGGTGTCTATAACTCTCCTGTTAGGTTCCAGCACGCCTACAGTATTCATGATGCTTAAGCCATGCAAATGGCCGTGACTAGCTGTTGCACGGTATTGTTTAAGAATCACGATGAGGGGCTGGAGAGATGGCTCAGTGGTTAAGAGCACTGGTTGCTCTTCCAGAGGTCCCGAGTTCAAATCCCAGCAACCACATGGTGGCTTACAACCATCTGCAATGAGATCTGATACCCTCTTCTGGTGTGTCTGAAGATAGTGACAGTGTACTCATATAAAATAAATAAATAAAATTAAAAAAAAAAAAAAGAATCATGATGAGAGAGAACGGAGCACGTGTTCAGTATGCATGTAGTCTTAGCCCCCCCCGGAATATTTTCTGTCCTTGATTGAAGCAAAAAAATATGGAGGTGAGACAGCATACAAAGATGAAGACGTAATTGAACAGGAAATGAGGGAAGCCGCCCTCACTCTGGTCCAGATTGCCTTTCCTGCTGACTGCTAATTCAAGAGATTTCGACATGCCTGACAGCCCCACATTGCCAACAAACATCTTCCCAAAGACATCTCAAACAACAAGCAAGAGTTGGAGCCATTGCTCAGTGGTTAGAGCACTTGCTGCTCTTTCAGAGACCTGGGTGTGGTTTCTAGCTTCCATTTGATGGCTCGCAATGATTCATAATTCCAGCTTCAGGGGATCTAATGCTCTCTTCTGGCCTCGGCAGGCATCAGGAACACACATGCTGGACATACATGCATGCAGCTAAGACAGTCATGTACATTAAGATGAAAGTATGTTTTAAAAAAAGCCTTAATAAATAAATGCTATTTAGGACAAGTGTTTGTAAACATGAGTATGATACTCCCACCCCTAAACAACACACCTCATAAAACTGTCCTAGGAGCACACTTTTTACTTGATTTTAAAACTTAAATTTTTTTTTAAAGGATTTATTTGTTTTATGTATGAGGCTCTATCTGCATGTACACGTGTGTGCCACTAGAGGGCATCAGACCCCATTATAGACGGTTGTGAGCCACCACGTGGTTGCTGGGAATTGAACTCAGGATGTCTGGAAGAGCAGGCAGTGTTCTTAACAGCTGAGCCATCTTTCCAGCCCTTTAAAACTTAAATGTTAAGCGCACGCGCACACACACACACACACACACACACACACACACACACTCATGAATGTCCACACCCACACATATGCACAAACACTCATATCAATAGTCTCACACTCAACCACATTCAGGCACATGTTCCTGCAAACACACACACACACACACACACACACACACACACACTCATTCATACCACATGCATGATGCCAAACACAGACACATGTATCCACACTCACACACACACACGTGTACAATGCTGTCTCACTGCCACACCCACACTCCCATAGTCACAGATTCTCACGGAGACACATTCACACATACTCACACTCATTTATGGACACACCTGCACCTCTGCACTCACACACCCACACTCTCAAAATGCATACACAGATATGGCCACACACATGTCACACACATACGCACATAAGCACTTACCTTCTCACATTTGGAGAACATACGTGCAAATTCACACTCATCAGGCACACCTGCTTATACACACAAACTCATGCCAGTTCACACTCACTCGCACACACTCTCACACCCACTCACATACTCTCACGTAACTCCTACACACTCATGCACGCAGAAACCCACTCACACACATATTTTCTCACACAGACACAAACACCCACACAGGCACCTGCTCATATACATACTAATCCCCCAACTCATACACTAACACGGAATCACACATTGTTCACATTCTCTCACACTTAGACACACACACTCCCACGTTCCCACACCGTTTTCCAGATGCTCAACCTATATATCCTCACACACCTTCACATGCACACACATACACACACATACACACACACACACACACACACACACGCACACACACACACTGGCTCTCACGCTGACACGTGAACACATTCTAGTCTCGGTTATTCTCATACCACCACATAAACAAACACAAAAGCACACACAGAGACACATGAGTACACACATACACCCCACACACTCACACACACTTTACCACACTTGCATGTGTGCGCACTCTTCCAATTTCACTCCAACATTAGGTTAGGAGCTTGGAAGTCGTCCCTACCATTCTTACGCTAAGAAAAAGTTGAGCATGGTAACTTATGCCTGTAATCCCAGTTCTTAGAAGCTGGAGGTAGGAGGATTGTCATGAGTTCAAAGCCAACCTGGGTTCCGTGATGCGTTCTGGTCCAGTGGGAGGGGGAGAAGGGGAGAGAGAATGCTAGGGAGCTGAAAATCAACAAAGAGTTTCAGATCCACAGAGACTAGGGGTCAAAGGCTAACACCCACAGCTCTGAAAGCTGCGTTGGGGGAGGGGTGGAGAATCTCAGCTCAGCCCAGCCTGCTGCAGGAGCCAGTAACTAGTTGGAAGGCTTCCAAAACCACAGCTGGAGGCCCCCTGAGAACCCCGGGGGAGAGCCCAACCCTGAGGGGCCCCTGGGTTTTGTAGGCTTTATTGTCAAGATTCGGCCTGGTGGTGAAAACCTGGGCTCCCTGAAGGGAAGGGCTGTAATCAGAAGGACTAGGGGGTCTCAGTCAGGAAAGTGCTTTGCCCAGAGCTTATCGGATCAGGGAAGGGGATCAGAGGAGTCGCCCTACTTACACCTGTCTCCCAAGGGAAAGAGGGACAATTAGAAAGCCTAAGAAATTCTTCTAAAGGTTGTCTCTCAGGAACTGCCTACCTGATAAATAGGCTGACTTGGATCAAAGGACATCATTGTATGTATGTAGAAAAACTAGGGGAAATGTTACAACAGGGCTGAGGAGATGGCCCAGTCAGAAAGGGTCTTTCTTCTTTTCTTTTCTTTTAAAGATTTATTTATTTATTTCATGTATGTGAGTACACTGTCGCTCTCTTCAGACACACCAGAAAAGGGCATCAGATCCCATTACAGATGGTTGTGAGCCAACACGTGGTTGCTGGGAATTGAACTCAGGACCTCTGGAAGAGCAGTCAGTGCTCTTAACCACTGAGACATCTCTCCAGCCCCAGAATTTCAGTGCTGGGGTGAGGGAACAGAGACAGGAGGCTCTCGGGCCCAACTGGTAAACTCCAGGTTAGACAAGAGATCCGTCTCAAAGCCAAACATAGCAAAACGGTGGAGAGTGTGAGAGCTCAGCTCGGGAACTCTGAGATCTTCCACCAGGGTCCCCTCTCCCCTCCGAGCACATGGAAGAAACTGGTTAGAAAGCATGAAGGCTGGAAGGGAGGGGCTGATTAAGCCCCTGCTATCTCATTCCCTAAAGACCAATCAGTTTAAAAGTCACACTATTCTGCCAATCACATTGTACCTAATGGCAGGCTGCTGCTCTAAAATCCTATAATAAGGTCCCTGGGGGGCTGGAGAGATGGCTCAGCGGTTAAGAGCTCCGACTGCTCTTCTGAAGGTCATGAGTTCAAATCCCAGCAACCACATGGTGGCTCACAACCATCCGTAATGAGATCTGATGCCCTCTTCTGGGGTGTCTGAAGACAGCTACAGTGTACTTACATATAATAAATAAATGAATAAATAAATAAAATTTAAAAAAAAAAAAAGTCCCTGAACGGGCTCAACGGGGTCGCCCTCCCGTCTTGGTATGGAGAGCAACCTCAGCATGCTGATGAATCAATAAATTTCTCTTGCATTTTGCATCAATCCCCGACTCCGTGTGTCCATTCGGAGGGTCTTCGGTAAGTTAAGACTTCCCAGAGTCTTACAAGTGTAAGGGGTAGGGAGGTCCCTGGGGGTCAGGACACAACCAGACACTAACTTCTCAGCACAACTCAGCACAAAGAAGATTTATTACCCTGGAGGCTATTACCCTGGAGGAGGAGGAGGCTTGCCTCTGGGTGGGGCAAAGGCAGGCACAAGCAGCAGCAGGTGCTTTTGCCTGGGGTTTTAAAGAGAAAGGGAGTCTGTGATAGAGAGAGTTGTTAAGTCTTCATTGGACTCGTTAGCCAAATAATGAATTTTTTTTTTTTTTTTTAGTGCTGTTTTGTTTTGTTTTGTTTTGTTTTGAGACAGGGTTTCTCTGTGTAGCCCTGGCTGTCCTGGAACTCACCAGGCTGGCCTCAAACTCAGAAATCCACCTGGCTCTGCCTCCCAAGGGCTGGGATTTTAAAGACGTGCGCCACCACTACCCGGCCCAAATAATGAATTTTGTTTGCTGGACCTTGGTGTTTTGTCTCAGGAATGAGTCAGAGGTCACACAAGGGAATGGACCTTGTGGGTGTAAGGGCCCATCATTTGCCAAAGAATGGCAACCCGGACTCAATCAAATAGTATGTAAACACAGAGGGCTTTATTCTGCAGGAGTCCAGCATGCCAGGATCTCCCATTACCAAGACAGAGATCCTGAAGTAAGCTTGCAGGCCCAATTTATAGCACATTGGGGGAATCCTTGGGTAGGTGGACTTTGTCCACTCTATCTCTAAGGGCATTCCATTACTCGGGGGTGGGGTGGGGAGTGGGGTGGGGGGTGGGGTGGGGGGTGGGGTGGGCTGGCTGGAAACTGCTGACCCATTGTCCTTGCTTCAGGCCACGTAGTGGGGCAGTTTCTGACTAGCTGCCTGAAGCCCTGGTTTTTAGGCCTAGTCTCCTGAAGTGCCAGTTTGAAGCCTGTCCTGGAGTCAGCCTGTCTCATCCCAGGTAGCTTTAGGAATGTAATCTAACAGTTTTAGGGAGAGAGAAGAGTAAAAGACAAAACCTGTAGGCGACATGTTTGCTATGCTCATACCTGTTAGAGAGCCCTTCAGAGAGCAACTGAAAAAGACATCAGATGTTAATCTCTGGCCAACACACACACACACACACACACACACACACACACACACACACACACACATATATAGATAAAACTTTTTTTTTCTTTTCTTTTTTTTCTGAGACAGGGTTTCTGTGTGTAGTCCTGGCTGTCCTGGAACTCACTCTGTAGACCAGGCTGGCCTCGAACTCAGAAATCTGCCCGCCTCTGCCTCCCAAGTGCTGGGATTAAAGGCATGCACCACCACTGCCCGGCTAGATAAAACATTTTTAAGTAAAAAGATGAGGCTGGAGAGATGGCTCAGCAATTAAGAGCACTTGCTGCTCTTACGGAGGCCCTAGGTTCAGTGCCCATCACCTAAGTGCCTATAACTCTAGTTATAACTTTACAGTCAGATGCTCTTCTGCTTCCTGGCCAACATATTTATCTATGGGGGTGGGGGTGGGGT
This sequence comes from Uromys caudimaculatus, assembly GCA_028551405.1. Classification (NCBI taxonomy): domain Eukaryota; kingdom Metazoa; phylum Chordata; class Mammalia; order Rodentia; family Muridae; genus Uromys; species Uromys caudimaculatus. The sequence continues at coordinate 129,290,082 of CM052701.1, forward strand.
GTGTGTGGAGTGAATGCTGTCGTCGTTCTAAGATTCAACCTGTGTGAAAGATGAAGTCAGAGAAGATCCCTCTCCCTACTTAGAGTCACCAATCCATGGTTCCAGGGTTCTCTGGGATGCCAGCATCTATGAGTGCTCTAGTCTCTTAGATAAGATGGCAAATTGCCTCACAAACTGAGCGTCTCCTCCCGCCCCTTGTTTACTTAAATTATAATTTAAGTTTACTTTTAATTCCTAATACAAGACAAGGGTTAAGAAACTAAATGTTACACTGTATTATCTAGGAAATTCTGGTTTAAAAAAAAATTGTCTATGCTCAGTACAGAGGGGCTATCATTGCACATGCTGGCTGCAGTGTGATTTTAGGGTTTATAATATACTTGCTCTGAGGTTGGCTGAATCCAGGGACGAAGTTGCCATGGGTTCAGAGGTCATGGAGACTGAGCACCCGCTGCATTACTGAGCATTCCCTTTGTACGATATCTCTAGCTCGCTTGTTCTTTACTTAAATCACACGCGGCAGGAATTTCTATTCTTTTACACAGTGGGATTTGAGGTCAGGACAGTTCTGTAACTTGTTCCAAGGTACCTAGTCCGTGCCTGTGGGTGGCCATATTCCACGTGGCCACAGGCTTTGTCAAATGTTCTCCAGGTCTCTGTGGCCTGTTCCTGCAAGCCTGACTCTTACTTGGTTGTCAACCAAGTGTCCCACGCCCAGCATTTCCCACGCTTGGCGGCTATAAATAGCTGTTCTGTGCTGGAATAACTCGAAGCCTTTTTCCCTCAGGACTCCAGAAAACACCCCACAGCAGTCCTGCAGAACACAGCTGCCTGAACCGAACATAAGTAAGCTTGTCACCATTTCCCCCTTTCTTCTTGTGACATTTGAGAACATCCCAAGCATTCATTTGAGAAGGCTGTGCTTTATAACTGACGTCACCCCTGGGTAGTCACGGATGGACTGTATGATCCAAGAGGTCCTTTTGGGGAGACACTGGTGACTTTCCAAAGAAGCCTGCAGCCTGGAACACATCCACTGAAAGAGTTGGTAGGAGAACAGGACAGGCATTTGGGCTAGCCTGATCCACACTGCACATCAAACATGGCTAGCAGCTTCCTCTGCTTCCTGGGATAATTCTAACTTTGCGATGATGTTCTTTCCACTTTTACATGGCTAGAGGCAAGTGCTAAACATGGCTTCTCTGCTGCTGGCCATTACAGAGGTAATCAGCTGCAAGGGTACATGGGAGATAAGCAGAAGGCCTCAAGTGAGCAAGCTCTGTCAGTGAGGTTTCTTTTTTTCTCAACTTGCTTGTTTTGAGACAGGGTCTCACCACATAGCTCTGGCTATGTGACCCTCCTGTTTCAGCGCACACACACACACACACACACACACACACACACACACACACACACACACATGCTAGGATCACAAGCATGAACCACCATGCCTAACCATTCTAAGCTTTCTTTTAAGTTTTTTCTTATTTATTTATTTATTTATTTATTTATTTATTTATTTATTTTATTTTATTTTGTGTGTGTGTGTGTGTGTGTGTGTGTGTGTGTGTGTGTGTGTGTGTGGCACATGCGTGCCACAGCACGTGTGGAAGCCAGAGGACAACTCTCAAGAATCCTTTTCATTGTTTACCACATGACTCCTGGAGATTGAAGCCAGGACATGAGGCTTGTAGGCCCATGTCTTTACCCAGTGAGTCATCCTGTCTGTCTCCATTCCAGAGTGTCCTAATGACAGCTTAGGTAGAAGAAGGAAAAGTGAAAATCACCATGTGAGGGGCTGGAGAGATGGCTCAGTGGTTAAGAGCACTGACTGCTCTTCTAGAGGTCCTGAGTTCAATTCCCAGCAACCACATGTTGGCTCACAACCATCTGTAATGGGATCTGATGCCCTCTTCTGGGGTGTCTGAAGAGAGCATACTCACATAAAATACATAAATAAATCTAAAAAAAAAAAAAAAAGACAATCACTATGGGAGGAATATGGATGTCCCCAGGTATTTTCAAGGACATCTTGGCCGGGTTGAGTGTGCAGCTCAGTCAGCAGACTGCTTAACATGTCTGGAGCCCTGGTTCGATCCCCGGCATTGACCCGTTCACCTGTATTGGAGCCCTGGTTCGATCCCCGGCATTGACCCGCTCACCTGTATTGCTACCTCCCAAGGTTGCTCTACCATAGACAGCAGTGGAGTCTCACTCTGAACACTACATTCCCGAGTCCTTGGAGTCTGGGTATGTCACATGATCCCCTGGGGTTGCACACTTCCGAAGGAGTTACGAGGCTCCTCTGGATAAGGAATGTAAAGCACTTGGCCCGCACTAAGCACACCGGAGATCACGGGAACTTCCTCGGTTGTTAAGTGACTTCCAGCTGTGCCACTTAGGCCTTGGGTGTCTGCACAATCTTCTCAGACCCTGAACTTCATTTTCTAATCCCTAAAGTGAGTGTAATCATATGCATTTCAGAGTCATCAGGACAGTGAATGAGATAATGCATGAAAATGTTCTTTGGATGCTGCAAAATGCTATGTAGTTATAGTCACCATGGCAACAGCAAAGGTGATTGGGTTTTTTTTTTCTTTTTCTTTTTTTTTTTTGATGGAAAGTTGAAGCACCTACTACCAATAGCACCTTCTAAATCTCCCAGGAACTGTGTGCTATCAAGTAGCTCCCATGGATTGACAACCATTCACATTGCAAGGAGCTGTGGCTGGCCCGGATGGGGGGAGGGGGAGAGGGGGGAGGAGAGGCACTGGTCAAGGACTAGAAAGGTGACTTTGTTCCTTAATTAGGAGCTAACCTGGTCTCTGGCAGAAGACAGGAAGGAGGTGATTACTCATGAATGAAGCATGAGACTTCTGGAACTTAAATTCAATTTGAATTTTTGGTTTAAAGTGATATATATATATATATGATGTTTATATATATGTTTTAGTATGTCTTAAATATTTGGTAAGACATCCACATTCTAAAAAGTATCACCGGGCAGTGGTGGCGCACACCTTTAATCCCAGCACTTGGGAGGCAGAGGCAGGCGAATTTCTGAGTTCGAGGTCAGCCTGGTCTACAGAGTGAGTTCCAGGACAGCCAGGGCTACACAGAGAAACCTTGTCTCAAAAAAACCAAAAAAAAAAAAAAAAAAATCAAGTTTTTCCCCTCAAATTCAAACTTTACTCAGTGCCTTGTGTCTTAGCAGGCACCTCTACATGGGGTGACAAACAGATCCAGTTGTGGGACTGCACTAGACTGTTAGAAGAATTCTTGAACTTAAATCAAATCTTTTCCTTTTTAGATTTGTTCTTTTTTTTTTTTTTTCTTTTTGGTTTTTCGAGACAGGGTTTCTTTGTGTAGCCCTGGCTGTCCTGGAACTCACTCTGCAGACCAGGCTGGACTCGAACTCAGAAATCCGCCTGCCTCTGCCTCCCAAGTGCTGGGATTAAAGGCGTGGGCCACCACTGCCCAGCAGATTTGTTTTATGTGTGTGTTGTCTACATGTATCCATTGTCCGTAACCTCAGAGGCCAGAAGAGGACATAAGATGCCCTGGAACTGAGTGACAGATCATTACAGCTGCCACATAGGTGCCGGGGAACAAATTTGGGTCCTCTGCAAGAGCAGCGAGTGCTCTTAACTGTTGAGATCTCTTTCCAGCCCTTGGCCATGAACTCTTGGTTCTCCAACATCCAGCTTGAAAATTCTGGGATTACAGGTGGGCAGCACACGGCCAGCTTGTGTCTGGGATCTCCCAAATGCTGCGATAACTTGTGCGTCCTCACTTCCGGTAGAACACAAGTATTTTATCATAGGCGGTAAGCATGTTTACCCTTTGCTTTAGAGCGAGCCACTAGCTCTGTATCCCAAAGCAGATTTTGGTTCATGGGTCCTTTCAAAGATGGATTATAACAGCGGTAGCCAGTGCAGCTCTACCGGTAAAACTTGGGAGGTTCTGGTAGATTCCTCTCCCAACAGCAGCTCGGCGTCCAGGTGTGGGTTGGGGAGACAGCTGTGGCTTCCTTCCATTGTGTGTGTGTCTTGAGATAGACCCTTGTGGGGGGCTAACGTATTCCTTATCTGTAGCTGGCTCTCTGTCCTGTCAGCCTGCCTGCAGGGGAAAGATGAGGCTGTCTGACAGCATGCTCATAAATCTATCAAAAATAGAGTTAGATAAGGAAGAAAAAGATGGAAGGAAATATGTACCTTCCAGTTTCTGTTTATGGAACGTGTGTCTGAGATTCCTACCAGCAACTGGGCTGGGGAATGGACAGACTCCCTGGTCCTTGGCCCCATAGAGCTCATTGTTTGATAAAGCTGTCAGGAGCAGGGAGAAATGCAATGGCTCCTGAACACATGTAATCCCAGCACCTGAGAGGTGATGATGAGAGGTCCTGGTGGATATCCTTAAGGATAGCCTTGGCTACATAAGGCCATCCTGGGCTACATGAGACAGTAAGTCCTCTCCTCCTCAAACTGATGGCTTCTTTTTGTAAAATAGCAACCACAAAAAACCTGCTTACTGTGAGGCCCCTGCCAAGGTCTCTGCCCCTGCTGAGGTTTCTGCCCTGGTGTCCTTGGGGGCAGCCAGCTGTGGCTTCCATTCTCTGCTCTGAACTTGCCCCATGTGTCTCCCCTCCCTGCACTTGGACTCTGCCTCCATTTGCCGCCACTGCCTGCAGAGGCTTGCCTTACTTCCCCTTCCTGCTCTGAGGAAGGCAGTTTTCCTCAGATGATTTCAGCTCAAACTCTGCCCCCTCCTGGAATCTTTCTCTGAATAGTTCCTTTTGGCACAATCCCACTGTAGATTTCAGCCTCACCCTGAGCTCAGAGAACAAACTATTCTGCCTAGGAAGCATACGGGAGACCCAAGCCTGGGCACTGGGGTCCTGCTTTGGGTTTCAGGCCAGACTCTTCCTCGCACTGCCCCCTACCCCAATGGACCCTGAGCTCCTCAGCTGTCAAGTAGGACCCTAATGAATGAGACCGAAGTCCGAGGTCTGACGCTCAATGTTTTGGGTTTTTTTTTGGTTTTTTTTTTTTGGTTTAGTTTTTCAAAACAGGGTTTCTCTGTATAGCCCTGGCTGTCCTGGAACTCACTCTGTAGACCAGGCTGGCCTCGAACTCAGAAATCCACCTGCCTCTGCCTCCCAAGTGCTGGGATTACTGACGCTCAATGTTAAAGTCACTGTGTCATGATGGTGATGCGTGGTGTGGTGGTTTGTATCTGCTTGGCCCGGGATGTGGCATTATTAGGTGTGGTCTTGTTGGAGTAGGTGTGGCCTTGTCGGAGTAGGTGTATCACTGTGGGTGTGGGCTTTAAGACCCTCATCCTAGCTGCCCGGAAGCCAGTCTTCCCCTAGAAGCCTTCAGATGGAGATGTAGAACTCTCAGCTCCTCCTGCACCATGCCTGCCTGGATGCTGCCATGTCTCCACATTGATGATAATGGACTGAACCTCTGAACCTGTAAGCCAGCCCCAATTAAATGTTGTCCTTCTAAGACTTGCCTTGGTCATGGTGTCTGTTCACAGCAGTAAAACCCTAACTAAGACACATAGCTTGCACATTTTTTTCATTTGGTTCTCCGCAGTGAACCTGCCCAGTAACTTCTGTGATCCCATCTGAAAGGCACTGGGGCTCAGAAATTACCAGAAAGTAAGTAGGCTGGTATGTAAACCCACTCTTCTATGAGGACATGAGCTGAAGTCGCCTTAAAAACAGTCTATGCTTTCTGAAAGGATTTTTGGGGGACCATGAACCAGAAGGGGCGACTTTCCACCTGGCTTCCTGACTACCTTCCTTGCTCGGCTTCTCAGCTCCGACTGTGGAGACACAGGCTGTCTGTGAGACAGATGGAATCTGGACTTCATGTTCTTGGTATTGTGTTGGTGAAAGATTCCCTACTCAGCCAAGATCTCTGAAACCAACCATTCTGAACCGTCACAGAATCCTGTAGCTCACGTCCTTCTGCTCTTGCTTGGGACCCTTCACCCCCACGCATCACCCCCCTACTCGCCTTTGTTTCAGAGCCAAGACATGTTTGGGGGGCTGAGACTGCTCCGAGGTCAGTTTGCCTAGGTCTGGTTTGTCCCTGGCAAGGCTGAGGTAGTGTACACAGACAGAAGTGGGTAGGAGAAGGCCACTGGGCGCAGGTTGGCAGACATAATCTGCTTCTACTTCCCAGGCTGCAGTAGGCCTCTGTTCTAAATGCTGGTGACACATCTGGACTTAGTCACTCCTCCTTTCCCATGTCAAGGCTTCAGGTTAACGAGCACCAGCTGTACAGGAAGTCCTGCTCACGGACTGAGAGGCACCAGCATCCTGGAGGCCAACCACAACTATACCCCTTCAGCCTATGCTATGAGGCCCTGTTGCTTCATGTTGTTCTCCCCAGCCTCAGCCCTCAGTCCCCAAGCCGGTGACAGTCACCAGTGTCTATCTACTGCAACTGTCCTAGGTCACCCTGTTCCTGGTCAGGGTTGAGGGTACTCTTTTGAAATAGTTCAGATGACAATCCCCCACCCATTTTGCTGAGCTTCGCTACTGGGGCACCAGCTTTGCAGGGTGCCCTCTGTCCATAGGTGTCAGAGGTGGTGAGGCGGAACCAACTGGTCTGTCTCCAGTCCTTCCAAGAGCTCCAAGAGGGAGACCGTGCACCTGGAAGCATTCAGGGAGGGCTCTGCCCCTGTCTGCAGCGAGAGCTTCAGAATAGGAAGGCTGGGTGCTTTGAAACACAGAGAGCCTCTACTTCACAGCTCCACCCCCCAAGGGGGGCAATGTCTCCTATGTCTTCCTGAGGTAACTCCCCCTTCTTGCCTTCATCAGCTCTTGCTTAACTCAATGAAGGGGGAAAAAATGCAAAAGCCAAGCTGAATCCTCTAAGGACCTTTCCTCAGCCAATAATTCATCCACAGCCCCGTGGACTTTCAGCTCCATGGAAGGTCCAGTCAGTGAGGCATATGGACTAAGCTTAGCACTCTCATCAGAATAGCCGTAGCTCTCCGAGTGCTTATAAAGATTCATACATGTCTTCGACATCAGATGTTCAACAGCCGTACCCCCACTTCCCACCCTGGTTCATAGTCTCCTGAAATTCCAAGCCCTTCCCTAAGCTAACTGCTTCTGCTGACAGTTAGTTGGCATTAGGCTCAGAGTGGAATAGCTTGCTACTGGGAAGGCCTTTTTTTCTCTTGCTTATTTTTCCAGGTTGGGAGTGGGGAGTTGGCTCCCAGGCTGTTTGTGGCTCTGCCATTGTGAGCATGACTTTCAAAACCATTCTAGGCACTGGGAAGGGCTGGGACCATGGGGTGGGAGGTTTCCTGAGCCAAGCCAGAGAGAATGGCATTGGATAGGAAAAGACAGTTTCTACTACCTCCTGCAAAGGATGCTGGGAGAGCAGCAAACTATGGGCCCAGGGAGAGGGAGTGAATGAACTTCTATGTGTGTGTGCGTACACGAGTGTGGTCTCGGCTCTCTCAAATCTCTGGTTTTCTCTTCCTGATATGTGGCTGGGCATTTTTCAGAAATATTGCCAAAAACATGAGGTAGGAGGGCTATAGTAAAATGGGGAAACCTCCACTGTAGGTTTTCGATATCTGATAACATTCTTATTTAGGAACTGGTGGAAACTACTGGTCTATTCATACATCCCCAAATGTGACAGACACAGGAGGATGTTAGGTCTGATGCCGAAGAGAATAGTGAATAGCTAGCTAGTAGGGAGACTAAAGACAGCTCAAGATAATTTGGTTCTGAGTCTGCAATACTCAGGATCTCCTCAGTCACAGAGTTCGAATTAGTCATGCTTGAACATAGATATGGCTGGGGGAGGGGTTGGGGGATTTGGGCATGGTCTTATGTAGTCTGGCTATGTGGGGAGGTAGGGGGACATGGTGTCATGTAGTCTGGCTCTGTGTGTGTTTGAGAGAAGGGGGGAGGGACAGGAAGAGAGGAGGGAGGGGAGCATGTCTCATGTCGTCCGGCCTGGCCTTGAAGCACTGATGCTCCGGTCTCTACCTTCCAAGTGCTGAACTTACAGACACTCATCAACCTGCCCAGTTCAGGTGTGGCTTTTTGGGGGCAAAGTCAGATCACTTTTTGGTTATTTTCCATAGCTTGCCTGGGTAGGATTCTGTCTGTCTTACCTCCCCAATTTGGAGCTCAATCCTTCTTGCTGGCTCTGCTGCCAGGCTCATCTTTTGCTCCCCTCCCTCCCACTCCCACCCAAGAGCTTCACCCCCAGCAGAGTGTTTTCTCTGCTCTGACACAGACATCCAACCTGAGGCACCAGCCCAAGGAGCCTGCCCTGGTGTTGATCACGTGTAAAAGCAGCTACCAGCTGCTGCAGCAAGAGGGGGGCTCCAGAGATCACTTACTCTGGCCTTTTATTCACATTCTCAGTAGCTCCAGGGGGACTCATGGTGATCTCAGTTTACCCAGGAAGAATCAGACACCAGAGGAGAAAAGTGCCAATGAGTCAAACAGCCGCTCAGCAAGGCCCTGGCTTGGCCCCAGAACATGCCACCTTGCTTGCTGTGGCCAAGGAAGGGCATCTGCATGGTGCTTTGAAAGCAACTGCATGCTTGCTGAGTTTCATGTGTATTTTACCCTGGGTATCTTCCTCCCTGTCTTACAAGGTGTGTATCAGAGAACACAAGTTGCCTGAAGTGGGTCTTGAGCTTAGTAGTCAAGTCTCCCATCTACCCAGACCCTGGAGACCTGATTCTAACCATTGTCTTCTCCTTCATCACCTGTGGTCCTGGACAAAGCCCTCTCCAGGGCTGACCAGGCAGGGTTAGACTGGGCTTTCCTCCCATCCCTTTAGGAGACCTGAATTCTATTTCTGTTGGTCTAGCTTGGGTATCCAGGGCATCTCAGTGTGGCACCACTCAGAGAAGTCTGTCATTCGGTCCAGAAAATTCTGTGAGTCTTAGCTTTGAGCTCTGGTCCCAGACTCATGGTAGACCTTTGTGTTAGGATTTCTATTGCTGTGAAGAGACACCATGATCACAGTAACTCTTATAAAGAAAAACATTAGCTTACAGTTGAGAGTTTTAGTTCATTATTGTCATGGCAGGAAACATGGCAGCATGCAGGCAGACATGGTGCTAGAGTGCTACCTGAGAGTTCTATGTAGGCAGAAGGAAGAGAGTGACACTGGGCTTGGCTTGAGCATCTGAAACTTCAAAGCCCACTCTCAGTGACACACTTCCTCCAACAAGGCCACCCTTCCTAATAGTGCCACTCCCTATGAGTCTATGGGGGCCATTTTCAACCAAACCGCAACAACCATATAGGAAGGGAGACTGTTTCTTCCACCCCCAGAGTCTCAGGTGCTGCCATTAACTGATTGTGAGACTGTCCAAAATGGTTTTCTAAATAACAGAGGGCTTGGTCCTAAGGAGGGACAAACTGAAGAACAAGGCCAATTACAAAACCAATTCCTCATGCACAAGTTCAATGCTTCAAGGTCTGTGGGCCTTGGACTCCACCCTGGTTTCTAGCCCTCTCCTGCCTTCCAATGCACAGAGCACTTTCTCCCGGGGTGACTGATGTGTCCCAGTTCTGCCTTTTAAAGATAAAGATCCCAAGAGGTGTGCCCCTATAACCCCAGCATTCCAGAGATGGAGGTGGGAGGCTCATGAGTACAAAGCTAGCCTGATGTGAAGCTGCCTGAGGTACAGGAGATGCTGTCTCGATTAAACAAAAAAATAAAAGAAATAATTTAAAAGTAGAAAGAGGGCCTGGGGAGGTGGCTCAACATTTATTTATTTTTATTTATTTATTTATTTATTTTGGTTTTTCGAGACAGGGTTTCTCTGTGTAGCCCTGGCTGTCCTGGAACTCACTCTGTAGACCAGGCTGGCCTCGAACTCAGAAATTCACCTGCCTCTGCCTCCCAAGTGCTGGGATTAAAGGCGTGCACCACCACCGCCCGGCTGTGGCTCAACATTTATGAGAGCTGACTGCTCTTGCAGAGGATGAGAGTTCAGTATTGAACATCCATGTGGAGCCATTCACAACTGTCTGTAACTTCACGGGATCCAGAGCCTTCCCCTGACTTCCTTATGTACTTGCACTCACATGCTCATAATACACAGATATACAAATATATTCATAAATGAAAAATAAGTCTAAAAAAAAAAGAAACAAACAAACAAAAACCTGAAGGCTTCTCCATCTAAAAGAAGCCTGCAATCTAATAGCTACTTATCTATGCTTTTCCACCATGCTTTATATTTCTTATTTAAGAACTGGTCGAGTCAGGCTCCGGAGATGGCTCAGCAGATAAAGGCAATCACCACAAAGTCTGACATCGTGGGTTTGATCCCTGGGTACATGTTGGAAAGAGAACATGATTCCCCAACTTGTCCTCTGACCCCAACATGCATGTCATGGCATGTGTGCACCCACACAACAAGTACAGAAATAAATGTAATTTAAAAAAAAAAAAAGAATTGCTTGATGGACATATTAGGATGTAAGAGGGGAGTCTTGATGGTTATGATCAAAATTCATATGTATGTGTGTACGAAAATGTCAAAAAATAAATAAAAGATATTGTAAAAAGAATTGCTGCCGGGCAGTGGTGGCGCATGCCTTTAATCCCAGCACTTGGGAGGCAGAGGCAGGTGGATTTCTGAGTTTGAGGCCAGCCTGGTCTACAGAGTGAGTTCCAGGACAGCCAGGGCTATACAGAGAAACCCTGTCTCGAAAAAACCAAAAAAAAAAAAAAAAAAAAAAAAAAAGAATTGCTAGGTAGTTAAGAATTTGGGCTCTGGATCAGATGGAGTTTAGAGTCTGCCTCTGGGTAACTCAGCAACACAGTATTGAAGCACTTTTGCCTGTTGGTGCTTTAGCTTCCTTATCTGTGAAATATGGGTCATAGCAACATCTGCCTCAAAGGGTAAGTGTTTAGGGCACCAGCTGACACAGCGTTCATTCAGTGGTGTCCCAGCAGTCCCAGTCCTCGAATTCGAGAGCAGAGGAGAGATGTTAGATAGCTTTCTAGAAGACAGTGTGCTGAGTTACAGGCCTGCAGGTACTGACTGACTGTCCTGAGCAACCTAGGGAGTGAAGAGCCAGCCAGCCCCGCTGTAGCAAATGCAGAGGAGTGTATTCAGGAGGGGAATGTGGAATATTCTAGGCAAAGGAAGATAGATGTCTGAGGAACCGTGTCTGGTCAAACTCAAATGAGCTGCACTGCCAGCTGTGGTGGGGCACGCCTTTAATCCCAGCACTTGGGTGGCAGAGGCAGCTGGATCTCTGTGAGTTCAAGGTCAGCCTAGTCTACAGAGCAAGTTCTATAACAGCCAAGGCTACACAGAGAAACCCTGTCTGGTAAAACCATTTGAAACAAACAGACAAACAGAAAAAGAGCTGCAACGTGTTTCCAGAACTCTCCTTTGGGTTAGGGTTGTCCATAAGAGTATCAAAGAGGAAGTGAAACAGCCATATTCAAAATCAACAAACCAGGACAGAGGGACCCCGAGACAGCCCAAACATCCTGACACAGTCCACTGTAGAATGACTGCCTCTGCATCCGTCCTCGCCACACTTGATCTTCTGCAAAAGTTTCTTCACCTCCTGAGACCGTTTCTGTGACAACCTTTCCAGTACTATGGGTCAACCCTGACAAGGGAGCTATAGGCTGGGACATAATGGGAGCCCAGTGTGGGTTCCGGCTGGGTGCTGTTGGTCTCCCCACTTGTGTGTATTTCCTTCCCAGCTCTCCGTTCTGCTGGCCACAGAACTCTCAGTATTGCAGTGCAGTTGGGCAAGCCCCTAGTGAACATAAGGTCAGCTTGCTGTAACCCGTCTTCTTTCTTTATATTCCAAATGATTCCACTTCTCCAATTGAATCCCAGCTTATTCACTGTGTCCCATGTGACAAGGGCTGGACAGTTGGTTGGTACACATATCAATGAGGTTATAGAGATAGACCAGGCCTGTGGCCCAGAGCATCACCAAGGGTCCTGCAGCTAAGGGAGAGCCCTTGAAGGTTATAGGGCAGAGGAGTGGGGAATGGCATGGTGAGGTCCTAGATGACCTTTGCCCTCTAACATCCTCAATTCCCATCACTGTGTTTAGTCTGAACCAAATGGTGGGAGAGATGCAGGGAGCATCAGACACCTCTCATGATGCTAAGGGCCTCATAGGAAGAGTTCTGCTCATAGAAAGGACTCTAAGGCTGAGAGCAGTCACTTGTATAACAGTTTCCTCTGAGATTGAAACACTCCTTCTCAGGGTGCTCTTTATACAAGAAGGTAATAACTCAAAATAGCTTCAGGAAGTTCCTGAAACTGACCAGATTCACTAGGCCTCTCCCTGCCAGAATAAAGAATAAAAGCTGACTGTTACTCTCAGATTGACAGAAGCTGAACTACAAAGAAGACTCTGAGACCAGACCTGCTGCCTGGAAGAAGCAGAAACCAACTGAGCTGCCTAGACCAGGTTTAGATCAGTTACTTGGAAAGGACACTGAAGTTCACAGACCTAT
>CM052701.1:129302690-129331904 GCA_028551405.1 Uromys caudimaculatus
ATGTTTCTAGCTATGGGCTTTGATGATGCAACTGTCTGTGAGTCATTCTGCTCCTGTAAGTAATCCCTCAGCCTTATTCCTATAAGAGGCAGCAATAAAACCCATTGGTTCACTTCGGCGGTATCTGTACTTTGGCCTGTCATGGGTTCCTTTTCTGGTGTGAGCAATATGTGTGTTGTGTCTCCCCAGGAAAAACTTTTGTCTCACAACAGTCGTGACCACAGGAGATCTGATAATACAGACAACATTCTGTATGTCCCCTCTCAGGACTGAGTGCACAAAACTGCTGTCACAGAGACATGAAAATGTTCCAATTCTCTTCAGATGAGGGCAAAACCTCTTGGGGCTTATAAGGAAATAATACAGGTTTCAAATGCCATCTTTTCATTTGTCACCTTCAGTTGCATAAAAATGGTGGGCTAGATGACTCAGCCGATAACAGTGCCTGCTGAACAACCTGGCTATTTTAATTCATTCCCTGGGGCCATGTAAATGTCGAAAGAGACTTGACTCCATGAAGTTGTCCTCTGATCTCTGCATGCACACTGTAGCGTGAGCTCCTCAATACCACCAAATGGGGACCAAGAGACCATCACCTTTATATGCTGGGGGTCCTGCTTCTATGCATTTTTAATACGCTCAGTCAATGTCCTCCTCCAGGTTCAGCCTTCAGCTTTGCTACACCCACTGCCTCAGCTAGGACTGAAGGAAAGCCTAAAGGGAATCACTGTCTATAGTCTAAGTTCGGACATACTGCCATGTGGCAGACAGAAACACAACAGGACAGATGTCAAGGAACTCAGGTTTTTTTCAAAGGGGAAAGGGATTCCCCACCCCCACCTTGTGGAGCAGACACAGCTACAGAACTGGATAGTACTCAGGATGGCTGCTCTTGGGACTTGTCCTCATCCTGGTGGTCCGGGTGGGAACTGGGGGAGTCATATCATCACATTAGCCCATTAGAGTTCCTGCTGGGCCTGGATGCAGAGGGGAGCCCCAAAGGAGTGGTTTTTTCTGTGGTGGTCACCAATGGCTGGGAGTGCAGGTGACAACAGAGCAATGTGCTAAAACTTGGTGGCAGATCCTCAGAGAGGCTCAGGGGACAGCTATGCCACTAGCAGTGAGGCTGGGTCCACATCAGTCACTTCCTACTTGCTGAGATCCTTGGCTGTGTCATGAAGCAGCAAGCAGGACTGACCCAAGGATGACTTGTATAATGTGCCTGTGGGAGTGGGTGGGAGCCTTCTGACGTGAGCTGAGGGTTAGCTGCCAGAGTGAGTTTTCCATATCCCTGGTGGAGACAGCAGTTACACCCGAGCAAGCCAGGGCAGCAGCTATGATGCAGTGTTCACATGGGGTGGGAAAGAGGTATGTCTTATTCCTGTGGTGGGGCGTGTAGAAATGTCGCCTCTGGGAAGGCAGAGGGGGAGGGGAGGCCACCGTGTTATAAGAAGGGAGGGTGTGGGTTGGGGCAGAACCATGGCTAACTTCTTTAGGGCTATTACCTTCCATAGGGAAAGGAGGGGAGAGGGAAGGGACTGGGAGGGGGGAGGGAGACCAGGGAGACAGTTCAGGTAAGAACAGTCTTGTGCTTCATGCCCTTCAGGAAATAGTACCTGGTCTCATAGGACAGCTCACAGAGGTGAGATGCTTAACTGGTGGGTTTGCTGAAGACTGTGAAACTAGGGAACTCAAAGAAAGTCATTCTGGGCACCCATCTAAGTTTAAAACCAGGCAAAGGGAGAACTTACTGACAGCCTTCCCCAATTTGCATACTAAAAAAAACCCCAAACCTCCAGTGAATACATTGCAATTTGTGTACCTATTTCCGGTTCTCACCAGTGACCAGTGTAGCAATGGAGACAGAGGAACTGAAACCAGATGCAAGAGTGAGGTTGAATTTCAGAGGCAGAATATCAAGGGGAAAGGAAAGTTCTAGAAGACATCCTATATGATAAACGATGTGCGTGCCATATCAAGACAAAAACAAGACCGAAAAATGATGACCAGAGGTGTCTGTCTGTGGTACAACTCAGGAACATGAGAGCAATGTGGGAGCAGGGGATGGGCTGGAGGAGAACACACAGGCAGCTGAGACAGAAGCGGTTGCACCAAGACTTAAATTTAGTGGTCCATGTGTGGGTACATTTCATGACAAGGCCTTGTGACTTCACATATGTGACACGTGTTTCCTCAATCCAGGCCTTTCCATCTCCTTCGGAGTTCCCAGAGAACTCAGCTACTTCCCAGCAGCCTTCTGACCCTGGAAACTGAGATCTTATGTTTGTGATTTCAAGCCACTCAGCTTTGAGTAATCCATGACACAGTCACAGAAAACTACCAGGTTTGGTGTTCATGCTGACAGTGAGAGAGTCACCAGCAGAGGTCACATGCCTTCCAAGGCTTCTGTTTTTTGCTTTGTTTGTGGCCATTAGATCTGTTCTCTAGATACCTGTTGACCCACTTGGGTTTCTAGTGTTCTGATAAACGCCATGACCAAAAGTGACACAGTGAGTAAAGACTTCTTTCGGCTTATAGGATCCAACCACAGTCCATAACTGCAAAACAAGCAAGGCAGAAACTCAAGGCAGGAAGCTGGAGGCAGGAGCTGAAGCAGAGGCCTTAGGGGAACGCTGTTTACTGGCTTGCTCCCCATAACGTGTTCAGCTTGTCTTCTTATAGCTTCCAGGACCACCAGTCCAGGGGTGGCACCACCCACGGTGAAATGGACCCACACATGCCAGTCATTAATTTAAAAAATGCTCCACAGCCTTGCCTGCTGGGGGTATTTTCTCACTTGCAGTGCCCTTTTCCTCAATGACTCCAGCTTGTGTCAAGTTGACAGAAACTAAGTAGCAAGCCTCTCCTGCGTTCTGGGCTCTCCTCAGGTAGAGGCAGGTCCTGCCTGCCACACTGCAGCCCTTGTTTCTCTCTGTGTTATCTTTGTCCTCTGGGGCATCCCAGTTCGGAGAAGGGTGAAGATCCAGGCAGAATCGGATTATGAAAGATGATAATTCTGAAAACCTCTATGGGTCTGTTGGGTGCCCCTGGTGAGCGCTGGCTTGTCCCCTGCCTCTAGATGGCAAGATTGCTAGGGATGCTAGCTAGTTACTGTTGCCAAGGAGAACAGCGGATGTCTGTAATTCTTCCTCCCTCCTTTACTGCTCTCTTGGGCCAGCTGCTTCCAATGTCATCACAGAAAGCAAGGGTTGTCAAGGGAAACGCAGAGCAGTAGGCAATCTGGGTTTGGGGGTGGGGTGAAATGCCTGGTCCCCACTCTGCTGACAGCCTACCCAGGACCCAGAGCTAAGCCTCTCCCTCATGTCCCTTGTAGCATCCCCGAACCCCACTTCTGCCTTACTTCTGTGGTGCCTGAGGGAAACAGAGAAATGAATCTGGATTTGGGGTTCAAGTCCCAGCTCTGTTGCTCTCTGCTGTGAGGTGCTAGGAAAAGAGATCGTTTTCTGAGCCTTTGTTCTTCATCTGGAAAGGAAATGAAGCAGAGTTCTGTTTTAAGGTGTTGAGAACCTTGTTTTCTGCCAGGTGTGGTAGTGCTCGCCTTTAATCCAGGACTTGGGGGCGGGTCAAGCCTACTCCTGCCACCCCAGCCTCTCTCACTTCCAAAACATTTTACACTCCTCCACAACAGTACCACCAGTCAGGGACTCAGAGTCTCTGGAGGACATTTGCATTCAAGTCATGCCAATTGAAGATGCTTAAAATTGGGGGAGCGGGCTGGCAAGGTGGCTCAGCAGGCAAAAAGTATAGTTTATAACCTCATGACCCGAGTTGCATCCCCAGAACACATGTGATAGTAGACTTGAACAGACTCTCAAAAGCTGGTCTTTGACCTCCACATATGTACACGTAGTAAATAAATAGGTGCTAATTTAAAGAATCTTTAAGGAATACAATATGTGTCATCCCAAACTGGCTTTAATCATCCAGTTCCACACACTTGCTGTGTCAGTTCATCCCCGAGGGAACTTCTTCAGTTTCCCAAACACCAACACTGCACCTCCAAACACCAACCCTCTGCTCACTCCTCCCACGCACACCTCGCTGCTTCCAGACTTTCCCAAGCACCTCAGGTAAGGAGAAGCAGAAAATACCCACCCTACCCCCTCCCTCCAGCATGACCTGCTTCAGGGTGTTTTGAAGAATCATTGAAGAATGTGACCAATGTGACCGGTCCAGCCAGAGCCAGCACGCAGTAGGTGCTCAGAGGCATGTGAAGGTGACTGACTGTCCTACAGCCTATCTCTCCTCAGTCTCCAGGCTTGGAGACTGAAGGAAGGCAGGAAAAGGAAGATGCTTGTTCTCTCTCTCTCTCTCTCTCTCTCTCTCTCTCTCTCTCTCTCTCTTTTTGGTTTTTTTTTGAGACAGGGTTTCTCTGTGTAGCCCTGGCTGTCCTGGAACTCACTCTGTAGACCAGGCTGGCCTCAAACTCAGAAATCCGCCTGCCTCTGCCTCCCAAGTTCTGGGATTAAAGGTGTGCACCACCACCGCCCGGCAGATGCTTGTTTTCTAACACAGGGAAGTGTAGACCCCAGGAAGGAAGGGGCTGCCTGCATCATACGTCTGCTCATCCTGTCATCAGATAGACCTCATGGCTCGTGAGGAATCGTGAAGGCCTTCTGTGCGGTCACTGTGTCTGCTCTGTCCTCTGCTGTAAGGGCGTTGTAATTCTGAGTCATGATTACTTTTGAATCCAGAGTTCTCTCTGTGCTTGATGCTCCTCCTTCCCATAAGCCTTCTGGAAGCCAGTGCCTGGCTTACTTGTCTCTGTGTCCCTAGGATCCTCAGTGTAGCACAGACCTGTACTGTAGCTGATAGGAACAGTGACCTAAAACAGGACACCGCACAGCTTGGGAAGTGTCCGCATTCATTCCAAGTTCCCCTGGGGGTAACCTCACAACCAGAGTTCCTGTTCCCATCGCCTTTCTCCACCTGTAGGAGCCCGTTCCTACAGGCATAGCCTGGCTGGCTGGAGCAGCCCAGTGGTCCTCAGACACACTACCCCATGGCTGTCCATGTCCCATTGCTGTTATAGCCATCACCAAATAGGAAGCGCCTAAGACTCGCTCGTGTGCTACCTTCGGCCAGTTGTCACAAGGGTGTGTTCTTTTCAGTTCTAGGGACCGTGTGCTTCTTTGCTCTCTCTGGCTTCTAGAAGCTGCTGGCATCCCTTGCGTATCACCTCCTTCTGTCCTCAGATCCAGGAGTCCCTGGAGGAACCCTGGCTTTGCATCATGCCAACTCCTGCTTCTTTCTCGAACAGACTCTTATTCTACCTCCCTCTGCTGCTTTGAAAGACTCCTGCCTTGGGCTTACCCAGACTCAGTCCATTTAGGCTGCTCCAGTAGGACCACAGCTAGGGGCATAATACACTTGGGGCTTAGCAGCTACAGCAGGTTTCTCCTTGTTACCTCCTCCCTTTTGTAAGGGCTGTAATTCTACCTATAGGGGGTCCAACCATGCCTCAATGGCTTTCGGCTAAGGTCTACAATATAAGGGATCACCACCATATCCTGTTTCCTTCGGAAGTCCCTGAAGCTTCAGACCATCACATGGGGACTTACACACTTTAAAAAGCCTGTTCAGGCCGGGCAGTGGTGGTGCACGCCTTTCATCCCAGCACTTGGGAGGCAGAGACAGGTGGATTTCTGAGTTCGAGGCCAGCCTGGTCTACAGAGTGAGTTCCAGGACAGCCAGGGCTACTCAGAGAAACCGTGTCTCGAAAAACCAGAAAAATTAAAAATTAAAAAAATAAAAAATACACCGGGCAGTGGTGGTGCACGCCTTTAATCCCAGCACTTGGGAGGCAGAGGCAGGTGGATTTCTGAGTTCGAGGCCAGCCTGGTCTACAGAGTGAGGTCCAGGACAGCCAGGGCTACACAGAGAAACCCTGTCTTGAAAAACCAAAAATAAAAAAATAAAAAAGTAAAAAGCCTGTTCAGTCTGTTTCACCCAAGTAACCCAGAAGTTTGAAGTTCTGTTTTATTCATCGTTGTTATTATTTATGATGGTGTCACTAGACTCCCGAGCCTTGCACACACTAGGGAAGTGCTCTGCCACTGAGCTACACCCCAGTTTTACAGTTCTGTTTTAAAGTTAGTTACGTAGCAACCTTCAGGGCCTCAATTCCCCCTTGGCGTGTACCCTAACACAGTCTTGGGATTGGGCATTAAGATGTCGACATCACATACCTGATCAGCACACTTTGGGTCCTCTACTCAAGTGTGAGAACTTGTGCAGATGACACGGGGGGGGGGGGGCTAGAGAGGCTTCTTTTGTGGACTCCTCTGCTAGAAATGTACTTTTCTGTCCCCTGAGCTCCCTGGTCACCTTCTTGAAGTGTTTAACTTCTCTTTCTTTTTTAAAATTTATTTTATATGTAGGGGTATTTTGCCTGCACAAATGTCTGTTCAGGGACTACTTGTGTTCCTAGTACCCACAGAGGTCAGAAGAGGGTGTTGGATTCCCCCGAACTAGAGTTACAAATAGCTGTAAATGCCATGTAGGTGCTGGGAGTTGAACCCAGGTCCTCTGGAAAAGCATCAGGGTGCTCTTAGCCACCAAACCACCTCTCCAGCCCCACCTGTAAGGAGCAACTTAAGGAAGGAAGGCTTTGTCTTAGTGAGAAGGTTACAGGAGCAGGAGCTCAAGGACACTGGGTACATTGACTCTACAGGAATCAGAGATAGATGCTGGAGTTCAACTCACCCTCTCCTCTGTGTTTAGTCTGGAATCACAGCCTATCTGGTGATGCTACTCACACTCAGGGCAGTTCCTGCCTCTTTGTGTAAACCTTTCTGGACACACTCAGAAGTGTATTTCCATGATGATTCTAAACTAGGTCAAATTAACAATCAAGATTTCCGTCATGGAACTGGAAAAATGACCCAGTGAGTAAAGGCACAGCGACTGCCACCAAGCCCAAGGTACCAGATGGAGGGAGAGAACGGACTTCTGCAGCTCTTCTCAGACTTTCATGTGTGTCTCGGTGCACCTCCGGAGAGCGCATTTGCATAAATTACTTCATTATTGAATTAATTACTGTGAAGGAGCCCCTGGGCGTCGCAGTCACCCCTGGGTGTGTCTCTGTGAGTCACCTGACAGAGCGCCTGCTAGGACAAGCCCAAGAATGCTAGGAGTCAGGGAATGTCACAGCCAGGTGAGGAGCAGTCATTTCATCACAGCAAGCTGAATCCTTGGCACTAGGAATAAAAAGAAAACTTTGGAATCCCCCTCAGGCCTTCCCGGTCTGGGGTGCTGGAGGGTACACAGTGCATTGGGCTCCTGACCTTTTCCCATCAGCCTCTCTTTCCATATACCACCTCCTTCTCTATTGTTGCCTGCCGCAGACCTTTGTACGTGCTTTCTTCAATCTCTCTCTCTCTCTCTCTCTCTCTCTCTCTCTCTCTCTCTCTCTCCCTCTCTCTCTTTCCCTCTCTCTCTCATGCCATTTCAGGTCCCCAGCCAGCAAAGGCTTCTATGTTCTTTCAAACCTAGATTTCCCTCACTAGCCTCCAGGCACCCGCGCCTGCCTTTCAACACCACTCAAGGTTGCATTTTTGAGATCTCCAAGGCTGGTTCTTGGCATTTATTCTCTCCCACCTATCTTCATCTTCCTGTCATTACATAGTGAGCAATTAAGAATATTTATTTTTAAAAAAAAAATTAAAAAGCTGCCCACACCTTTAATCCCAGAATTTAGAAGGCAGAGGCAGGTGGCTCTCTGTATCAGGCTAGCCAGGGCTACGTAGTGAGATCCTATCTCAAGATAAAATAAATTTAAAAGCCGGGTGGTGGTGGTGCATGCCTTTAATCCCAGCACTTAGGAGGCAGAGGCAGGTGAATTTCTGAGTTCGAGGCCAGCCTGGTCTACAGAGTGAGTTCCAGGACAGCCAGGGCTACAGAGAAATCCTGTCTCAAAAAACCAAATAAATAAACAAACAAATAAATAAAATTTAAAAATAAACAAACTTAAAAACATATATACATAGTTGTGTGTATGTGTGTGTGGCATGTGTGCGTATGTTCACACACACTCTCCAGTACACACACTGGTATGGGTCATGGCATACATGTGGAAGCCAGAGGACAACCTGTAAGACTCAGTTTCTTCTTTTACAGTTGTGGGTTAGCAGGCTTGGTAGTTGGTGCTCTTATTTATTGAGTCCCTTTGCCAGTATAAGAATGTTTGTTAAATCAAGAATGGTAGCACATGCCGGTAATTCTAGTACTCTGGGAGATTGGGAGTTCAAGGCTAGACTGGCTAAATATGGCCCAAGCTCAAAAAAGGGGTGGGGTGGGTAAGGTGGATTCAGCGGGTAGAAAGATGTGACTTTAGAAGGTAGTACTCCTGGAGCCTGGCAACAAGTACACCAGTTACCATGGCGACCAAGCTGGATAGGGCTCCAGTAGCATCCAGCAGAAAATCGCAAGATTTTAGTTGTGGCTTGCCTTACTTACAGAAGGTTTCCATCTTGGTGGAGGAGTCATTCAGTGACTGCTCAAAGCCTCCTTTGTCTGTGGGGGTGGGGAGCTGGAGGGTGGGGGATGGGGAGTGGGGGGCAGTAGGAGAGGGGTGCTGGGGAAAAGGGGGGTGGACGTGGCACATGGACACAGACCTCAGCCTGGGTGGTCTGCCTCAGGGTCTCTCACCCATTACATTCATCCAAGCTCACCAGCCTAGGGAGCGACCACGCCCTGCTATACAGCTAGACATGGAATATGGGCGTGGTTTGTCCTCAAGAAGGAAAGACAAAGACAGAAGACACTGTAGGCCCTGATTTGGGGACAGACCTTGCTAGGAAATCTGTAAGAATGAGAGCCCATCCACAAGCTGGGGTAGTTATAGAGCCGTGGGGTGGGGGGGAGGTCAAACTTTTCCTTTTTTGGCCAGACATTGGCCGTTGCTAGGAGTGACCAAAGAAGGGTTGAGTAGTGAGTGAGGAATGTCAGTGATTGACAGACGGTTTCCTATGGCTAGCCATTACCAGCAGTTCTGCAGTGAGCCACGGCAGGAATCTAGGAAAACAAGTCCAGAAGGCTAACCAGTGTGCTTTGGGGGAACTGTCACAATTTAACCAAACTGGAGTAACTTTTCAAAATGGTGACAGGAGCCGGGCGGTGGTGGCACACACCTTTAATCCCAGCACTTGGGAGGCAGAGGCAGGTGGATTTCTGAGTTCGAGGCCAGCCTGGTCTACAGAGTGAGTTCCAGGACAGCCAGGGCTACACAGAGAAACCCTGTCTCAAACAAAACAAAACAAAAAACCCAAAATGGTGACAGGGACAGACTGAGAATCTTCTGTTGGGAACTGGGGTCTGTGCCTACCACCTTGAAGACTCCCAACAACATCAAGGATGCTGACAAGCTATGTCTAATCTCTTGAGGCCATGCTCCTATGGATCCCAGAGAGAAAGCCAACACAACCAGAGGAATGAGGCAGCTGCAAGGTGCACTAGAGTCCTGAGGGCACATGCTGAGAGAGGTTTCTCAACTCAGCAGGAAAAACAAATCCAGAGCCTGATTGTTCCCTGTGCATGCAAGCTCTGAGGCAATACACACACACACACACACACACACACACACACACACACACACACACACACACACACACACACACACGAGCGCTCGCGCATCATGCATGCATGCACACACGCATACAAACATGCACCCAGAAATGAGCTGAGGTATACTCTTGAAGGCAAACTTGTATCTACTTGCAACACCCTGTCCTGAACACTCAGCCTACAGCCACACACCCTAAAACCTGTCCTCACCCATCAAATGCATCAGCTACTAATGCTCAAGTATGTACGGAAATCACAGCGTAGGTTCACTGTCACTCCGTGCCAGGGCACAAGCATACCTGTGGAACGGGGTCAGAAAACGGTGGCACTTGTTGCCCCCAGCACAGTTCTAGCGTCCAGCATTTACTAGGACTCACATATTCCCGGAGGGAAAAAAGCCATAGCTGGGAGTGCTAGCACACTCCTGTGATCCCAGCATTCAGGAAACAGAGGCAGGAGGATCACCAGTTTGAGGAAGGTCTGAGGCTACATAGCAAGACTAAATCTCCAAGATCTTCCAGAAATGATCAGGATCCAGGAAGCAGTCCGGTTCTGTCTTAGGCAAGGGGCAGCAGGGGAGAGGCTTGTAACCTTTAAGATGAAGGCTGACACACATCTTCCTGTGTGAGAAAGTCAAAGCCAGGTTCCTGGGTGTGAGACATTAGTCATTGCCCATAGTCCAATCAGATGTGGCCCATATACCCGTTGTTCCTTCCAGCAGCCAGCGGGAAGTCCTGAGGGCCCGTGGCTCCTCTCCAGGTTCCTCCCTGGCTGTCTACCCACCCTCATTACTTTTTTGTGACTGTGATAAAACACAGCCCAGAAGCAATTTTGAGAGGAAAGGGTTCACTTCATCTTACAAGTTACAGTTCATCCTGGTGGGAAGTCAAGGCTGGAATTCAAGACTGGAGCTTGAAGCAAAAAGCAAACACAGAGGACTGCTGCCTACTGACTTCCTTCTCTTGGCTTGCTCAATTCCTTTTCTTAAACAGCCCAGGTCCACTTGCCTAGGGATGGCACAGCCAAAGTAGACTGGGTCCTCCTACATCAATTAGAAAACGTTTTAAAAAGGAAGCCAGGCAGTGGTATCAAATGCCTTTAAGCCCAGCACTTGGGAGACAAGTTTGAGGCCAGCCTGGTCTACATAGTGAGTTCCAGAACAGCCAGAGCTACATAGTGAGACCCTGTCTCCAAACACTGCTGCACAGGCCAACTCAATGAAGACAATCCCTCTATTGAAAATCCCTTGTCTTGTTCCAGGACAGCCAGGGCTACACAGAGAAACCCTGTCTCAAAAAAAAAAAAAAAAAAAAAAAAATACAAAAAGAAAATCCCTCGTCTTGAGTGAATTTAGTTTGTGTCAAGTTGACAAAAACTAACCAGTACAGCAAATAAAGACACTCAGCTTTTTTTTTTTTTTTTTTTTTTTTGGTCAGACAAGGTCTCATGTAGCCCAGGCTATCCTCAAACTCACTATATAGCCAAGGCTGGCCTTGATCTCCTGATCTTCTTATCTCCAGCTCCCTAGTGGGATGGTAGGCTGTACCATCACATCCAGTGGGATAGTAAGCCTCCTAAGGGTACCAACATTGTTCCAAGCTCCCAGCTAGAAAAGGTGGAACAGAGCAGGAGGTGGCCCGGTTAGAATCACGGACTTTCTTACTCAGGTGTCTGCCACAGTCAGATCCTTCAGCCTGTGACTTGTTTCTCCAGGAGTGAGAAGTCCTCTGGGGAGCCCAGGGGCTCTGTGGATGGGAAGCCTCAACCTGTCTATTGGAGGAGCTTTTGCAGGGTCCTGCTTGGGGTTCAATAATAAAGACATCTGTGTAGTACAAGGCGGTTGACTGTTTGCTGGGACAGTCTCTGCCACCTCCCTGCCCGGCTCCTGTCCCTCCGCCCCAGCTCAAGCAGCCAGCTCTTATTTATCAAATCCCATTCTTCCCTCATAACCAAAGAGTTACTAGCAAAGTGGGGGAGGTTGTGCGGCTTCCTCGCTCTGGGCCAATCAGCAGCAGGCCTAGGCTCAGTCCATATCTCAGTCCATTTACGGTTACTCTATATGTGGCCTTTTGGCCAGATTGAGGCGTCATGACAATCTGTGGCCTCCTCTAGGGCAGCCTGCTTTTTTTTTTCTTTTTCTTTTTCTTTTTGATTTTTCGAGACAGGGTTTCTCTGTGTAGCCCTAGCTGTCCTGGAACTCACTCTGTAGACCAGGCTGGCCTTGAACTCAGAAATCCACCTGCCTCTGCCTCCCAAGTGCTGGGATTAAAGGCGTGCGCCACCACTGCCTGGCTAGCAACCTGTTTTTTTTTTTAACATAATACTCTCAGAGAATCTTCTTTTGGGGCAGGTAAGGAAGTGACAAACATTCACATATCCTGCCAGGGCACAGCAATTAACAATTGAGAACACAGGGAAACACTTTCATAGCCAGTTGATACAACGTGTGCGGTTATAGCAACATGTCTCAGGGGAGACATAAGGACTCAGCTC
This sequence comes from Uromys caudimaculatus, assembly GCA_028551405.1. Lineage (NCBI taxonomy): Eukaryota > Metazoa > Chordata > Mammalia > Rodentia > Muridae > Uromys > Uromys caudimaculatus. The sequence goes on from CM052701.1 coordinate 129,314,769, forward strand.
GTGCAACTGCATGGGGACCTCCTGACAAGCCTACAGAGCAGGTTCCCGGCATGTGGTGGCCCACACATCGAAGTCAAGGTCTAATATTCATGAAAATTTTGTTTTGCTTTTAATTTAAAAAATGGTTTTTGTTTTTTGAAGACAGGGTTTCTCTGTGTAGCCCTGGCTGTTCCTGGAACTTGCTCTGTAGACCCCCATCTCACGGAGATCCACCTGCCTCTGCCTCCCAGGTGCTCCCACTATCTGGCTTTAAAAAATGTTTTCGATGAGTCTAGACTGTTAAATTTCAAAACCAGGACAAATGGCTAGTTGAGGTGTACATTTACCATATCAAAATGGATCTGGCCAGCAGGTTCTCCCAGCAACCCACAGTCCCTACCCGTGAACAGTGTATGGCTGGCATACCCCTTCCCCCACCCTAAACTTCTCCAGCCCAGGGGCTAAACTGCCCTTCTGCCAGCTGCCCTTCCCGGCATAATCATAATGCAGCCATTTTGGTTTCCTGCCCCTTTTTTACCTTTGGCCTCTTGACTGATGCCCAGGGTTCTTCTCTCTCCCCTCTTTGTTTCCCTCCCCCTCTCCCCACATGGCCCAGCTCAGTCCGGTCATGTCCACTCTGGACTCTCCCAGATGTCCCTGCCCCTGCCTTTGCTCTCCTGCATGTCTAGAATAAACCCTCTCCTCCCCCGTACCTAGGAACAGTCATGTTTTGTTCCTTTCCTTTTTCTTTCTTTCTTTTTTTTTTTTTCTCACCCACACCCTAGTCACATGGTGGTACATGCCTGCAGTCCCAGCTTGCATGTGGAAGCCAGAGGACAGCCTTGAGGAACTGGTTCTTTCCTTCCACCCTGGGTTCTGGGGATTACCTTCAGGTTGTCGGGCTTAGTGGCAAGCCCCTTTGGCCCAATAAGCCATCTTAGTGGCCCTGCCTTCATCTTTTGGCAGTGCTGGGAATGGAACCCAGGACCTTTCGTATGCTCTGCAAGCACTCCATCGGAGGATTCCAGCCTGGTTTGACTTTGTACTGTCTACACATCATTCTGTCTAACTGGGCTTCTGCTAAGAGACGGTTGGGTTGTATGCAAATGTTTCAAACCCCGTGGACTTGTAGATATGTCCCTGTGAATGAAGAGAACCACTGGACCGCGTCGCTGCAGTAGAATGGTTGTGACGGAGAACATGAACAATTTTAAGAGACCACCAAACTGCCTTTCTCTGGACTGAAGTCAAGGATGATGACAGTGGAGGCGGGAGGATGGGGTATTCAAGGCCAGCCTCAGCAACATGAGTTTGAGGCCAGCTTGTACCACACAAGAGACCCTCTGCCTTAAAAAAGAAAATGAACCCTTTTGGTTGTACCAGGCCCATTGTTCTCATCAACTCCTGAGAGTGTTGGCTGCTTGGACAAGACCTGAACAAGATCAGGCCAGACAATAGTCTAGCATAGAACGGGTAGTGAGCAGTTCATTAGCCCTCACCCTTTCTGAGGAGCTATTGACAGATGATAATTACTGGGAGAGGAGGAACCAGTTTTCTTTACAGGTGTGACCCCTAGGAGGTTGACTATGCTCCAGGGACAGTTTCCCACCCAGGTTAGTATTGGGGTGGATGGGGGTGGGGGAGAAGCCGGTATGGATCTGGGAATAGTTACAGGGGGAAATGGAGAGCGAATAGGACCAACATATGTTGTATGCATTTTTGAACGTCTCAAAGAACTATCAGAAATATTATATTTAAAAAAAGAAGAAGAGAACAATGCCGGATGTATTGGCTCACGCTTTTAATCCCAGCCCTCGGGAGGCAGAGGCAGGCAGATGAGTGTGTTCAGTGTGCTCTCCACAGCAAGTTCCAGGTCAGTCAGGGTTACATAGCAAGACCAATAAATAAATAATTATAAAGAGGAAAACAAGTATGTGAGCTAGTAAAAGTGAACAATACTAGTGAAGCTCTTGCCCAAGCTAGGGAGGTACTAGACACTGTGGGGCTGGTGTTGAGTGTGTGAACACAGCAAGAGACACCACAACTGGAAATATCATAAAAGAGATTCAAGAACGGCCTGGTGTCATTTCATCTCCGGAGTGTATTAGGAGTGCATTGTTGAGTGATTTTGTTGTACAACCATAGGACATCCCTGAACAAAGCTTGATCATGCCTAGGCTGTGTGTCATAGACATTGTCCCACATCTGGCCAGATGTTGTCATGTGCCATTTGACTTAGAAAACTGGAGAGAAAGCAGATGGTTGATGTGTTAAGTTCTATGCAACCTTGAGATAATGTAATGAGAAAATATCAACCAGCTATATCCAGGAATTAAAATGGAAATGCCAGGGCTCCACCCAAGGAGCTTTGGGTCACTAGAATTACAATAAAATGTTCGATGTAGAATTTGGCTGGCAAAAAGATCATTGATTTAAATTTTTTAATTAATAGTTGTCTTAGGGTTTTACTGCTGTGAAGAGACACCATGACCAAGGCAACTCTTATAAGGACAACATTTAATTGGGGCTGGCTTACAATCCATTATCATCAAGGCAGGAACATGGCAGCATCCAGGCAGGCATGGTGCAGGAGGACCTGAGAGTTCTATATTTTCATCTGAAGGCTGCTAGCAGAATACTGATTTCCAGGCAGCTAGGATGAGGGTCTTAAGCCCACACCCACAGTGACACACCCACTCCAACAATCCACACCTCCCAACAGTGCCACTTCCTGGGCTAACCATATATAAGCCATTACAGTAGTTTTTCTTTTTTTCTTTTTTCGAGACAGGGTTTCTCTGTGTAGCCCTGGCTGTCCTGGAACTCACTCTGTAGACCAGGCTGGCCTCGAACTCAGAAATCCGCCTGTCTCTGCCTCCCAAGTGCTGGGATTAAAGGCGTGCGCTACCATTGCCCGGCAGTAGTTTTTCTTTTAAGTTACATTTTAATGAATTTATTTTGTGTGCATGCACACGTATATGAGTGTGCACGCTGTGGAGATTAGAGGACAGCTTTCATGATTTGGTGGTTCTCTCTGTCTACCATGTAGGTCCTGGGAATCAAATTCAGTCCAGCAGGCTTGGTAGCAAGTGCCTTTACCTGCTGGGACAAATCAACTGCTCAATAACTTTTTCTTTTTTGAGACAGGGTCTTACTAGGTAGCTCAGGCTAATCTGGGATTCAGTATATGTCCTGACCCGCGGGACATTCAACGAGGGTCCGAGGAGGGAACCGTCGAACTAAAGAAGAGACAGGAGACAAGAGATACCTTGGGAGCAAGACAGCAATCCGATCAAAGTCCAAAGAACTTTATTTCGGAGCCATATATAAAGCACTTAAGGCAGGAAGTAATAGGGGTGGGAAAGTTCCAGAAGGTCAACCTTCCTGCCAGATGTCACATATTGTTGCAAAAAATGACAACAGGATATCACAAGATCTCCCTAAATTCGCAGGCGGGGACAAACGCAACAGGCTGGTCACCTGATTTCTGAGGAGCCTGAACCACCAGCCCAGGAAACTGAAACTCAGGCCTACTAGTCAGACCAAGGCCTGTTGGTCTCTGACAAGTATATAGCCCAGGCTGGCCTTGAACTTGTGGTCATTAGTGATGAGGGGACAGATGTGTGGGAGCAAGCCTGGAGAAAACACCAGTTGGACAGTTTTGACCCTTCGGCGGCACCAGGCCTACAGTCAACACCTCAGTGACTATTCCCACAACACTTATTCCATTGGTCAGCACTGCCCACAGCTGGGCTGCCACTCTAGCTTCCAGCCATTGCTCAACCAGCAGGGTTCCCAGCTGTCAAGGAACATTTTCTGATGAAACACTGCCCTGGGGACTAGTGTGAAGACTCAAGTGGAAAGGCCACTCAAAACTTGTGACCCGAGTCTAGTCTCCAGAACTCGATGTAAAGGAGGAAAATCTGACTCCACAAAGTTGTCCTCTGACCTCCACATTTGTGCTATGGCATGTGTGCACATACCCTCCACCCCCTGCCCCAAACATATCAGCAGCGTGCACACGTGCACGCACACGCACATACACACACATATACATAAACACATAAACACACACACTAATTTTCTTTTTAAAAAACTTTTTATTGATTCTTTGTGAATTTCACATCATGTACCCCAATCTCATTCATCTCCACCCCACCCCCTTCCTATCTGCTCTCTGCCCTTGTCCACACATCTTTAGCTGCAAATATTCATTGTAATGAGTCATTGGTCTGGTTGGAGGCCTCTGGCTTCTGCTACACCATCAATGCTGGATCCTCACTGGGATTCCTCTCAGATAATCTTTTGTTGCCCTCGGTCATGGAGTTGCTGCAACTTTGGATTTGAGGAATGGCTTCTTCATGGGCTCCAGCAGTTCATAGATGGGGTAGATGTTGGGGTGGGGCAACTCAGAGCCCTGGATCTGGGCCTGGGTGGAAGCTGAGTTGGTCAGCCCACTAGCTCTCCTGCACTCCCACCACTAGGGGCCAGCCCTACTGTGCTGCCCAGCAGGGCCCTGTTCTCCTAAGTGCTATAGCCAGTAAGGTGTGGGGCCAGCTCTACCCAGCCTTTGGATATTAATATGGTCCCAGGTGTCATCCTAGACCAGGGACCAAGGTCTGCATGGCCTTTGGTGGTAATTTGGACCATGGACATCGATGCCGACCCCTGCTGCTGCATGGTCACAGACCCAGACATGGCCTTCAGCATGGCCTCAGGTGACATCACAGGCTACTCACAAATGGTGTTCCTCTCTACCCTCAAGTCTCCAAATTTGCCTCTCTTCACAGTGTTCAAACTGTTCCTCTTCCTCTTCCATCTCTTCACTCCGTATTTGCATATCATAGTGGCTCGAGCTGCAGGCCACACAGTGGGCAGAGTCTCTGGGTGTCTTCAGATGTTTGTCCAACCCTAAGACTGCAAAGTTAAACAGAGCACAGAAAAACTATAATTCAACATAGAGTCATCTAGTCTCATGGTTGAACCACCATTACAATAAACTAGAGAGATGAGCAGATAGGCCATCAACGAGAAGTCAACACAGCAGGACATGTTTATACAGCTGTGGTCTCCACTCCTGCTCTTCTTTCTGGGCTAGGAAGCAGCTCTGTTTCTGGGGGGTCACAGTGATTCACATGGTGGTTGGTTTTCTAAAGGAAAAAGACAGGCTACTGGCTCTTGCGTTTGTTACCGGCTCTACTGATGGACAGTGTAATTCACCATTTCCCAAGGAGCAAGAACAGCAATGGCCTTCCTGTCTCCAGCTCCACCTCTCTTCACAGTGCACAGTGGCCTCTTGCCTTCTGCCTCTTCAGCACCTATTTGCTTGCTTCTTTCTCTCTTCACTCCACCACCTACCTACTCACTTCCCGCAGCACCCGGCCCAGTGAGAGTGCAGACCATATTGCTTTCATACCCACACTAATCATTTTTAAAATAATAATAACAATAATAATAATAATAATAATAATAATAATAATAATAATAATAACAACAACTCCTCTCCCAAAGATAAGGATTTAGCCCAGTTGTGGGGTGCTTGTCCAACATGCTCCATGCCTTGTGTTGGATGCCCAGTCATATACAAACAGACATGATGTCAAATGTCTATCACCCCGATATTTAGAAGAATCAACAAACTAAAGGTCCTCCCAGGCTACAGAGTTAGGTTGGAGTCAGCCTGGGCTATCTGAGACTCTATCTCAAAAACACAAACAAACAAAGCAACATAAAAGGAAAATGGCCCTGGCATAAGACAGCTGTGTAGAAAGCAAGGCCTATGGGCGACTGGGGCCAGAGCAACTCCCTTAATCTCTTGACCATGTAGATGGAGGGACCCCCATGCAAGCTATCATAGGCCCAGGAAGATGGCAGGTAACAACGATCGTCACCAAGCCTAAAGACCTGGGCTTCGTCCCTGGAATCCCATGGCAGAAGAAGAGAATAAACTTCTGCAAGTTTGTTCTTGGACTTCCATAAGCACATAGCGCCCTGCCTCCAAATAAATAAATACATAAATAGATAAGTAAATTGATCGATCCCAGAATTTGAGGGATCAGGGCATGCTTCCCTGAAGACTGCCTAGGAGAGCCAACTGAATCTTTACTCCACCCTGACTGTGTTTATCTCTGAGGACTGGATGCTTGAAGTCTGGAACCCCCTTTTCAGATGGGTTGGCCTAAACTGGCTAAATTGCAGAAGATTATCTTCAAACAGTCTCTATGCCATCTGCATACAAAATGGCATAACCTCAGGGCCACGACAGCTCACAATTGCCATGACAACAACTGGACCAGAAGAATCATAAAAAGGCCGAAGGGGGGGCAGTGCCCAAATTCCTGGAAAATTTGTGCCCATTCCCAGAAAGCACACAGCATTCCTCTCCTGTCTATGCCTCACCCCGCTCCGCACTTCGTTCACCCACAACCATCGCCAGCAAGCCCCTTGGGCAGCTGAGAAGCTGTTTTTCACATTTATTGCCTCTTTTATCCCATTCTTGGCCAAGAATGAAAAGTCTCCTTCACTGCTTGATGGCGCTTGATCTTGTTTTTTTCCCTCACAATTCTGAGAGGGACAAAGAACCCAGTTTCAGGGCCAAAAGTAGCAACTTGTAGGGTAAGGAAGAGGCAGGATGCTGCCTGTTTGCATGTGGCAAGAGAAGCCTTCTTCCCTGGGGTCTTAGGGGTCTTACAGACCTGGGCAAAGTCATCCCTGGTATTGGAGGCTAGAGAGCTTGGGGGAATCATCGTTTGGAGCCTTTGTTTCCTGCTGTGGGAATGGAGAAGAGTTACATCCACCCTCCGGGGATATGTCCTGAGATCTAGAGTGAAAATGCGTGTGTGGGGTGTGTGTGTGTGTGTGTGCGTGTGTGTGTGCGTGTGTGTGTGTGTTAGCTTGCTCTCAGTGTGAGCAACCCAACAGTACTCTACAAGAACCTTACCCCAATTCTCTGTTGCCTACAGAACCTTATGAAAATGCCCTAGCCGAGCAGTGGTGGCTCACGCCTTTAATCCCAGCACTCGGGAGGCAGAGGCAGGTGGATTTCTGAGTTTGAGGCCAGCCTGGTCTACAGAGTGAGTTCCAGGACAGCCAGGGCTATACAGAGAAACCCTGTCTCGAAAAACCAAAAAAAAAAAAAAAAAAGTTACATTCCCTTCTGTTTTAAACGTTGCTTCTCCTGACCTTTTAAGAAAGGTCATAGCCGGGCAGTGGTGGTCCACGCCTTTAATCCCAGCACTCAGGAGGCAGAGGCAGGTGGATATTTGACAATTGCTATGACAAACAGGAAGAAGCAAAAAGAAGTTGTCACATCAAAACACAACCCTTGCCCCAGAGATAATAGCAGAGGGTTGTTAGGAGCCAGATGTGACTGACCACGTCTCTAGGTTGTCCTGAATAACACCCCTTGGAGGGGTTAGCAGAACTTTTACAGTCACAGAAGGAAACAAATGAAGCACCAATCAATTCATTTACAGGGTACTCTGTTGGGAGGGGACATCAGCTCGGCGGCTCATAGCCATGCCTGGGACCATTGCTGTAGGTTCCAGACTGTCTGGTGACATTCTTAGCTCTGGAGTCAGTTGGGTCAGGTGATTTCCCGGAATGCATTCTGAAAATGTCACCAGAGTGTCAAAATGATGTCTCTGGTAAACCACTAGGGACTAATGATAGCCCAGTAGAATTTTATCTATTTACAACATTTCAACTCTGTTTTTTGTTGTTGCTGTTTGTTTTTTTTGTTTTTTCGAGACAGGGTTTCTCTGTGTAGCTCTGGCTGTCCTGGAACTCACTCTGTAGACCAGGCTGGCCTCAAACTCAGAAATCTGCCTCTGCCTCCCAAGTGCTGGGATTAAAGGCGTGCGCCACCACCGCCCGGCTAACATTTCAACTCTGTAACTGCAGAACTTCTAGTTACTCACTCTGCTGAATTCCCTGCACAGATGTCAGCTTTTCATGGGACTTAGTTCACGGAGCCAGAAGAGGCTGTACAGGAATCTGGGGGATCACTGCTGTTCCCTGCAGAGCACCCTTTCTTCTAGTTGTTGTTTGGAAAAAGTCTCACTGTGCAGCCCAGACTGGCACCCACTCAAGTTAATCCTCCCAGTGCTGGCCTCAGAGCTCTGCGTTCTCATTTTTCTGTGATCTATAACCTCCCAGGCCTGAGGACGGAGATATTGGTTGGTGACTTCCTCTCCCCCTGTGCTCTTGGCCTCCTGTGCTGCTCAGCATTGTGACTGGTTACACAGTTCTGAGAGGGAAAAAGGGTGGAGTTCAACCTGATCACAGGAGTAAAAAGTCTGAACAAAGTAGAAATTGACAGTGATTATGAGGAAAAAGAGGGGCTCTGAACATGGTTTACCTGACAACTCCACGTTCAGTTCTCAGCACCACAGGTACATAGTGACACAGACCTATAATGCCAAAGGCTGGGAGGTAGAGGCAGGATGATGAGAAGTTCAAGGTCACCCTTAGAGAGTGAGCCCCTAGTGGTAGTGGTGTTTGATAAAAGAAAAAGAGGATCCCAGGTAACTCAGGCTGGCCTTGAACTTGCTAAGTACCCAAGGATGACCTTGACCCTCCTGGTCCTCTGGCCTGCATCTCCCAAGTACTAGGAATATAGACCTGCACCACTATAACCAATGTGCTGTTTCTATTTCTAAGACCATGCGAATCCCATATCGCTAGCAACTGCACAATGTGGGTGGGAACTTGCCTTTGTACAAAAGAACAATCTTACTTAAGTGCATTGAATTTCCTACGAGACCTTTTTTTTTTTTTTTTTTTTTTTGGTTTTTTGAGACAGGGTTTCTCTGTGTAGCCCTGGCTGCCCTGGAACTCACTCTGTAGACCAGGCTGGCCTTGAACTCAGAAATCCACCTGCCTCTGCCTCCCAAGTGCTGGGATTAAAGGCATGGGCCACCACTGCCCGGCTGTGATCTTTCTTAAAAGGTCAGGAGAAGCAAAGCTTAAAACAGAATGGAATGTAACTTTTTAAGTTTTGGTTGGGTAGGTAAGATTTTTATGTCAACTGCTGGAATTCTTTGGCCCTGAAAGTCTTGAGAGTTGGGTTGGTTTTTTTTGTTTTGGTTTGTTTTAATGAATCCCAAGAGCATAAAAATACCTGGCTTTCTCTCTGTGTCTGCTTTTTAAAATCAGAAATATGGAAGTACCAGAGGTGGGGTTTAATATCGTTAGAAAACAAAGGACTTGCAAGTCATAGATAGGTAAAAAGAGCAGTGAGTCGGGCAGTGGTGGTGCACGCCTTTAATCCCAGCACTTGGGAGGCAGAGGCAGGTGGATTTCTGAGTTCGAGGCCAGCCTGGTCTACAGAGTGAGTTCCAGGACAGCCAGGGCTACACAGAGAAACCCTGTCTTGAAAAACCAAAAAGAGAGAGAGAGAGAGAGAGAGAGAGAGAGAGAGAGAGAGAGAGAGAGAGAGCAGTGGTGACTTGAACAGCATTTTCTTGGGGGCAGTAAGGGAAGGAAGTGTTGACAGCTCATTCTCTCCAGGATGATTTACTGCCCAGCTGGAAGAAAAGCAATTGTTTGGGTATCAGGCCCACATTGTAAGGCATGCTCTCTCTCTCTCTCTCTCTCTCTCTCTCTCTCTCTCTCTCTCTCTCTCTCTCTTTCTGCATATTTGCATTTTTCCACTTTGTTGAGGCTTCTAGAATTCTGGTAAATTCACAAACAATGCCATCAGTGTCCTCACCTTTGACTCACCAAGTTCTGCTGGCTTCACATGACATTCCACAGTAGATTCTTTTATTCTAATTTGTTGTTTTTCAGACAAAGTCTCACTCTAGAGCTCAAGTTGGCCTGGAATCCCATGTACCCCAGGCTGGCCTTAAATATAGAGCAATCCTCCTGCCTCAGACTTTCAGGTGTTGTGATTACAGGCATGAGCCACTATGACTAGGTTTTTATTCTGGTCTTAACTAGTGGAATCAAGTCTCAGGTCACACACCACATGTTGTAGCGTGGAGTGACTACATTGCTTTGTTGTGCTCCCAGTGGGTCTCGCTCCTCCAGACACCCGCCCAGCAGCTCCCTGGATCCTTATTTTTAATATGCTGTCTAGCTCGGTTCTAATCTGCCACCTGCTACCCCAGGCCCAGTCAGGGAAGTGTCCAGTGACCGATTATCTGAATTCTTACATGGCTCACTGGCTCTCTTTCCTGCATCCTTAAATCTGATCCATCTCCTGCCTCATCATGGCGATCCTCCTTTTTCTCCTCTCTTTCCTAGCCGGGGCAAATCTAAAGGTCTGTGCTCTTCCCCTGGCCTTTAGCAGGCTGAATAGACCTTGGGCGTATTCCGCAGTTGGACCTTAATGACCTAGGTGGAGTCATCCGCCTTGCTGCAATGCAGCTTCTTACAGGAACTTAGAAGAATTGCTTTGTAACCTAAACCAGCTGAAACAAAGGATGGGTCTTGTGGTTTTTCCCTTTATAAGTTGGAGCTGCAGAATTAAACTTTGAGCCTTGATCAGAAACTTTTGTCTTGGCTTCATCCTTCTCTCACACCCAGTCCCTTTTTCATTCCCAGCTCCCCTTTCAGGTAGACCCAGTTCATCCATAGCTGCTGGACAGCCACACTACCCCGTCTTCCTTTGCCCAACCATTGGCCGTTGGCTCTTTATTGGTCAATCAAAAGCCAGTTGGGGACGAGGACCTTCAGCATTTGCACACACAGAACCCTGATCAAATCAAAGCATTAGAACCAATCCCTAACACAGGCCACACAATTAAATGCAGGTTACAGAACACTCAGAGAGTTAAAGGGGCTGAAAGCCTCAAACGTGCCATGTTGAAAGCAAGATGGGAGAGCTGTTGGAGCTGAAAAGAGGGTCACCGCAAAGCCAGGCACAGAGCTTTTCTGCCATGAAGACCCCGAATCATGGAGCAGGTTGAAGGGGAATGATTGGCTTCTGGGTTCACTGGATCCAGACAAATGGCAAATGTGTGACTGTAGCAGCCATGCTAAGGTGAAGCCTTGGTGATAAAAGCCTGTGGTCTTTGCACTGATGGCCTAAGGATGGGCTAATGGGTACTCTGGAACCTTACTTTATAGAATCAAGAAGGGTTGCACAAGCTCACGAGTCTTTCTTGTTCTGATGTAGATTCACTGCACTTGTGTTCCTGTGCTCCAGGTTTCATCGACAAGTTCATGGCTGATAATATTGGTAGAAAAATGTATTTATCAGTCGGTCCTTAAGATGTCTCCCATCTGTGCCTCCATCTGTTCTGGGCAGAGAGCGCTTTTTTAGTAGCACAAATGACATGTGAGGTCACTCTGCTTCAGGGTTTGCATCCACAATGGAGCAGACTGATGTCATATAAAATGGAGTCACCCAGGCCAAGGCCCAGTCTGAAAGCTGTTCTATGTAATATGTTACAGAGCACAGGGCACAGCTTTCTCAGTCTACCCCCTGATTCCTGAGAGCGGGAGCTGGGTGGGTCACATGGGGAAAATCAACATTGTTCTTTTTATAGGATGCTTTACAGTTGAAGTAGGATCCACACTAAGTGTGAGTAATAAGAACAATGTTTAGTGCATTTGTTTCTGTCTGTTTTGCTTTGAGAAAGGTCTCACGATGTAACCCTGGCTAACCTGGATCTTGCTATCCAGGACCAGGCTGGTCTTGAACTCACAGAGATCCACCTGTCCCTTCCTCTTAAGTGCTGGATTACAGGCATATGCCACCATGCCCAGCCAGATGTATTTTTCAGATGAAATCAAATTGTACTGGTCAGGTTATATCAAACAGTCTCTCTTCTAAAATTGGATTCCTGTAATGTAGGCTGGCCTCAAACTCACTAGGTACCAGAGGATGACCTTGAGCATCTCATCCTCCTGCCTTCTGCTGGGATAACAGGATAACACCATGCTTGGTATCTAATTGAACACTTTACATTTGCTTTACATAGTCTCTTAGTTAGGGTTTTGTTGTAAAGAGACACCATGACCAAGGTAATTCTTTCTTTCTTTATTTTTTCGACACAGGGTTTCTCTGTATAGCCCTGGCTGTCCTGGAACTCACTCTGCAGACCAGGCTGACCTCGAACTCAAATCCGCCTGTCTCTGCCTCCCAAGTGCTGGGATCAAAGGTGTGTGCCACTACTGCCTGGCAAGGTAATTCTTATAAAGACAAACATTTCATTGGGGCTGGTTTACATCTTCAGAAGTTCAATCCATTACCATCATGGCAGAAAACATGGCAGCATGTAAGCAGACATGGTGCTGGAGGAGCCACAAGTTCCACATCTTGATCTGAAGGTGTAAGACCTGACCCCTTATGAGGAAAGTTAGACCCCTAGCACACTTGGAGCCAGAAACAGAAATAGGACTGAAATTGCCTGCTTGACCAAACCCTACCTGGCTGCATCCTTTCCCCTAAGAAATGGGTGACCTTGGCCTGGCCCCAGGGCCAGAGGCACAATGGTCCAGGAACTAGCTAACCACAAAAATGTTTGTGCAAATGCCTTGTGACTAACTTAGAACATTCTGTACTTCCCCATAATTCAAATTCTTTCCGTTCCCCACCCCTTGCTTTGTGGTTTTTTTCCTTTAAACACCCCTGACTTCAGCTGCTTGGGGTCGAACTCCTCTGCCTCTGCGTAGGTTATGAGCTTGACCCCAGTGCACTGGTCCCCCGAATAAATCTCATGTAATTGCAGCAAGGATGGTCTTTCATGAGTTTTTGGGGGGTCGCGCCAACCCAAGACTTGAGCGAGGGTCTCCCCAGCTCAGAGATCTTTCATTTGGAGGCTCGTCTGGGATTTGCAACCACCCTCATCTCTGAAAACCTACTTGGAGGTGAGATTCTATTTGTGTTCTTGTTCGTCTGTGCCGGCTGAAGTCTGAATCTGTATTTTCAGTTTGTGCGCAGTCTGGTTTGCAGTCGCTCACGCCCCATAAGGGCACGATGATCTCCCAGTCTCGGGTAGAGGCTGGGGGCGTGATCGGCCGACGGGCTAGGGGATCACCGACTGTTGCCCTGGGAGACGTCCCAGGAGGTCTAGAGAGACCCCAGGGATGCCTGGGAGATTCCCATCTGGGTGCCGGAGAGAGGACGCGGTCCTCCGGGCCGTCTGGTTTTCTGAATTGGTTTTGCTTGTCTCGGTGGAAACGGGCCCTTGTCAGTTTTTGTCTGTGTATTTTCAGTATCTGTTTTGTCTTGTTTACGACTTTGATGATGGGATAGACGATATCTACTCCCCTAAGTTTGACTTTACACTCAAGCGGGTATTGTTTGTCTCCCTCCTTGTCTGTTTTCTGTCCTCCTCCTCTTTTGTGGCGCCTACTTACGGTTTTGCTTGCAAGCCTCTGGGCACTTCGGTGCCACCTGTAGGCCTCTGGGCCGCCTGTCTGGGCACTTCGGTGCCAACTGTCTGGGCACTTTGGTGTGGCCTGTCTAGTGGTGTTCATGGCGGGTAGACATACCTGAACGCCATGGCCACGGAGGGACCGAGGGATGCCTTGGACCCTCAGTTTGCCTGAGTATCTGGCTTCCACCAATGTGGCAGGGCCACCTGGTTTCTGAGTCTGTGGAAGGGACAAACTCTTTGGTTACACCCGCCACCTGTGGCAGGGGTGGCAGGATCTGAGTTGTCTGTAACCCAGCGCAGCTGCAGCTGGCTGGGAAAGTGTTCTACATCCATAGAAGGGACAAATCTGTTCTGCGTCCATGCCAGGGACGAGCTGTGTATTGGTTGTTGGTTGTATGCGCTGGCCCCCCATGGCAGGGGCGAGCTGGGGCGAATTGTTGTCTTCTGTTCTGTTTTGTGTTCTGTGCTCTTAAGACTGGAACTGACTGACGATGGGTTTTTTGTTTATTTGTTTGTTTGTTTTTGGGTGTCGGACAGATTCATCCAGTTAAACATGGAAAAAGTTAGGAAAAAAAAAGGGTGGGGACCGGTTGTTGCTCAGCAGGAGGAGGAATCATGGGGGCTCAAGCATGACTCTGTGGTCCCCTGGTGTGAACAAAGACAAGATGATTGCCCAGAGGCAAAATGCCAGACAGTAAAAGCTGCCTGCTTCCTACAAGCAGGTAATCAATCATAGGACAGAATTTTAAAGATTGGCATAATAAAGTCCTGCAAGATATCTCATATGATTTGAATGTGGGCTCCATGGGAATTTTGGGTTAATATGCTGGCCTGACAAATTAGAAAATGAATAGAAATAGGTCCATACAGTATATGTGCAGTTTACTTCATTTGTTTAAAATTGTTTTAATTATCAAAATGGGTATGATTCTAAGTTTTGTGATTCTTTTATTATTCTTCTGGGAGAGAGGTCAAGCTAAAAGTTTTCCGAGTTAATGGTTAAAGGACATGCTCATTTGAGAGAAAAAAAATAAATAAATAGTAAACATTCTTTGTGTCACCCTTCACATGGCACAAATAAAGACTTATTGGTTATTACTAAAATTGACTCATAAAAAGAGACTGCTTTAACAAACTGATTTTAGATTATTAGGCATACAAGCTAAGGACCAGATAGCAAATTCATAGCTCTGAGTTAATTGTTAGGGTGTTTTCAAGGTAACTTAATTAAAAATAGCTGGGAATAGTTAAAAGACAACAGTGTAGATCGCTGTGCATAGATAGATAGCTTTCAATAATGTCAGAAATCCACAGAATATGCTCAGAATTCTGATGAGATTAAAGACTGATTATTGTCTCATAGCCAACCCAAGCTGTTCAATATTAAGAAAGATGATATCGACCTGAGAGGATAGTTTTCAGATAGTATACAAGCTAAACCAGGACATAACAGGTGTGGAACTATAAGACTTTTTAAGTTAGGATATATAGATGGCAGATGCACTGGGTGTTAGGTGTATCTTATACCTTATAAATTACAGAATGTTAATAGTTGTGCTCAATTTATATCTGAGAGAAAAAAAGCCTTTTAATTGGACAAAAAGGAGCTTTCTATAGGCAGGTGAGGGCAGGCGAAAGATAAGGCCTGTGATTTGGAGTTTTAGAGTGGTGACAGAGATGGACAAGTAGAGGTTCCCCCCTCCCCCCATAGATAAAGGCCTTTCTTTCCCCAAGACCTGTCTCACAGGTGCTGGCCATCAGGAAAAAAAGAAGCCTGGGAGGAGAGATCCAGACCTGAGAAGAAATCGATCCTCCAAGGACCTTCAACAGCGGACCTGTTACTCCAAGACTCTCCTCCTCTATATCCCCTTATGGCCCTACCCCTCTTTACCAGAGGGAAGAACAGGAGGTTCTAAGGGGCCAATTAATCTCTCTAAAACTGTATTATCTACTCATCAGTGCACCTAAGATGAAGTTAGAAGGAACGCCCCCTCAGACACCATCGATTGACCAGGCTGTCATCTACATCCAGTTTTTCCTGACTGTGGCAGAAGGTAAGGGGCATCTAACCTGAAGGTCCATCACCAGACTCCGTTGGCAGGTCTCAGGGGAATAGCTTGAGATTACAGAAAAAGCTTCAGAGGCTAGAAAGACAGAGTGGGCTGTCAAGAGAGTTGGTGCAAGTTGCTGAGAAGGTCTGCGATGGCAGGGAGAAGGAGAAGAGAAGGAGGCTAGAACAGGGAAGTAAGTTCAGGTAAGAATTTTAATTTTAGGGTGTAACAGAAGAAGTAGGCTTCAGGAGAGAATCTGATTTGGGGCTTGGACAAGGAAGTAGGCTCAGATACTTCAGTCATCCTGACATGCCCTCAGAAACAGCGATCACCTGAATGATCACGGACTTTTGCTTATTGCCTTGCTCATTCCTTGGCTATTTGCATTTATTGTATTGCAACCTAGAACTGACCTTATTGCTTGCATGTGATTTAAATGGCATAAAAACAGATTGGGAAAAAAAATATACCTGCCTTCAGTCTCAGAACTGACTGAGGCCATTGGGCCTAAGAGTGTCCTAACAGAAGTCGGGAGCAAGGAATCCCAGGCCTTGAGAAAAGCGCTCCCAAGCAGCAAAAGGTGTTAGCCCTAAGTGAAGACAGTGATTAGGAGAGACCTTCTCCCCCAACCCAGGGTAACTCTGAGAGTGGAGGAGAAACCCACTCAATTCTTGGTGGACACAGGGGCTCAACACTCATCCTCCAAACTGATGGCCCCATTTCAAGAAAAGATCTTTGGTCCAAGAAGCCGTTGGCACCAAAATGTATTCATGGACTACCCGAAGAACAGTCGACCTAGGGATGGGATGGGTATCCCATTCATTTAAGGTTACCCTTGACTGTCCCTATCCTCTGTTGGGGTGAGACATACTCTCCAGAATAGGGGCCCAGATACATTTCCTGCCCAACGGGCCACAATAAGCTGGCCCAAAAGGAGAGACCTCTCTGACTGACCCCTACCAAAATCCGAGGCTACCTGGTTTACAGACGGGAACAGTTTTCTCCATGAAGGTCAGAGACAAGCAGGTATTGCTGTGGTGGACAGCACAATCGTCATCTGGGCGGAACCTCTACCCCTGACACGCCAACCCAGGAAGTGGAGCTAACTGCCCCCACCAAGGACTTGGAACTTGGAACCTGCAAGAAAATCAACATCTATACGGATAACAGGTATGCCTTTGCCACATCCCACTACCACAGAGCTATATGCTAAGAGAGAGGACTGCTCACACCAGAGGAAACAAACAAATCCTGGATCTCTTAGATGTCCCAATGAAGCCAGTAACCATGAGTATTATTCACGCCCAGGACATCAGGAAGAAAGCAAGCAAGCAAAAGACTTACTAGGCCAAATGCACAGATGGACTCATTTATGGGATAAAAATCTTGTCCATGTCCAAGCAGTTAAGGGACCTAGAGTATATAAGACTCAGGTTCTGGGCCAGAAAGATAGTAGGACATTGTAAGATATGCCAGCAAGTGAGTGCTTACGCAGCCAAGAATAAACAGGGCAAAAGACCTAGGGGGAACAGCCTAGAGTATATTGAGAGGTCGATTTTACAGAAGTTAAGCCAGGAAATTGTGGTTACAAATACCTTCAGGTGTTCATAGCTACTTTCTCTCCATGGGTTGAAACATTCCCCACCAAGCAGGAAGCAGCTGCCATGGTTTCCAAGAAGAAATTTCCCCGAGGTTTAGAGTGCCCAAGGCAAGTAGATAAGATAATGGTTCTGCTTTTGTCAGGTAAGCCAGGGGGTGGCAAAAGTACTGGGGAC
>CM052701.1:129332404-129412979 GCA_028551405.1 Uromys caudimaculatus
ATTTTAGGCCTTAAAATATGTTGGAAGATTTTTTTTCCTAGTCCCCACAGGCAGCTACTGTAATGAAATAACAGGAGAAAATACAGAGCTGATGTTTATTGTGCTTAAAAAACTAGGCTTCCTCAGTGAAGCACCTGATAAACTTAGGTGGTTGGATTACAGTGGAAAGTCCACTTTATACACACACAAACACACAAAACCTGGCAACTTTTCCTATCCCCAAGCCCTGCAATGCTGAGACACAGAATGAGTTTTATGGCGAAGGATCCTTAATCCCAGTGGTGCTTTTTTAAGGCCTCTCTGCCCTGCCCAGTACCATGGGTCAAATGAGGGTGTATAAAAATGAGGGCCTCGGGAAGCTTCCAT
Source organism: Uromys caudimaculatus (assembly GCA_028551405.1). Taxonomy (NCBI): domain Eukaryota; kingdom Metazoa; phylum Chordata; class Mammalia; order Rodentia; family Muridae; genus Uromys; species Uromys caudimaculatus. The sequence goes on from CM052701.1 coordinate 129,332,771, forward strand.
GGCATGGGCTGTAGTCCCCTCAGGTTTGAATGTGAGACACCCACCCAGCGAGACCTTTTACACAGGGAACTTAAATCTAACCTTGATAAATAAAACCAAATGTTTATTTACACCAAAGAATTCCAACACTGGATCTTTCACATATGAAGGACAAAGTATTATATATACACACACAGCAAGGGATGGCAGGGCCATAACAAGAGAACTGATATTTTCCCACAATTACAGGTTTCCCATTTCTGGTTCACTGGAGAGAGTGACTCTGCTCCTGCCTCTCAAATACACTTACAACTCTGAGAGCAGGGCTCCTCACTAGATGACATGTAAAGAAAGGGCAAGGCAGGAGGGGGGAAAGTACAAAGCTTAAAATGAACCCAGTGTGGCCACATCGCCCGTTAGCTCATAAGAGTGCTAGCATGAAACTTATATGGACAATATTTCTTTTTTTTAAAAGCAATAAATTATGCCCACTAACTAACTGACTTCAAAATGGCCAAGTCAAAGAAAACTGAAAAACGAAGATTTTGCCTTCCCTTTCCTACCAGCTATGAAGCACAGCATGTCTGGAGATGAAAAGGGAAAGACCAAAGTAGGAGCCCAGAAAGGAAAGTATCACAAATGGAAACTAAATTAAAATTAAAATCATTTAAGGTTAGGTTAGTAAGACATGATTCATTCAGAAAAAAAGCTTTTCGATCTGTCTGAAAGTTGGGTAGACTTTTAACATCTTGATGTAAATAAGACAGACCCACCTCCACCAGAGCCGGAATAAGCCATGGATGCAGTCCTGGAGAGAAGAGGTGAAGTGGCCAGCCAGGAGAACGTGCTTCAGGATGGACGGGGTCCTCCCTACCTTTTCCCTCCCCTCCGCCCTTGATGAACTACAGTTTATAATCTCTGGAGAAGAACATGAGATATAAGCCCCAAGAGTGTACAATGTGGGGAGAGCAACGTGGGAAGGGGACGAAATCCCCACCCAAATGCAGCAGCTGGGACTGAGGCCAGTTTATCTTTGTTCTTTAGTGGTGATAAACTGAATTTGGAAGGGAAGGAAAAATTTTGTCCATGAAATATTCCACCTGCAGGTAATTTTTTTCAGGGAATCCCCTGAGTTATGAATAGTCCAAGTTTTTTTTTTTTTTTTAATAAAAAAGAAAAGAAAATCAGCCTATAATTTTTTTTTTATGACTCAACTACTAAATCCACAAGCAACGGTTCAGACATGGTGCTTCTGAAGTGTCCTCGCCCCTCCCAAGCAGGCGCAAGCTGCATCAAGGAGAGGGCGGACTTCCACACCTCTGCTTGGGCATCAGAAGCTAGATGGCGGTGATTACTGCTGAGCGCCAGCAGCAGCTGGAACAGGTATCCCAAGTGAGTTGGCAGCGGCAATCACTGGTGAACCTGCCAGAGGTCCAAGGGGCGAAGGGGTTGGCACTGAAGAAATCCCTGACATCATATTGGCGCTGCTGACAGGTGTGCTGCCCCCCGCCATGCTAGTGGAACTCATTCGAGCCTGGTCCTTCACAACAGTGTAGAAGTAATGGTGCTCCATGGCCTCTCTTGCAGTGAGCCGTGACTGGTGGTCGTATCGCAGCAGCTTGTCCAGAAAATCCAAGGCCTCAGGGCTGACAAGATGCTGGGTTTCACTGTGGACAAAGCGTTCCCATCGCTTATGAGAGATATCTGTCCAAGATATCGTTGAAACGTGGATCTAATTCAATGTTGTACTTGTCAATATAGTCATATAAATCTTCTGTTCCCAGAACCTTGGCTATCCTCACTAACTGGTCATAAGTGTCATGTCCATGGAAAAATGGCTCCTTCCGGAAGATCATACTTGCCAGCATACAACCCAAGCTCCACATATCCAAACTATAATCATATATCTGATAATCTACAAGTAGCTCTGGACCTTTGAAATATCGGGAAGCAACTCGGACATTGTATTCTTGGCCAGGATGGTAAAACTCAGCTAAACCCCAGTCTATTAGCCGAAGCTTTCTGTGCTCATGATCAATCATGACATTATGGGGTTTCACATCTCTGTGTATAATCCCCATGCTGTGACAATAATCCAGGGCTTTCAGAATTTCATACATGTAAAAACGAATGTCATAGTCTGTTAACGTCTGGTACAATTGCTTGAAGTCTGTGTTGTTTACATGTTCAAAAACCAAGGCGGGGGTTCGTGACACAGGGTCTTTTACAATGTCTGCAAGTGTGATGATGTTGGGCCCACCTCTCAAATTCTCCAAAATCTTTATTTCACGCTTAATTTTCTTCTTTTTTACTGGCTTGAGAATTTTAACAACTTTTTCATTATTTGTGATGTTGATGGCTTCAAACACTTCACTGTATTTGCCCCTGCCTAATTTTCGAACAAGCTGGTAGTCATCTTGATTTCCCCATTCCACTACATGTGATTTGTAGTCCCAGTACTCTCGGGGTCTGTGCGTGTTAACATCTGTGTAAACTCTGGCCCTGCTTGGCACGGGTCCCGACATGTCAGACAGGTTGATGGACAAAGCTGAACTTGATGTTTGAAGATCTGGCAGTCACTGTGTTCAAAAGCAGAAGTTGGTAAAACTTTGTTTCAGACCCCTTTTCTTCACACTGCGGTGGAAGTGGCAGCAGCACTAGCCGGCTCCCCTATCCTTACACAGACAATATGGCGGCGGCGGAGGAGGAGACACACGGCTCGGCCGCCAGCCGCAGGGACCAGAGCGAGACCTGGTGCTCCTTTTCTCTTCAAACTGCACATTCTGTATTTTTCCCCATCCCACTTGCTTCGTTTCATTGTAGATCTGCAGAAGAGTGACCACCAGTAACCAGGAGACACAGTCAACACCAGACTGTCTTGAAAGCTCCTCTGCCAAGGCCATTAATCTAAAACTCTTTAATTTAGTCTCAGGCTTTTTTGACAAGAGCAAAAACCAGCCACATTCTTTGCCAATATATCACAAGAACAATCTCTAGGCCATTTACTAATAATATTCTTCCTCTCTGAAACTTGATGATCACGGGCCCCACAGTTAAAACTGCCCTCAGCACTGTCTCCCATGCTCCTACTAGGATGGCCTATTAAGTCTTGCTTGATTCATTCAGCTGCTTTCCTAATCCAAAGTCTGAAAGCCCACATTTCACCAACAAGCAGCATGGTCAGGCTGTCACAGCAATACCCTGCTCCCTGGTACCAGCTTCTGTCTTAGTCACTGTTCTACTGCTGTGAAGAGACACCATGACCACAGCAACTCTTATAAAGGAAAACATTTTATTGGTGTTTAGTTATAACGTCAGAGATTGAGCCCATTATCTTCATGGTGGGAAGCACAGTGGCACACAGGCAGACATGGTGCTGGAGAAGGAGCTGAGAGTTCTACACATGGATCTGTAGGCAGCGGGAAATGATTCTGGACTTGGCTTGTACTTCTGAAACCTCAAACAAAGCCCACCCCACTGACACACTTCCTCCAACCAGGCCAGACTTCCTAAGTCTTTCAAATAGTGCCACTCCCTGGTGACCAAGCATTCACTCCCTGGTAACCAAGCATTCACTCCCTGGTAACCAAGCATTCAGATCTATGAGCCTAAGAGGAACGCTCTCAATCAAATGACCACAACACCCATCAGGTCTGAGCAGTCTGAGTTCATGACAATCCAAGCATTGTGCCCAGAGGTAAGATTATAACTGTATCTTACAGTTATGATGTGGGAACCATTCCCGTTAGTTACTTTCCTAATGCTATGAAGGGACACCATGACCAAGGGGACACCCTTTGCTGGCCTCCATTGACAATGCCTACACATGGTGCACATGCATATACGCCAGCAAACACTCGTACACATAAAATAAACAAAGCAACCATTAACTGCCTATAGATCCTCAGAGACAGGTGGGGCCTTGGGAGCCTCTTCCCCTAAAGATAATCTTTATTTTTTATTTTATTTTTTTCTGAATGATATGATCCTCCTCTGTAGCCCAGGCTGGCTTGGAACTCTGGGAAGTCCTCCTGACTAAGCCTCCTGGCTTAGTTCTGGGATTCCAGTGAGCCGCTGTGCCTAGCTTGCTTCTAACTGTGTCATTTGGAATGTTTCTTTGCCTATTTCTTCAAAGGAGGAGAGATCCTTCTAGGAAGTGGTTTCTGTCTCAGTTACATTTCTAGAATGATCTGGGTGTTTTGCTCCTGTTTAATGTACCATATTAATCTACTGTGGTGAGTAATTTTCATCTTGGTATACCGTTTGTATTACACATGTGCCAGTATTAAACATGAGATAGAAAATTGACCTGTATGTGGCCCTGATTTGGAAGGGATTTTGTCTGAATTATCTTGTGTGAGTCAGACAGTTTTGATGACAATTTAAGTGTTTGTAATATGTCACGCATGGTCTGGCAGCTGGCTCACACACTCATGAGTGAGACTTGGATGTTCTGGTACAGTTACTAGTCTGTTAGCAGAGCTTCCTTTTCTCCTCCTCTCTCTCTCTCCTCCTCTCTCTCTCCTCCTCTCTCCTCCTCTTCTCTAGCCTCCACCCTCTTCCTCCTCCTTTGAGACAAGGTCTTTTTTGGTCCAGCTGGTCTCTCAAATTCATTATTAACCTCTTGATTCTCCTGCCTCCACTTCCCAAGTGCTGGGTTGCAGGTGTAAGTCACTTTTGACTTACAGGAAGTGCCACTTCCTTTAACTCATCCGTTGCTGATATCCGAAGAATGCTTTTGCCTGCTGATCCACCGCTGTTGACATGACCCACTTTCTGGTGTTTTTAATTGCTTGATCTAGAGCCATACATTTTAAGTTATCTCTAAATTCTGTCGGCTCACAGTAAGGACATGTTGCTTCCCAGACGTGCGTATTGTGTGGATGTGTGCACATAGATGTTGGAGCACGTGTGTATGTGGGGTGCACTCATGTGGGATGCACTTGTGTGTGTATGTACCAGAAGGGCAGTGTGCAACATTATCCATTTTGTATACTGAGGCAAGATCTCTTGATGAACCTAGGGTGACCCCCCACCCCCGCCAGTTGACTAGTTGTCTAGTGAGTTAGCTTGCCCCAGGGATCACATGTCTCTGCCTCTCACATACTGTGATGACAAATGAGCCATGGCCACCCAGCTTTTTATGGGTTTTGGAGACCCAACCTCCAGTCTTCATGCATGCATGGGCGTGGCAAACACTTACCCACTGAGCATCTCCTCACCCTCTTAGCTCTTAACACTTTCCTGTCCTAAGGAGTGGGCTCTATTTGGGGGGTTAGCTGTGAGACTTAGTAGCTTGTGCTTTTTAGATTTGGTTTTTCTGCTTATTTCTAAGACACTTAGGACTACAATATTTGTCCCTCCGTATCTCACAGGTGTCAAAGCCACTTGGTATCTAAAGTCTGTTTCTAGATGACACATCTGTCTAAGAGTTTTGCAGCTCATCCTTGACGTCTCCTCTGCTTTATGATTACAGTCTATTGCTGTTTTCTGGTTTTAGCTGGTCATATCATAAAGAGCTCCTCTGGGGATCATAATGTCTCCAGGATGGGTGCCTTAGTGGCCCCAGTGGGTAGTCCATTGCATTGGTTTTTGTTTTTTTTTGTTGTTGTTGTTGTTTTTTGTTGTTGTTGTTTTTTTGAGACAGGGTTTCTCTGTGTAGCCCTGGCTGTCCTGAACTCACTCTGTTGACCAGGCTGGCCTCGAACTCAGAGATCCACCTACCTCTGTCTCCCAAGTGCCCATTGCATTGTTAACATGTTTTTTTTTTTTTTTTTTTTTTTTTATTTTTATGCTGTCTGGGGACAGACTTCTCCAAATCATGGGAGGGGATGTTCTGAAACACTTTCAGAGCTGTTTGCCCTTGTGATTCCTGATCAGTCTGTGGCAGCCCTTTAAAGAACATTTCATGTAGCCCTTCTCTTGGCTACATGTATTAAGGGGTTTACATCCTTAGAATTCTTTAAATCTAACATGTTCTTTGGGACTGTTGCTGTGCTCTCTCTCTCTCTCTCTCTCTCTCTCTCTCTCTCTCTCTCTCTTTCTCTCTCCCACGAATGACACAGGTCAGGAGCACTTCAGGAGCTCTACTCTTGAACCTATGCCAGGTCTTTCTTCCAAGAGCTAACTTGTTTGTGGTGTTTTTTTTTCCTTGCTGTTTTTCTTGCCTATTGAGATCATTTCTCAGTACAGCACAGTAGAACTCTGTAACACCCCCCTCCCCCGTGTGTGTGTGTGTGTGTGTGTGTGTGTGTGTGTGTGTGTGTGTGCATGTACAAAGTTTTGCTAATTCAAGCCCATCTTGAATTCACTAAGCAGCTCAGGCTAGTTTTCAACCCACGGTAATCCTCCTGCCTCTGATGCCTGAGTGCCAAAGTTGCAGGCGTGAGCCACTAGGGCTACAGCCTGCCTTGTATATGAAATCCTGCACTGTGATGGGGATTGCTACTCTTTGCATTGGTCCTACTTGGTCAACCAATTCCTTAAGCCCTGAGGCCCTGGTGAGAGGAGAGGGAGCCTTCTCAGCTCTCTGACCTCTAGCACACCACGTGCCTCCAGGCAGCACCACAGACAAGTGCTACTCTCACCAGGGTTGGTTTATGCTATAGTGTGAGCCAGGATCTGGGTAACAGCTGCAAGCTTTGGGACTGCTTTTGTGACTTTGGTAGGGTTTCAGTTTTTATCTCTATCCCCAAATGGTTTATTTTACTTGAAAACAAAATAACAAAAAACAAATTAAAACTTCATGTAATGCCAATTATTTTTGCTAGCAGTGTGTTTACTCGTTGGTCTCCTTCTTGGACGAATGGAGTCCTGCTTGCCGCATTAATTGCTATGGGTGAACTGTTCGGAAACTAGATTTATGTGTTTATGTCTCTCCACAATGTCAAAGTTTATCGAAAGCAATAAATTCACAAGTAGAGCTTCATTGACTCTAATTCACCAAGTACTGCAGATTTCACTTGGTATTCATGGCTCCTGGCAATCACAGGGTCTTCTGTCCCAAATCGACTAACTGCTCATATTAACTCTCAGGTCGCATGTTCCACTTCACACAATGATACTTATGTTATAGAATGGCTGAGACAGGGCTACAGGAGCGGAAGGGCTCAAGGGTGCCCTGTTAAAGACAAGATCAGAGTCCCCACAGGTCACAACATTGACATAACTGTGCTCACAGATCTGCTGTGGCACCAGCCTGCCAAAGACCAGAACAGGTTCAGGGCAAGGAGTTGGTTCTGTTTTTACTGGGTCCAGATGATGTCAAGTAGGCCATGTCTCATGACTACTCATGCCATAAGGTCCTCATCTGTAGATCTTCTGTTGCACCCAATGGCCTAAAGATGGTTGGCAGGCAGTTGTCCCGAGTGTAACCTCCTGTGATGTCTGACCCTGTTTGTCAACATGATTGCTTCTGATTGAACTAAAACCCAAGCATCTGAGAACACTTGTGAGGGATTTTCTTCATTGGATAATGAGAAGATCTACCTTAAATCTGGGCTACACCTTCTGGTGGCACCACACATAAAAGGAGGTGAAAGAAGAAAGTTTTTGCTTTTGCCTGCTTGCTTTTGCTCTTGCTGGCAGGTTCATCTATGCTGCTGCTGCTGCTGCACTCCTTCACAGGTGTTAGAATCTACTTCTTCAGGATTCCAATGTAGACTGAAGACCAACAGCTCTCTAGGAATCCCCTGGGACTCCTCCACTAGACTGAGACTCGTCAGACATCTAGTCTCATAGACTGTTTGCCTATCCATTGGGAGAAAGCCATTGTTTGACTACTACGACCAAAACCAAATCTTGTAGGTCATTTATTAGAGTGATTAAATCTCTACATTAAAATATCTAGATTAGACTCATTAAATCTCCATTTAATACACACTCGAACACATACAGACACATACACCCCCCCACAGATATACACACATAGATACATGGACATACAGACACACATACAGACAGAGAAAAATGCATGCATACAGACACACACACATAGGCACACAGATACACACACATATAGACACACACATAGACATATACACACACGGACATATACACATAAAGACACACACAAATATACACACATACAGACAGACAGATGTACACACATATACAGACACTCAGACACACACATGCACATATTTATTCTATTAATTCAGTTCTGTTCCTCTGGAGAACCCTGACTAATATATTCTACTTTATCTTCTACATCTGATGTGAGGGGAATTACATCATTCTTTGATCTGTTGGTTTTGAGACATTTGTGGTGGGCCTGGGCTATCTGGAGTGATTTTGATACACCTATGTGTGTCTACGTGTTCCTGGTTTAGTTTGGTAAATTCATAAGAGGCAATACTTACTTTGTGTACATAAGTTACTTACCCAGCACCTTACGATGTGCCTTGGGCAATAGTATGTAGGGCAGCACACATGCGTGTGGAAACTAGAGGACAAGGGTCACGGCTTGCTCCATCTGCTGCGTGGGTCTCAGTCCTTGAATCAGTCCTTGGGTTTGGCAGCAAGCGCCTTTACCTGCTGAGCCATCCTGCCTACCCAGAAGAAGGTGGTTGTTTATTGGCATAAGTAAGGTGCAGACTCATTCTGTCTTAGCATTGGTGCCCTAAATAGAGAAAGCTGTTGGTCGAAAGATGGAGTCACTCAGGACAAAGCCGTGCAGGTGACTCTGCTGTGTGACATGGCTTGTCTTAGAGCTTGTACAGCCTGAAGCATTCCTTCTCTCTCTGCATTATTCCTTCACATTTTCCCTCCCTCCCTCCTTCTCTCCCTTCCTCCCCCATTCTTCCTCACCCCTTCATTTCTTCTGTTTTTATGTCTACCTCTTTCCCTCCCCTTCATCTCGTCCCCTTTCCTTCTGATGTCATTTCCTGTTCATGGCTGATGGTTAGGATGACAGTGTCCTGTTGAAACAGAACCTCCATCATGCTGCCCTCCCTTCTTGTGGGTACCTTACTAAGGACGAGCTAACATGTGAGTCCCTGGTCTCTGTCAGGACTGCTCAAATGTGCTCTACCCCACTGTCTCCTACAGGGACCCAGGCTACCTCCGGGGTAGCATGACTAAGTTTCCCTTTTCTAGTGTTCCACTCACCCCTGCTTCATCCTAGATATAGGTCTCACATTTGCCTTGAAGTTCTGCGGAGTTAACACTATCTCTTTTGCATCTTTATTAAAACACCTCCCAACCCACGCAGGATCTGTGAGTTTCCCCACTTGCCCCTGGATCCTAGCTCTCAAAAACCACAAGCCTTCTGTATTTGTCTATGAGGGTAAGGCTGGCTGTTTTTGGGAATCTAGGGCTTTCTGGTTCCACTGAAGAGTGAGATTTCCTTCATCCAGTATTTCTTTGAGAAATGCTCACATAACACTGGGCACGTTGACCTTGTATACCTTATGGTTAATTCTGCTCCCCACCAAGGATGCTAGGAGAAAGTTTCTCATGTCAAGAATCTTCTGAATAAATGAATATAAATGAATAAACTCTCCCAGAGGCCACCTGACCATAGTGCTCCTGGCAAGTAGAATCTATCAAAAGAAAGTACCTTGTTCAGAGACAGGAGGACACAAGCTGGGAGTGGTTGTGGACAGCTTGAATCTCAGACATTGAGGGTGTTGAGGCAGATCACGTGCTTCAGGCCAGCCTGAGTTACATGGTGAGACCTAGCCTCAAAACACCAAAAACAAATCAAGAGAGCAAGACTGAGAGGGTAGGGGGGAGGAGGAGGAAAGGGTCTAGGAGTCCGAGACTGGCATCAGTGCCCAGGAAGCAGGCATGCAGGAAATGAATAGAATGGTCACTGTGGTGGCTTGAATAGGAATGGACCCCATGGACTTATGTATTTGAATGCTTGGCTTACAGGGAGTGGCACTATTAGGAGGTGTGACCTTGTTGGAGTAGGTGTCGCCTTGTTGGGGTAGGTGTGGCCTTGGTGAAGGAAGTGTGTCACTGTGGGGCGGGCTTTGAAGTCTCCTATGCTCAAGCTACCCCCAGTGTGGTGTAGGACCTTGAAAGGTAGCCTAGTTTCTGGTTGAGCTAAGGTTTAAAACCCTGGTGACCCAGCAGGGGATAATCCTGCAAGGGACGGTAGGTGTTTTGTCACACTCCTGGACACCAGGCTCCTGACACAAGGCTGCAGCTCTCCAAAGGTCTGTAGCCCTCCTAAGAGCAATGTCCCAAGCCCCTCCACAGGTAGAGGACGTGACCACAGATCACATAGCCTCAAGACAGATCTTATGAGGTACCTAAAGTCCTGGAGGCTTAGCCAATAAACTCCTCTTCTCAGACACTCCTCCCTGCAAAAGGTGTTTAATTGCAGGACCGCCCTGAGAAAGTGGGGTACAATTTTACTCATTGCCACTCTCCACCATGACAATAAACACCTTAAAACCATGGACAGTCTCTTTCATTGGGGTCTGCCATGGGGAACAATGGAACAGGCCTTCATCTAAAGAGCTGTGCATCTAGTCTCCCACAGAAGGCCTCTCAGTGCTCCTAGCCACAGTCTCCACCAACCCAAGCCACCTGCTGATAAGCCAAGGACTTGGTCCCCGGGGAGCCCCAGACGGGCTCCTCCCTGCCTTTCCCCCTTGGTCCTAGCCTAGATCAGCCCACGGCCCCTCTCTGTTCTCAGCTCTTCTAAGGCATCCAGTGGCACCTGGGATGCCCAAGAGCTTGAGAACCAGACAGTCTTGGCCTGGTCGCAGGCCTGAGACCCCCACCCCAGCCAGCTCTGTGTAGTCCCCGTGATTCCAGGCTGTGCCCCCTCCCAGCCCAACACCCACCCGGCAGCGGAGCCATGGGGTAAGCATGGTCAAACTTCCTGAGTCCTGCCTCCCTAGTGGCCTGAGCCCTGGGTGGACTTGCGACCCCACTTAACCCAACAGTGTGGCACACAGTCTCTCCTTCTGCTGCCTTTGGATCAAGATGTAGAACTCTTGCCTCCTCCAGTACCATTTCGTCTTGATGATAATGGACTAAACCTCTGAATTGTAAGCCAGCCCCAATTAAGTGTTTTCGCTTATAATAGTTGCTGTGGAGCCGGGCAGTGGTGGCGCACACCCTTAGCCCCAGCACTTGGGAGGCAGAGGCAGGCAGATTTCTGAGTTCAAGGCCAGCCTGCTCTACAGAGTGAGTTCCAGGACAGCCAGGGCTACACAGAGAAACCCTGTCTCGAAAAAACAAAACAAAACAAAACAAAACAAAACAAAAAAAGAGTTACTGTGGTCCTAGTGTCCCTTCACAGCAATAAAACCCAATCTAAGACAGTGACCACACCACTGGGGTCAAAATCATGAACCAAATATGAGCTTCAGGATTCTGTTTTGATTCATCCAGGTATTATTAATCTCTATGTCTTTAGTTTTTGTCATTGTTGTATTTTTCAATTTGAGAAAAGCTAGAGTCACTGGGGAGCAGGGAACCTCAATTGAGAAAATGCCTCCATCAGACTGGCCTATGGACAAGTCTGGGGGGCATTTTCTTGATTGATGATTGATATGGGAGGGCCCAGCCCACTGTGGGTGGTGCCATCCCTATGCCGGTGGTTTAAGAAAGCAGACTGAGCAAGCCATAAAGACAAAGTCAGTAAGCAGTGTTCCTCCATGGCTTCTACATTAGTTCCTGTTTCCAGGTTCCTGCCTTGAGTTCCTGCTCTAACTTCCTCCAGTGATGGAGGGTAACCTGAAAATTGTAAGCTGAAATAAACCTTTTCCTCGCTGCAAGTTGCATTTAGTCCTGGTGTTTTACCACAGCAACAGAAACCCTAACTAAGACACTAAGTCAGACTTTATCATATGTGCTATATTGAAAATATATCTCCCATTGTCAGATGAGAGTACTATAAAGAAGCCCAATATTTGAGGGGTGGACACAAGAGGAGCAGAAGTTTAAGGTCATCCTTGGCCACAGTGGGTACCGCCATCCTTGGCTACTGAAGACTTTTGTCTTTTTTTTTTTTTTTTGGTTTTTCGAGACAGGGTTTCTCTGTGTAGCCCTGGCTGTCCTGGAACTCACTCTGTAGACCAGGCTGGCCTTGAACTCAGAAATCCACCTGCCTCTGCCTCCCGAGTGCTGGGATTAAAGGCGTGCGCCACCACTGCCCGTCTTGAGTCCATTCTTAAATTTTTTTTTTTAATGAGACTAAGAGCCCAGGACTGCATTTCAATTTCCCTAGTAACATGAGGTAACTCTTTTGGGACTCTCTCATTTTTGGTAGAACTATCATTGTTTTCTCCAACAGTTATTTATTTAGTGTGTGTATGGGGAAGGGAACTCCTGTGTGAAGTCAGAGAACAACTCAGTAGAGTCAGTTCTCTCCATTTACCCCGTGAGTTCTGGGGATTGAGCTCAGGTACTCAGGCAAGCAAATTTACCGAGCCATTTGGCCAGTCCTTGTTTTCTTAACTTGAGCAGGGTTCCTAGCTACATAGACTGGGCTAGTTTGGATTTTGAGGCAATCTCCCACCTCTGCCTTTTGAATGCCGGGATTATAGATGTGCAGCACCATGTCTGCTCCTCAGTAATAATAATAATAAAAAAAAACCCAAGCAGGGTGTAATGGCGCTCCCCTGTAATTCCAAATACTTGGGAGGTGGAGGCAAGAGTTCAGGGTCAGCCATAGCTATGTAACAAGTTCAAAGCCAACCAGAGCTAAGCAATATATTCTCAAACAAACTAAAAAGCTGTGGTAGGGAGGACCTGGAGAAAGCAAATCATGATTAGAATAGTGAATGAAAATGTTATTTTAATAAAAACAAAACTCCCAGCACTTGGGAGGCAGAGGCAGGCGGATTTCTGAGTTCGACGCCAGCCTGGTCTACAGAGTGAGTTCCAGGACAGCCAGAGCTACACAGAGAAACCCTGTCTCGAAAAAACCAAAAACAAAAAAACAAAAAAACCACCACCAACAACAGCAATAAAAAATCTTATCCTGTCTAATTGACAGCATGTTCTCAATTGTGGTAAGAAGTGGAAGTTAATGCACTTGGAGCCGATGCTTACCGTTTTAACAGTGGTTACTAATGAGCTCCAGTGAGCACACTGGCAAGACAATGCTAGGACTGATCTCTAGCAAAGGGCGCACTGTAATGGCTGCTGCTCTAGTCAGGGTTATGATAAAACACCAAGGCTGAGAGCAAGCGGTGAGAAGAGGCTTTCCTTGGCTTATCCTTCCACAGCACTGAAGGAAGTCAGGACAGGAACTCCAGCAGGGCTGGAACCTGGAGGCAGGAGCTGATGCAGAAGTCACAGAGGGTACTTCTCAAGCCCTGCTCAACCTGCTTCCTTATAGAACCCAGAACCACCAGCATAGAGGTGTGGCCCCGCCCACAATGGACTGAGCCCTCCCCCATCAGGCACTAATTAAGAAAATGCCCTACGGCTGGATCTTATGGAGGCATTTTCTTAATTGAGGTTTGCTCTTCTCAGGTGATTTTAGCTTGTGTTAAACTGGCAAAAAACTAGCCAGTACAGCGGCGTGGGCTCCTGAGCTGTTGTGGGGGGGCCCCATGATTGCATTCTGCTGCTTTACTCCACTGGGGTTTCCCAAGTTCGGCAGCAGTACTTGGTAAGTATGTAGGCTCTGTGCATACCTCAGGAGTATAGCCTTGTGTTCCTTTTCCTTTAGCAAAGGACTCTCAACAATGTGTGCTATCTCCGCGACATCAAGTTACAGCTCGGCTGTAGTAAACTTTACTAAGTTTCTTAGTCTGTGAAAATGATGTTCAAGGGCTGGAGAGATAGCTCCGCGTTAAAGAGCACTTGTTGCTCTTGTAGAATGTTAAGTGTTACAGCTCCCTCCAGGGTGGGGGCGGGGGGATGTTTCCCCACTGCAAGTGTTACAACTGTGCTCTGGGGGGGCACAACAAGAACCCAGGAAGGTGGTGGCTGCCTCGGCTTGGGGGAGAAGAGGCAGAGACGGAAGCTGAAAACAGAGTTGACACAGCGTTTCTGGGGGCGGAGTTTTCCATAGCGTTTGGGCTTTTTACTCTGAATGGCTGGCGAGCGGGTGGGGGTGGGGGTCTGAGAGGGGCGGGGAGGGGACGAGGAGGGGACGAGGAGGGGCAGCGAGCTGCGTCTGGCTAACCATTAGGGAAGTGAGAATGGTCTGTGGGCGGAACCTGGCTGTTGGCTTTCGGAGGTCCTCAGGGGTGGGGCCTGGCTACTCTTGAGCCTACAGGGGCTTACATAGAGGACCTGGGTTCTGTTCCCACGCTCACAAGGTGGCCCAAATCATCTTGAATTCCAGATCTAGGGGATCCAAATAGCTTCTTTTCAACTGGGGACACCCGGGCACACGCGTTGTATATATACATACGCATACCTGCATGCAAAACACCCATACTTATAAACAAACATAAACTTTAAAAATCTTATTTTTTTTTTTAAAAAGATATGTCCAATGGTGAATATTTTAGCAAAAGCAAAATTATATCTTTTTCTGGGGACAAAACAGATCCAAATGAGCCTGAGGGTGGAGCAAACCAGATGAAGGCAGATGTGCTTGTTGGGCATAGAGGTACAAACTCTGCCACAATTGTTTTGGGCTCCTTTCTAAATAATTACAGAAGATCTCAGTGGCTTTGTATAACCCCGTCAGAGGACACCACAAGCAAGCTATGCTCTAGATGTTCTTGGCCAGCTTTTCACCCCAGAGCCCAGGACTGGGAAACTCAGCCTCCTAGTAACCATCCATGGGCAGTCCTTAGCCTGTAGCCTGTGGCTCTTTCTCCTGTATTTCTTCCCTGAAAAACACGTGGTAGGGGAAGACCTTCCAGGCTTCCAGGTGTCTGGCTGTAAGCCAGTGTCCATGAGGCCTTTCCTCATTGTATAGAGTGCCGGTCCCCCACCCCATCACCCATAACCCCCACAGTTCCTCCTCTGCGACCCCTATCACCACGTGCAAGTCAGAAGACACAGGCGGCCGTGACCTTTTTTTTTTTTTTTTTTTTTTTTTTTTTTTGCTGGTTTCAGGCTTTTTTCTGCTTGAGTGGAGATGAAACAACATCACTCCTCCCACAGATGGGAAAGAGGTGCAGGTAGGGGTAAAGTGAGGGACACCCGATGCATCACTCTGCATCGCACCGGGCGCAGTGTTTGGAGGGCGGGACCGGCTAGGCTCCCACTCCGTGGTTGGAGCACACCACTCGTCCGCGCCCTTGGCCACCGCACGCAGCCTGGAGGAGGCGCCGGCAGGGGCGGGAGGCGCGCACCCCGCCCCGCACACCCCAGCGGAGCAGCGACCAGGTCTCCTGCAGCGCTGGGCACCGCCCGCCCGCGTGGTCCTGTCCCCAGCGCGGCCGACCGCACCCGCCCGGGCTGTTCTGCGGATCAGGTGGGTCCCGCCGGGCTTCTGACTCTGAAGCCATGAGCCACCCGCATGGGGAGGAGGTGTGGGTGAGCGGGAGCACCACTGCTCCGGCCCAGCCCTACCTACTACGGTCCTTGCTTTTGTGCCGGTCACTTGATCATTTCCTCTGTATCCACTTCTGAACTCTAGGCTCTGTTCCACCCTGAATGGTGTCGCTGCATCTGTTCAGCCTTCCAGACTAGGGCCTGCTGGTCTGCTTCCCGGGTCGCCCGCCCCCTTCCCTTAGTATCGGAGAAGCAAATCTGGGCAGGGCAGGGCAGGCAGGGCAGGCAGGGCAGAGGAGGGCAGGGCAGGGCAGGTCTCAGGACCACCGGTACTAACCCGTGAGTCTCGAAAAGCAGGAGGTGTCTTTTCCTGCTGTGGGACAGGAGAGGCGGGTTGGCTCTTTTTCCAGACAAGATGAGAAAGGGGTGCAGGTAGGGATAAATAAAATGAGGGACACTCGAACTTGAGAGATAGACTCTTAACAGCGAAGGAAGGACCAAGCCAAAAATCAAGCCTCGGCAAAGTCTCAGACATTAACTTTGCTGTGTTGGGTGATGGGAGGTAATCTCGTCACAACTTTTCAAACCACCCGTTCCCACTGCAAAGAGACACCATCCAGCATTTGAAAATGGCAGAAGAACTGCTCAACAAAACATACATACACACACGTTTTATTATTTTATACTTATTTTATGTTAGCATGCAAAGTACTGTGTTTCATTACGGCATTTTCATACATATGCGATTGCACAAACTCTTGAAAATCATCCAAGAAACAGCAAAGCGGGAAGTAATGTCAGGGCTGGGGGCGCGGAGGAGGGAGAACAGAGACTGGAGAGACTGCTGTCTTCCTTGCTGCAGGGGCCAGGACACGGATAGGAGGGCGGGGATGTCAGCGCCACTAACTCCTCCCCCAGGAAGGACCCGCGACCCAGGGACTCTTATTTTTGTGGTTTTGCTTGTCTGGACACTATTGGCCTCAGAACAGATCTAACTGCCTCTTTCATTTGCCTGGAGGTAAATAGGTGTGTCTCAGGAGGCTGGAGATTCTGGGGTGGAGCCCTAGTCTTGCCTTTCTTAGCTGGGTGACACCTTTTCTTGTAGACTCTTCTTGGAATGAGAAAAACCGATTCTGCTGAAGACCTCGCTCTCAGGCTCTGGGTAGGCAAAGGCAAGGGGGCTCGCCATGGCTCGGGGTGTCCAAGGGTTGGGGCATCAGGATATGGGAGTCTTTGCCTTTTGACAGTGCTTACTACCTTCCTTACAGTTTTGTGGGTTTTTTTGTTTGTTTTTTGTTTTTTTTGGGGGGGGGGCGCGAGGGGTAGTAGCTGCTTCTTCCTGATGGGAGCCAGATGCAGGTCCAAGCTATCTTTTGCAAGTAACAGGTGACGGTGACTAAATGCAGGGCTGGACACTTCACTTGAGATTACCTGGTCCCAGAGGCCTTGAGTATTGGCTCAGGCCCTAATTGGCCTAGGAGGGGTACCTGGAGACCCTGGCTCCTGCTTGCTCCTCTTACTACATAGAACCAATTCATTCACTTCTACTTTCTCTGTGTTAGGCACTCCCCAGAGGATGTTTTGGGGCGACCTCCTGTCCTCATTTCCTGTGATTAGGGCCCGTTTTCAGTGGGATGCCTGAGATCAGAAGGCGGGAGATCAATTGATTACTGTCAATGGCCCCCTGTGGCTGAACTTTACCGGAAGCATCTGAGTCACAGAGCTCCTTGCCCTGGCCATACCAGCTCTGAGCAGCCATTTTCTGACACTTCTGGGCCAGGGACTGACCATGAGTCTTATTCCCTGTGTACTTCTGGGTCTTAGTGAGACTTTTAGTGTACATGGGTCTCTCTGGTTCCCTAGCCTAACAGGATAAGCTTGGCACTGTTGGCCGGATTTATAGAGAAGGAGATCAAAGTTGGGAGAAACTAAGTCACTGGTTTCCGGGCACTCAGGGATTAGATCGAGTCTGAGATTGGAATGCATTCCAGCCCGTCTCTAAGGCTTGTGCGATTCCTGTTTGTTTGTTGTTTGATGGGTGTGTGTTTGTTTTTGAGTCAGGGTTTTTCTGTGTAGCCTTGGCTGTCCTGGAACTTAACTCTGTAGCTAGCCTTTAACTCAGATTTGCCTGCTTCTGCCTCCTGGGATTAAAGGCGTGTACCATCATGACCTGGCTGCTCGCTTTCTGTTTAGCATCTCCCACCATGGCAAGAAACAGATGCCATGGCTGGGGGGGGGGGGTGGAAGGGAGGATGCATTGGGTAGGGGCTGAGCTTTTAAACAGGTACAGTTCAGGTATAAATATTATTTTGTTTGAAATGAATATACTTTCTGATTATTTTTGGTACTTAAAATTTATTTAATAGCCGGGCGGGGGTGGCACACGCCTTTAATCCCAACACTCGGGAGGCAGAGGCAGGCGGATTTCTGAGTTCGAGGCCAGCCTGGTCTACAGAGTGAGACAGCCAGAGCTACACAGAGAAACCCTGTCTCGAAAAAAAAAATTATTTAATAATTTTTAATTACACTCTAATTTACATACACTAAAATACACCAACCGTAAGCATTTTTGGTTTAATGAGTTGGAAGGGTTTAGTGGGACAGTCCTGGTGTTTGGTCCAGGCTGGTCAGTCATTTTCTGTGAAGTGGCTGAGGTCTTATGTGACACAACTTTTGCCAGCGGGATGCAACCCATCCATCTATTCACCCGGATAGGAAGTCCAGAGCAGACCAAGTACAGATATCACTAAAGCCCAGCTTGGTGAACCAATGAGCTTTATTTGGTGTTATTTATGGGAATATGGGTGAGGGGTTACTTTTAGGAGCAGACATGACTCATGGACAGCTGCATCATCAAAGGACAGGTGACAAGTTACAAAAGCTGGGAACCTGGAGCACACTGCACAGCCTGCAGATAACTCAACAGGTTGGAGAGTGTCCTTTCCAAGTAACTGATCTAAAATTGGTCTAGGCAGCTCAGCTGGTTTCTGTTTCTTCCAGGCAGCAGGTCTGGTCTCAGAGTCATCTTTGCAGCTCAACTTCCATCACTCTGAAGGAGGACTCTCAGCTTTTATTGCTTGTTCTTGCAGGGAGGGGCCTAGTGAATCTGGTCAGTTTCAGGGACTTCCTGGAGCTATTTTGTTGTTGTTGCTTACCTCCCTGTTTAAGGAACTCCCCTGAAGGACTGAATATTTTAATCTAGGAGGAGACTGTTACACAAGTCTTGAGTTGTGAGTCTGGGGAGGAGATGCAGACATCTGAACCAGGACCTTTAAATACCCAGTTGGGTTGTTGTAACCACCTGAGCTTCTGATATTCTACCTCTTGAGTAATGTCCTCTAGCCCTGGTGATTTGCAGTTTGTTTTGAGATAGGGTCTTGCTTTGTAGGGCAGACTGGCCTTGGACTCTCTACATAAGATTCCCCTGTCTCAACTTCCTGGGCGTTAAAGTCACAGGTGTGCTCTACTGCATCTGGCCAAACACAGTTCAGTGAAAGTTTGGTGTTTTCTTTTGTTGTTGCAGGTTTTTGTTTTGTTTTTTTAAAGCTTGAGGACTGCCGGGCAGTGGTGGCGCACGCCTTTAATCCCAGCACTTGGGAGGCAGAGGCAGTCGGATTTCTGAGTTCGACGCCAGCCTGGTCTACAGAGTGAGTTCCAGGACAGCCAGGGCTACACAGAGAAACCCTTTCTCGAAACAAAACAAAACAAAACAAAAACAAAAAACAAAAAAAAAAGCTTGAGTTCTGTTTTAGAACTTGAAGAAAATGGCAAGATAGGCAAACCATGAATTTTGTTAGGGACTGGAAGGAGAGAGAGAGAGAGAGAGAGAGAGAGGCCTTTTGAGTTGAGGTGATCCAGGGCAGCTCATGGAAGTCTGTAAGCAGCTTTTCTATGTATGTGTGCATGTGTGTGTTATTTTCAGGGAAACAGAATCCTGGAGGATCAGCACAGACGTGCTTAGGTTTTCATCTGGAGTCCAAGGAAGAGACCAAAAGAGATGAAAAGAAAGCTTATGCTTCCTGAGTGAGAACTCAGAAAATTAAACAGACGTAGTAGTGGAGATATGAAACTTGGGGTGGAGGGCACTCCTGAGGGGTACACGATCTCGTTAAGGGCATGATTACTCCCTCCTATGGCCTCAACATATGTTCAAGTGTGTTAAGTTTCCTTCGGGTTGGTCCCTGGGCCAGATGATTGACAGGCCCAGCCGGATTAATTTTAAGGGAGAGGACAATAGTGTTTAATATTAGTATAACCTTTGGGACTGATTAGAGTGAGGTTGGGCATGGTGGTGTACACCTTTAATCCCAGCAGAAGCAGGATCTCTGTGAGTTTGAGGCAAGCCTGGTCTACAAAGGAAGTTCCAGGACAGCCAGGGCTGTTACACAGACCCTGTCTCTGGAGGGGAAAGAAGGGGAAGATGGGGTGGGGGAAGAATGTTGTGTCTCCCAAGGCCACAGATAGGACTTAGAGTCCATTCTGACTCTGAGAAAGGATCTTTCTCTTCATGGGCCTCAGCAAAGTCCTCAGACCTCCCCATTTATGGGAGAGGTCCATCTTTAGTGGCTTCGGGGCTCACTAATGCCTGTCTAGCTACCTAGTATTTGCCCCTCAAGAGTCGAGACCTACCTTTTAGGACATGGATGCCTGGTGGATCTGGGTCCTTCCATCTGAAATGGAGGCCAAGAAGGGCTCGGTGTCTCCAGCTTGCTGACACTCAAGCCCTTGAGGTAATCCTGGGGAGCCAGACAGAAGAAAGTCCGTTAGAGGGTGGATCCCTTATAGTACAGTAACGCAGCTCCTGGGGTGAACAGGATCATTGCTAAGGTTTTAGCAGACAGAACTCATTTCTGCCACAGAAACCTGGACACTGTCTTGGTGGATAAATCTGATTTTGTGGATTTGTATGAAGCCGATGAATCACTTAGCAGAATTATCGGGCTGCACAAACAGGGTTTTGTTTATGGTAAGAGAAAGCTGAGAGCTCTTTGCTTGGACTGCCCTCCCTGGTGTGTCCATAGTCCATGGAGGCCTGTAGGCCTGACTGGTTCTTTTCAAATCCAGTCACCTCTTTTATTTCCTATTTTCTCTAGTTATGTGACTCTTGCTGTACTTTCCTGTTGGCTGGTTAAGGCTTTGTAGGTAGCCTAAACTTACTCATTTTTCTTTTTATTGTTAAGGTCAGTTGGGGCTCCCTCAGGGCCAGTTTCAGGGACTTTGGAGATCCCCTTAAGTCTGTTAGTCCTTCCCAGCACTTGGGAGGCAGAGACAGGCAGATTTCTGAGTTCGAGGCCAGCCTGGTCTACAGAATGAGTTCCAGGATAGCCATGGTTACACAGAAAAACCCTGTCTCGAAAAAACAAAAAAAGAAAAAAGTCTGTTAGTCTTTCCCCTGATAGTTCAGCCATCTGCTGGAAGAAGTCAGTTTTCTTGATGTATTGTTTCCCTTGAAGTCCTGAGGGAGTTTCTCTCTGTGTTGACCATCTTCTTTGCAGAATGTATAATAGGTCTAACCTCTGCCTCTCCATGGTTCCTCTAATCTAGAGGATGGGTAACTTGCAAGAACTTTCAGGACCCTCTGGGAAGTGTCCAATCACCCCTTGCAGCCCGGTTGACTCAGGTAGGGACCAAAATAATGGCTATTCTTTTAGTCTCTGCATCTTTATAGGTTCCAGCCCAAGTTTGGTTGACAACTCACACCCCCCAATCCCCCAGGTCAGCTAGGACAGCCTTGAAGAGAAACTTGGAGATAGAGCACATTTGATTACTTTTACCTTTGACAAGGCAGACAGATGGAGCAGGAGGATGATGGTAAATATTTTAATTATTATTTATTTATTTTGATTTTAAAGCTTTCTTTTCTCTTTTATTTTGTTGTTGTTGTTGTTGTTGTTGTTGTCGTTTGGTTTTTCAAGACAAGATTTCACTGTGTAGCCCTGGCTGTTCTGAAACTTATTCTGCTGACCAGGCTGGCCTGGAACTCACAGAGATCTCCTTGCCTCTGAGTGTTGGGATTAGAGGCGTGCACCACCACTGCCCTATGATCTGAAAGCTTAAATTACCAGTGATTGGTAACTCTAACATGCTGAAGTCAACTCCTAGGGACACTGTGTAGATAGGGACAAGTTCACTTCTTTCTTTTTGAGGCTCAGGGATCAAATTTGTCCCATAGAGAGCACTTTGATGCGTGAATCAGTATTTGAGAAGAGGGAAGTCAGGGAGCCTTCGCACTGTAGCTGGAACATGCACTACTGATTTCAGAGTTATATTGGCTGATGAGAATAAAGACCCAAAAGTTTACTGGGAATTGTGGGAACTGGGTACATCCTCTCCCCAGTATGTGTATACGAAAGTTGGAGTTGAGATGTGTGTGGAGTTGAGATGTGTGTGTGTATGAGAACTAGAGTTGTTGAGATGTGTGCGTGTGTGTGCGTGTGTGTGTGCGTGTGTGTGCGTGTGTGCGTGTGTGTGCGTGTGTGCGTGTGTGCGTGTGTGCGTGTGTGTGCGTGTGTGCGTGTGTGTGCGTGTGTGCGTGCGTGCTCTATTCATGGAGTCCAGAGGAAAACATCGAGTGTCTTCCTCTCTGTCACTCTCCATCTACTTTTGAGGTGACAGGGTCCCCACCTTAGCTAGACTGACTGGCAGTAAGCCCCCAGGATCCGCTCCTGTCTCTAACCGTCCGGCAGCACTAGGGTTATGGGCACACCCCACCATGCCCACCATGCCTGGCTTTAAAATCTCACTCGTTATGCTTCCACTGCGTACTTTACCCACTGAGCCATCTCTCCGGCCTGACTGTTGGTGACAATATTCAATAC
Organism: Uromys caudimaculatus; assembly: GCA_028551405.1. NCBI lineage: Eukaryota > Metazoa > Chordata > Mammalia > Rodentia > Muridae > Uromys > Uromys caudimaculatus. Next base: position 129,354,937 of record CM052701.1, read on the forward strand.
TGATGGCTGATTTTATTTTAGCCGTTTAGTGACTGCTTGACAATGTCACTGCCTTGCTGCCTTCGTTTTTTCCCTATTGAATTTTAGGTTTTGAAGGTGAGGGCATGAGCAGGACAAGATATAACAGAAGCTAGTGATATGCAGGCCCACTGTGGGTAGTACTGGTGATATGCAGGCCCACTGTGGGTAGTACTGGTGATATGCAGGCCCACTGTGGGTAGTTCTGGTGATATGCAGACCCACTGTGGGTAGTGCTGGTGATATGCAGGCCCACTGTGGGTAGTTCTGGTGATATGCAGGCCCACTGTGGGTAGTGCTGGTGATATGCAGGCCCACTGTGAGTTGTGCCGGTGATATGCAGGCCCATTGTGAGTTGTGCTGGTGATATGCAGGCCCACTGTGGGTTGTGGTTTGGAAGGGACAGGGCCATGTGGTGGTTGAATAGTTGTTATTGGTGGTCAGGATCCAGGCTGAGTGGTTTTTCAAAATGAGTTCGAGGCCAGCCTGGTCTGTGTAGTAAGTTCCAGGATAGACAGAGCTACCTAGAAAGATCTTGCCTCAAAACCAAATAAAACACAAGCAAAACAAAACATTAAAACCCTTTTGTTTGTCATGGTGGTACATACCTTTAATCCCAGCGCTTGCAAGACTGAGATAGACTGATCACTGTGTGCTCCAGGCCAGCCAGGGTTGCATCCGGAGACCCTGTTAAAAACAATACAGATTAACAAGAAAGCCCACAAATAGTTGATAGATTTACAAAAGAATCAAGATAACGTTCTGGAGGTAGGATTGACGGTGGGGGAGGGGTGGCGTGGCGGCAGGCATCAGGAGAGATGGCTCAGCTATTAAGAGTACTAGCTGCTCCTGCGGAGGACCTGAGTTCAGCTCACACACCCACAGTAGGTGGTTCATAGCCACCTATAGCTCTAGCTCCAGGGATCCACTACCCATTTCTGGTCTCCTTGGGGACCTGCGCTTATGTGCACAGCCCCTCCCCCCATGTGCATGTATACATAATTAAAAATAAAACATGGGAAAAAAAGAAAAAGGGATACCAGGACATGTGAGAGTATCCAAAGGCCCTATTTTGTTCAGGGTTTACTTTTATAGCATTCAAGAGAAGGAGGGTCTGAGGAGGAGGGTAGGTGTAGTCTGGGTGTCTCTATTTTGATTTACAAATTAGGTCCTTTTTCTTATTGCATGTGTCCTTTCCTATAATGTATCTAATTTTAATCCTATGTCCACCTAGGGAGATTTTTCCTAAAAGGCTATTAGGGTGCATAGTTTTGCCTTCTTGCTCCCCCCTCCCCCCCCAATCTGCGATTCTGTTCTTCCTGCACTTGAATGGAAATTGACGAAAGTTGGTTGTTACCAGGGGTGCAGAAACTTCTGTAGCCTGGGGCAGGTGAAGGGCTGAGGGGTTTCTGAGGCTGCCCAGTGCAGAAGAGAGTAGAGTGTGTGTGTGTGTGTGTGTGTGTGGGTGTGGTGGGTGGGTGTGCGCACGTGCAGGTGAAAGAATTAGGTTGCCAAGTACATTATCGGGTGCTAAACTGTTACCCGTACTTGTCTCCCTCAGAGCAGCTTTAGGCATAGAGATTCCTGGGCTCTGTGTTATCAACTAGGATTTTCAGACTTGGTTCTTGTAGTCAATAATCTAGGCAGATTCGGGAATGTTCCAGGCTTTAAATATGACATGGATCACTGGATGAATGCCAGTGATGGTTCCAGTAGCCGAGAGAGAGAGGACAGGAAGGAGGGATGTCTGGGGCAGAGAAAGGAATGAATTGACTTCATTGTTAAGTATTGCAGAACAGTGCTGGGGGGGGGGGCGTGTAGGGAGAAGGACAGGATGGGACAGAGAGGTTCCAGTGGGCAAGTAGATTACCAAAATACTCAAAGAGTGGAGGACAGTGGAAGGTGAGTGAGCCAGATCCTGAAAGCCGAGCCAGCAGGAAGCATTGACATTTTATAAAAATCACAGTTACATGTATTGTATGTGTATGTGTGTGCGGGCCCGTGCCTGCCATGGTGCCTGTGTGGAGGTCAGTGGGTAGTTTGTGGAGCTTCGTTCTTTCTTCCCACCATGTGGTTCCTGGGACTCAGGCTCAGATGCTCAGGCTTTGTGGCTAGTACCTTAACCTGCTGAGCTAACTGGTCAGCCCAAGAAACTTTGTTTTCAGTTTCCTTACATAGCTCGGGCTGGCTTAGAAGTTGATACATGGACCATACTGGACTTAAACTCATAGATATCCACCTGCCTCTGCCTCCCGAGTTCTGGGTTTAAGGGCATATAGCATCATGCCCACTCAGCCTAAGAAGTAGGTTTTTGAGACAGGCTTTTTCTGTATAGTCTATGTATCCCAGATTAGCTTAAGTCTTACCTGCCTAAGCAGGTATTTTATTATATTTTATTGTTTTAATATTTATTTTTGATTTTATACACACGCGCACACGCACACACACACACACACACACACACACACACACACACACACACACACACACACACACGCACATGAGTGCAGTGCCTTTAGAAACCAGAAGAGGGCATTAGATCCCTGGAACTAGAGTTCACTGACAGTTGTGAACTAAAATGGGTCCTGGGAACTGAACCTGGATCCTCTGGAAGAGTAGCCAGTGCTCTTAATAGCTGATCCGTTTCTCCAGCTGCTTATTTTTTAATTAGCACACAAAGCAGCAAGTTTTTTGAGGTGTCTTTATACAAAGCTCTCCCCTCCCCCACCCTCTTCCCTCTGCCCCTCCTCCCCTCCTCCCACCCTGCCTCCTTTTCTCCCTTCCTCCCTGTCCCCTCTCCCCTCCTCCCTGTGCTCTCACTTGGACCCTCCTGTCCCCAGGAGTCCCCTTCCTTTAAACTCTTTCTCCTCTTACTCCCCTTTCTACTTTCAGACCCTGTGCTCACACTTACACAACTAACACCTAAGCACATAACCACACACACATAAACATTAGAGGCTAGGATCAGCGGATGCGAGAGAATGTGAGGTATTCATCTTTCTGAGCCAGGGTACCTCAATATAATATTCCCCAGTTTCATACATTTTCCTGAGAATCTCATTTTTATTTGAAGCTTAATAAGATTCCCGTGTGTATTTACATGCCCTGAATTTTTATGTCCACTCACCAGCTAATGGACACCTAGGTTGATTTCATTTCTTTGCGCTTATGAACAGATCAGCTGTCAACATGGGCAGCCACGGATCTCTGCCTATGTCCTCGGGTCCAGGAATGGTGGACCTGGGGCTTGTGGCTGTGTTTAGTTTTGTGAGAAACCCTTGCCCAGGTTTGCATAGTGGCTATACCAGTTTCCATTCTCACCAGCAGTGAAGAACCCCTCTCGATCGCATCCTTGCAGGCACCTGTTGTCCTTTGTGACCCTGGTGATAGCCAATGACTCGGGTTGGCAGGACTCTTGAAGCTATTTCAGTTTACATTTCCCCAATGGTTAAGGCTGTTGAGCACACTGAAAAACCAAAGCAAAGCAAAGCAAAGCATTGCTCTTTTGTGTTTCCTCCTCTGAGAACTGTTAGCTCAGTGGCCATGTATTAATTACTTGGCAGGCTTTTTTTTTTTTGCTTTATTTTATTCACTTCTTTATATAGTGTTGATAGTAACCTCCGTCTGAAGTACAGAGAGTGCTGTACTATGATCATGGAAGGTCTTCAACTTACTTTTCAATATCTTAAAGTTTTCACCATAGAGGTTTATTCCTAAGCATATTGTACCTTTATTTATTTATCCTGAAGTTATTGGGAATGGACTATTTCTCCTAATACCTTTCTCAGCTATTGTGTTAGAAAGAGGCTCATATCGGGACAGACCATGCCAGACCAACACAGTCCCATGAGAAGAAGCGGGGAGCAGGGAAGAGAAGGAGGAAATGGAGGAAGGGGCGAGGGGTCAGGGTCTCTGCCTTTTATTCGGGCTGTGATGTAGATGCCAGGTAATCACACATAACATCTTGCACAGGTGAGGCGCACACCTGGAATATGTGGTGATTGCCATGGCAACAGATGCAAGAGGGTCCTTGTTGCCTAGGGGTGACTTCATCTCTAGATTCGGAGGCTGACCGTGAACCCGTTTCTAATGCCAACATCAGCGAGTTCATTTTTTGGTATATATAAAAGCTACTGGTTTTTATATGATGATATTTCTATCTTGTAACTTTACTAAAAATGTTTGTCAGATCTAAAAGTTTTCTGGTGGAGTCTGTAAGGTCTGTTTGGTTGGTTGGTTGGTTGGTGTCTTTGTTTGTTTGTTTGTTTTTCAAGACAGGGTTTCTCTGTGTAGCCCTGGCTGTCCTGGAACTTACTCTGTAGACCAAGCTGGCCTCTAACTCCAAGTGCTGGGACTAAAACTGAGCCCCAACCACCAGATTTTAGTGTAGGATCGTGTCATCGGAAAGTGGGAACTGTCTGGCTTCTTCTTTGCCTACTTTTATTCTATTAATTTCTTCCTCTTGAGTGCTCTAGCTAGGACTTGGGGCACTGTACTGAATAGGAGAGAGAAAATGGTCACCTGCAGGCACCTGTCTCACCCCAGGGTGTTTAAAGGAGATGGTCAGTTGTCTCCTGCCTAATCTTGGGTACAGGGTTGTTACATATTGTCTTTATTATGTTGACATACATTCTGTTCCTAGTTCAGACTTTTTTATCATGCAGGCACATTGAACTTTGTCAAGTGTCTTTCTGTACCCATCAAGGTGATCATGTCTATTTTGCCCTATGTCTATTTATTTATGTGATGAGTCATATTTATTGTTTTGCATATGTTGACCCAACCTTGCATCCCTTCCATGAAACCAATTGGTCACGATGTATGATCTTTTAATTTTTTTTTTTTTTTTAAGAATTAAGACTAAAATAATTATTTGTATGAGTGTTTGCCTGCATATATGTATGATGTGTACCGTGTGTGCGTTTGGTGCCTCTGGAGCACAGAAGAGGATATTAGATCCTCTGGAATTTGAGTTACAGTTGGTAGCTACCATGTAGGTGCTGGGAAGCAGATCTGGCTCCTCTATAGGAGAATGCTCTTAATGGCTGGGTGATTTCTGCAGCTCTATTAATGTGTTCTTGAATTTTGTTGAGAATTCTTGCATCTCTGTTCATCAGGGAAATTGGGCTATAGTTTCTTCCTTCCTTCTTTCTTTGTTTTTTTGTTTCTTCCTTCCTTCCTTCCTTCCTTCCTTCCTTCCTTCCTTCCTTCCTTCCTTCCTTCCTTCCTTCCTTCCTTCCTTCCTTCCTTCCTTCGTTTCTTTGTTTCTTTCTTTGTTTCTTTCTTTCTGTTTTGTTTTTATCTGGCTTTGGTATCAGTAACACTGGCTGTAGAGAGTGAATTTGTCAGTGTCTCTTCCTTTCTCACTTTGTGGGACAGTTTGAGAGGTACTGTTCTTAGGTCCTCAAAACTTTGGAACCTGGGGCTGGGAGATGGTGCTCTTCCAGAGGACCAGAGTCCAATGCCCAGTATTCAGTTCACAACCGTCTAACACCAGTCCCAGGGGATCCCAGAGGATCCTGGAGGATCTGACATCCTCTGCTGGATTCCACAGGCACAGCCTGCATGTGGTACATGGACTTACATGCAAGCAAGACCACTCATACATATCAAATAAAATAAATTAATACAACAAAAAACATTATTTAAAAAAAAGTTTATGATTTAGCAGTGACTCCATAAGGTCCTGGGTTTTCATTGTGAGGAAGTTTTAAATTAATTACTACTTCAATCTCAGTGTTTTAGGTATGTTTAAAATGTTTCAATCTTTTTTGTTTTATTTATTTTTGTTTGTTTGTTTTTGAGACAAGATTTCTCTGTATAGCCCTGGCTATCCTGGAACTGGCTCTGTAGACCAGGCTGGCCTTGAACTCAGAGATCCTCCTGCCTCTGCTTCTTGAGTACCAGGATTAAAGGTGTGCGCCACCATCACCTGGCTTGTTTAAATTTTCTTAAGCTAGAGATTTTAAAGATGTTTACCCGAGAAGGCCAAGAAAGAGGTTAAGCAATATGGAGCTACAGGGAGTTAAGGCAAAGGTGGGGGTGGGGCGCCCCAGCCCGCGGGGTCATCTACGTGGACCTAAGGAGGGGACTGACAAATGAAGGACGAGAGACACGAGAAATGAGAGCAAATCTGTATTCTGATCAAGCTCTGAATGGCCTATGTTCTATACATAGTTTAATGTATATAAGGAAGAGCAGGGAGGCAGCAGGGGTGGGAGGGAATTCCACGGAGTGGTACAATCTAATGTAAATGAAATTCCTTGAATAGATAAGATACATTATCAATGCAACTATCTTTACTGCTTAACTGCTGGCCTCGTATCTTTACTGTTTAATGGCTCGACCATATATCTTTACTGCTTAATTGCTCGACCATAAGAAATGTGCCTGGTCAAATATCTTTACTGCTTAATTGCTCTTCCATAAGGGGATGCCTGGTGTCTGGGAAGCCTTCAGTTACTTCTCAGGAGCAGGGACTCAGGCCTACAATCACTCCAAGCCTAACTCTAATCCAAAATGGCATTACCTAGGTTAATAAGAAAAACCCTAACTCTGTTGGTTCCCTGCAGTGGGGTGGGGGGTAGTAGAGTGGAAAAGATTAGTAAATCTAGGTTCCTGCGGGTTTGATGGCACACACCTTTAATACCAGCACTCAGGAGGCAGAAGCAGGTGGCTGATGCAGCTCTGCTCCAACCTTGGATCTTGCAGTACATCTTGCCACCACAGTCTTCTTGTAAGGCACCAAGCTGATTGAGTGTTTTGATCTTTCCCTGAACATGTGACATTCAGGGCTCTGCAAGGGTTGCACTTTAGCCTAATTCTTGACCTCTGTCCCGCATACTCCCGACTTCTGCTCCAGCCTCAGGAATTACTGCAATTCCTTGGACCCTCTTTCCCCTGCTTACAGTGTCCCTTCACTTCCTCCCAAGTCTACCCTCTAAAGACTCCTACTCATCCTTCAAGACTCAGTGGAGCCATTGCCCTTTCTCTGACGTCTCTGCACTGTCGTAGGTGGGGGGTTAGGCATTCCTGGACATCCTGCAGGGTGGGCCTCAGCTACATGTTTGCCCTGTGTCACTGTCACTGTTTCTTCCCTCCTGAGCTGTGAGCTGATGCAGTTTGAGAGTTCATGGTTGGCGTTATGGACCACAGAGTTCTCGTGCTGGTGTGGCCTGTGGAGACCTGCCTTGGGCCTTTGCATGCTTTTTTTTTTTTTTTACTTGTATAAGTGTTTTTGTTTACATGTGTGTTAAGTGCACTGTGTGTGTGCCTGGTTTCTGCATAGGTCAGAAGAAGGCATTGGATCCCTTGGAACTGGAGTTATAGATGGTTGTGAGCTACCATGTGCGTTCAAGGAACAAACCTAGGTCTTTGAAAGAACAACATATGCTCCTAACCTCTGAGCCATCTTTCTAGTCCTTGATGGCTATGAGATCTGAGTCCTGCACCATAGGTTGGCTACTAGGAAGGTTGCCTTCCCTCCTGAGAGGAGGCTGGCAGGAGGCATTGGGGAAGTGAAAGAGTAGTTGAGATTTAGGCCAGACTGCTCACCATTTAGCCCAGAAAGGTCACCACTTAACATGCTTACTTACCCAGAATTATTTCTGAGAATCCTTCCAGATCTAAAAAGAGGAAGTAAGGATAGATTGTCCAAGTCTCTAGCCAGGGCTGGGTCGATCTGATGTCTAGTCTCCACATGGAGATTGCAGAGCTTTGGGGTGCAGACATGAGAGCAGCTGTGGGAATTTCCTGTGGAAGCAAGGTTCTACCCAGTGAGCTGAGATGGAAGAGGAACATGCAGTCAAAGAGAGGCCTGGAAGCTGAGGGAAGGGAGAACATGGCATTTCTTAGAGGCTGAAGAGAGACAGGCCCTGGAATAAAGAACTCACCTGACTACCAGTTGATAACATGACTCTTGGGGAAATTGGGGAGGAGTCTCAGAGTTGATACATCCAGAATTCTCTGCACACTGGACAGTTCTAGAAGCGAGATTGTGTGGTTCTGGGAGCAAAATAGGAATTATTTCACCATTTTCCCCATAGGCAAACTGAGGCTTAGAGTGCTCCTATCTTGGCCAAGAATGAAGAATGAAGTGGGAGAAGTTGAGTCATGCAAGCCAGGTCTTGAATTTCCAACAGTGCGGCTTGGAGCTCCTGGAGGCTCCAAGGAGAAGGCATTCAGGAGGCGGCTGCTGGGTCATTGAGCATTGGAGGAGGCTTTTGCCTGGGGGTGGGGGGTGGGGAGAGAGAGAGATGCTGGAAATGATGCTGGGAGAGAGAGAAGTTAGGACTAATCTTGTCACACACACACAGCCCCCATGTTCTTGTCACCCACCCCCACCCTGCCATGTTCTTGCCTGATAGCAGGTGACCATACCTAGTTTAAGAGGTGCTGAGGACCAAACCCAGGTCCTCTTAGATGTTGGACTAACACTCTACCAACTGAGTCTCAACCTAGACCCTTGCTATTAACAAGACTTTCATTGGCACCCATGGGCTTCTCCTCAGGAGCTTTGCTCAGGAGGTCAGTGATTCTCAGCCTGTGGGTCGAGACTCCTTTGGGAGTCCAATGGCCCCTTCACAGGGACTGCGTTTGACCCTCAGAAAACAGATATTTACATTGCGATTCGTAGCCGTAGCAAATTTTTAGTTATGAAGTAACAATGAAATTAATCCTATGGCCCTGGGCACAGATTGATCCAGTAATCTCCCTAAATGGCTAAACAAAAGACTAAGGGAAATGAATTCTCAAAGCAAAACCTAAAGAGAGGAAGTGCCCGTTAGTCCCACAGGAATCCCGAATTGTCAGCTTGCTCCTGACTGTAGATATGAGGAAGTCCATTTTTAGATGCACCTGCCCAGAGATTCACTGTGGCTCTGCCAGGCGTGCCACGTTTGCACAACTTCCCTTAATCCATTCTTGAGTTCATTAATTCACTCAGGGTTGATGGAGCCCTTACTGAGTGTTGGGCTCTGCGTCTGCCTGTGGAGAGGTGAGAATTTAGCTGGGGGAGACAGTGCTTAGATGTCTGAGTGTGCACTGAGTCTCCTAGGACATGTGAGACAAGTCTTGATCTCATCTGAGGTAACTAGACGGCTTCCTGCAGATGTGATCTTCACACTGGCGGGACAAGGGACCTTCCCGAGGCAGAGGAACCCTCGGTGAGAGCTGACGGCCCTGACCTTCCTGTAGCTGCTCCAGGATGCAGGGAGCTCTGTTGGCTGGAGGGCAGAAAGGAAGCCAGAGGAGGCTGCAAACCTGGTAGCAGTCAGCTGCCCAGAGCGGTATTATTAGAGTTAGCAACACCCAGAGAACAGCTGCCTGCCTTCCCCCTTCTTCCAGAAGGTGGTAAGTGCTTATGTGGAAGTCCAGCTGTCCCTAGGAGGAACTTGTCTGGCATCGGGTCGGGGAGAAGCCAGGACACTCGAAAAATCAGCACTTGGCTCCCCAAGGGGAGGAGCACAGTCTGGGGTTGAGGATGAATTTCTACACAGCCTTAGGAAAGTCTGGTTTTGTGTGTCAGACAGTACAGTGCAAAGGAAGGTTAAATCATATTTCTAAACGCAAACTGGACTGAGTGCTTGGGATGCTGTCTTTAATATGTCCCGAATGAAAATCACCACAGAGGTGCTCAGTGACAGAGTCCAAACACCAAGCACCCCCCAGAAGGTGTATCATTCAGAGACTGTGGTATAGACAGCAGAGGGAGACTCCAACCCCACGGCAGAGAAGGAACGAGTCTGATCTGGACCATGACTTACTCAGTGTGTAATGGGTCACTGTCTTCAGGCTGCTTCCTTAGAGTTCAAGGCCACTCTGACTGACCTGGGCTGTGTCCCTTTACATTTCATGCACAGAAGGACCTGAGATGCAGAAGGGGACATTTATCTGCTTTGTTCTAGTGGTAGGTGGGGAGTTCTTGACACCAGCTGGGGCAGTAACCAAGTCTATCAATGGCATTAAAGGCTACAGAATTCTGCAGGCCAGAGAGGGCCTGGAGCAGCCTCTGGAGGAGAGAATGAGTTTTCTAGGGAGTGTTGGAAGGGGCAGTGGACATGTTAATGGACCTCTGAGTTTCAGTGCCCCCAGTGTGAAACGTTGCAGACTTTAGACATAGGACATCTGTGGTGCCACCGGTGGACATGTGTAATGGTCACCAAAGACCCTGCTATTCTATCCTGGTTTCATCTTCTAAGGCGGTTTCCCCAAGTGTGAAAAGCTAGAGGGATTAGAGATTGCCATGCAGCCTTATGCTAAGAGTCTCTGTGAGGTTCCTTTCAATTGTCATCTCTCTGGGACACTTAAAACACTGGCCCCTCTGCCCCTTCAATCCTGGCCCAGTGCTGGGGAATGAACTTTACACTTGCTGGGTAAGCATCTACCATTGAGCTACATACTCAACCTCTGAATATGGAGGTTTAATTAATCAGAAGGAAAGAGGGTCAGGGATGCAGGTCAGTAGAGCACTTGCCAAGTGTGCCCAAAGGCGTGGGCTTTGCTGCCAGCTCAGTGTAAATGGTGTATGGTGGTTACAGGCCTGTTCTCTAAGCACTTGGGAGGTAGAGGCAGGAGGAGCAGTCCAAGGTCGTCATCAGCTACATAGCTAGCCTGGATACTGGAGACCTGGTCACAGAAACAAACAAACAAGCAAACATAGTCCCCACCTTACATCTTCGATTTACCTGTTGAAGAAAGCCCACCCCCAACTTCTTTGAGAGGAATTTCACTGTGTAGCCCTGGCTGGCCTTGAACTCAGATATCTGTCCACCTCTTTTATATATAAAAGAGTGTGTGTGTGTGTGTGTGTGTATATATATATATATATATATATATGTGTGTGTGTGTGTGTGTGTGTGTGTGTGTGTGTGTATGTATATATATGTGTATATATATATTTCCTTTTAAACAAATAGATCTACCACCCTAAATGCCCACATAGTTGAGGGCAGGCTACCATCTTTGGGGAATGGGAGTTAGGGACTCCTTTCTCATTCACAGGAAACACAGCCCCCAACAGTCCCAGGCAGGCATCGTGGAAGCACTGTGATGTTAGCAGATGCTTGGTGACTGGTTCTTCCACCTTGCTGTGTGCTGTTTGCCAGTTTCCATGATATAACTATTTCCACCCTGTCCATTTCTAGTTGCTGCCTGAAAACTGAGGAAAGGTGCAGGGGGACCCACAGTGGTGTGGTATTTTCCGTCTGCCTACGTTCAACTGATAAAGGTAAACCCGAGGGAGGATAACTACCAAGGATCAGAAAGGACGAGTTACTACTCCTTTGTTCTTAGCTTGATGCATTTGACGCATTGACTTGTAACACTTGTAACTGTATCTAAATGAACTTTATTTTGTATGGTCTCTTATTCTTTAATTATTTTTGTCACACACATATGAATGCATGTTTAAAAAAAAGACCTACCAGAGTTCAGTTAGTGTATGTGTTTGGGGCTGATTACTTGGGTGGGGTCACCTCTCTGGGCCTCCTCTAACTTAAGTGGCTGTATTGAGAAGCTCCTAGCCGGGCAGTGGTGGCGCACGCCTTTAATCCCAGCACTTGGGAGGTAGAGGCAGGTGGATTTCTGAGTTTGAGGCCAGCCTGGTCTACAGAGTGAGTTCCAGGACAGCCAGAGCTACACAGAGAAACCCTGTCTCGGAAAACAAACAAACAAAAACAAAAAAAAAAAAAAAGAGAGAGAGAGAAGCTCCTAGATTAGACTTCCTCTGTTCTCAGCCACTCTGTCACGATCTTTTGTTTTGAGCCTAGAGTGGCAGCAGTGGTGGGGAATACACGTTGTAACCCCAGTCCTGGGGAGTTGGAAAAAGAAGAGAGATCAGGAGTCTAAGGCCGTCCTCACCAATATTAGAGGCTAGCCTGGGCTATAGGGGTCGCGCGCACCCACCCCCACCCCTTTCATTTGCTCTATGATCCCTCTTGACTCTCGTGTGTCCTCTCTTTATTCACTTTATTCATTTACTGATTTAGAGTCACTCCCAAGCATCCCTCTAAAACCACAGGTTAAGAAGTGGGACCCAGGTGGAGGGAGGTCTCAGGTTACTGGAAGTGTGTTCTTGATGGAACATTGGGTTCCTAGATGAAAGGAAAAGTACTAGCCTCAGGCACCAAGACTGGGTTCTCAGCACAAAGATTTGTTTGTCCCAGAGGGACAGAGGGCAGGGAGTAAGAGACAAAGACAGGAGACGGAGGGCGAGGGAGAAGCAGTAGGGAACAAGGAAGTGGTATTTGGCGGTGGGGTGGGGTGGGGAGATTGTGTGAAGGACTCTCTGGGTAGAGAGGAGACAGACTGGACCCATAGGCAAATGGAGGTTTATAAAGGTAGTTTATAAAGATAAAAGGGACCAACCCTGTGTTAGGAGGAGGCGTTTAATTTTGACTGGGCATGTTAATTAGGTGAACCAAAGGGGGTTTTTGATTGCTGGAGTTCAATACTTTGATTGCTGGACCTTGATAGTCAGCCTCAGGAGGAGGAAGTGGCCAAACCAGGGACTGGACTTTGGTGGCTCGAAATCTAATGGTTTAGGAATGCAATCTAATGGTTTAACAAGGCAGAGAGAATGGGGGAAGGGCAAGGCCACCCAGAGCCATAAGTTCGAGTGGGCTGGTGTTCCTTCACTAGACCCTTTTCACTGTCCTGTGTTTTAGATAAAATGAAATGTAGTTATGTGTATTCTTGTGTGTGTGTGCGTGTGCGTGTGTGCATGTGTGTGTGTACATGTGTGTGTGTGTCTGTGTGCCGAGGAGGCCAGGGAAGGGGATCAGATCCCCTAGAGCTGGAGTTACAGATGGTTGTGAGCACCTAGTGTGGGTGTTGGGAACCAAATTTTGACAAGAGCAGCAAGCACTTTCAGGTCCTGAGCTGTCTCTCCAGACCTCTTTTTTCTTTTTCTCATGTAGCCCAGGCTGGCCTAAAAACTCCCTAGGTATCCAAAGCTGGTATTAATCTGCTGTACTCCTGACTCCATTTCCTCTATGCTGGGACCATGAGTATGTGCTATCAGGGCTGGCTTCTCCTCTTCTTCCTCCTCTTCTTCTTCTTCTTTTTCCTCCTCCTCTCTCTTCTTCTGCTTCCTGGCCATGATATAAGTGACATTCCTTTCTGACATAATTGTTGGGTCCCCAAAGCAAGAGGCCATCAACTCTGTATTGATTTTATTTTGCTTTTTTTTTGTTTACTTTTTTTTTTTTTTTTTTTTAAAGACAGGGTTTCTCTGTGTAGCCCTGACTGTCCTGGAACTCACTCTGTGGACCAGGCTGGCCTCGAACTCAGAAATCCGCCTGCCCCTGCCTCCCAAGTGCTGGGATTAAAGGCGTGCGCCACCACTGCCCTGCTCAACTCTGTATTGGAACTTCAAAAAGCATGAACTAAATAAAGTCTTTCTCTTTACAAGCCAAATATCTCCCTTACTGTTACCACAGTAGAAAGTTAACACTTGCCAAGTGTGGTCTGCGTGCCCCCGGGGCAGAGAGCTTGCCTGTTGGCTTCACCTCTGGATCCCAGGCTTTGCCAGACTGCCCTGCACCTTGTAGGTGCTCAATAATGGATTGGTTGATGGAGTGGGTGTAGGGCAAGGAGCCTTCCAGACTTTCCCCCACCCTCCCGCCTTTGCTCTGAGCTGTATCTTTCCTTGAGCCTCAGTTTATCTGTAAAGGAAAAGGGTTTGAGGATTGACACTTAGCATTTCCTTCCGCTGGGAAATGCCTCTGCATCTGATTATCGATCACCAGGCTGAGCCTACAGGAGCCACCCTCTGCTGGTGTGCTTTCCTGCCTTTTCTTTTTTTAATGTCAGGGTGTGACAGCTGAGTAGCCACTGCAGTCAGGGGTGAGAGGATCAAATGGTGTGACGGCGTGACGACTGCAAATTGCATGTTGTGTGTTCAGAATAGGCCAGAGTGGAGTCTTGAGATGTAACTTGGGAGAGCACCTCTGGTTCTAGGCATGCTTGATTTTAAATTGAGTTTAGCTCATTGTGTGTTCGGAGCCTTTCATTGTTGCAAACAATTTGTGGCTCATTCATTCGGTAAGACACTACTACGTGAGGCCACAAACCACAGCTTAAGAAACCACGTGCTGGACCACCGTGGGACATACTCCACATCTGGCTTACCAGGAAATGGTTACAGTGTTATCTAGTTAATCAGGGCTTGTGCTTGCAAAAGGTCAGGTACAGGCTGCTTCAAACAGCCCTGGCTGAGGCTGTACTTCCAGGTGCCAGGACTGTCCACTGCAGTCATTGCTGTGGAATCGTCCCAAGGATTCCATTGAGTGTTCAAGGCAGCTGTTGCCAGCATGAGGGTAGGCAGGTAAATAGGATGGCAGTCATTTTGCTCACAGCAGCCAGGGCAGTAAGAGTCTGATGGCTGTTAATTAGGGAATCAAGGTCTTCTCTTCAGGATCAGGGGCATCAGAAGAAATGCCCACTCAGCAGCACTGTGACTTTGATGGATTCATTGAACAGTGCTTAATATTTGCTCACCATCCTAGGGAACATTGAGTCTCCTTGCACTGCTTCCAAACAACATGGCAGAGACCCACAACTGAGTGACCTCAAGGAACAGGGACATACTGAGTCTCGGGACTGCTCATTTTCCTCCTCCTTGACCAGCGGCTATTGCATACTGAATTCAAAATGGCTTCCCTCTGGTGTCCGTGGTTAGTCCTGGCTTAGTTTTCTGAGCTGCACTCAGAGGAAGCTGACCTTCTCAACAGTGCTGGGCGTGCCTTTTTTGGAGCTAGCTGAAAATGCATGGCTGTTTCTTTTTTTTGCTAGGTAAGGCGTGCTAGGGTCAGGGGACAGGTGATCAACCTGGGTACCTGGCTCTACGGGAACAACTCTGACTTGAACCCACAACCTGCTGGGACCCAAGAGTCAGAACACAGCCCTGTTCATTTGCATACTGTCTTAGCATTCAGGGAACTGGTGTTTTGGTTGTTACAGTAAAATGACTCAAATTTCAGGGTCCTGTGGGCCATGTGGCAAGGGCGCCGCTGCCCTGGGAGACTGCAACCTCTCTTTGCTTTCATTTTCTCCTCTACCGTTGCTGCAGGTACAGCTATGCCTGACTCATGACAGGGGCTGTGCTGGGGCAAATTCATAGTGACTATAAAGTAAATATCATAAATCGAAAATTTACTGAGTAAGGCTAGCTGGAGGAACACCTGGCTCGGGGCCGTATGTGGAGTATGTGTAGGGTCTTAGGTTTTTGATTCAGGATTGGGGTCCAGCCACTGCTCACTGTCACGATAGGGTTATCTTACTGCATATTATTAACCTAGAAGTGATCCAAATCTGAAATGCAAAGTGTGCTTTCAACAGCACACGATGGCATCTCTACCATCAGAAAGTTGAAAGTTTTGTTTTTTTTTTTTTTTTTTTTTTGGTTTTTCGAGACAGGGTTTCTCTGTATAGCCCTGGCTGTCCTGGAACTCACTCTGTAGACCAGGCTGGCCTCGAACTCAGAAATCCGCCTATCTCTGCCTCCCAAGTGCTGGGAGAAAGTTGAAAGTTTTAAGTCAGCCATCATATGTCTGGAAGCTTCTGGAATGGAGAAGCAGGGGTCCCGTACAACTGCAGACACTCCTTTTGAAAAGCAGAAAAAGAGCAGTACTGGCCCTCACCCCCATAGAGGTGAGATGCAGCTCCCTTCAGACAGAGGCTGGAGTTCACTCGATGGGACTCTTGGGTCCTGTATGGTTTGGGGCAGAGAGGTTAGAACAGAAACAAACCCAGAAGCAGTGCCTTTGGCAGCCTGAAGTCACTCTGCCTTCCAGAACAAGAGTCTAGAAGCTCCACGGCAGCCCTCTCCATACCCAACAGCCAGCCCCCTCATCCTGGTGCTTTGGGGCAGTATCTAGGATTTCCTGCCTCTCCTCCCATGCAGTTTCCTTTTCCTGCTCTGCTGAGCTTAACATAATGTTCAGATTTGCCACTGGGACATGGTCTTCACTGCCCGAGTTTTGCTCACCGCTTTTGCAGATGGGCAAGCTGGGAGAGGGAGGTGGTGGTCCAGGAACCAGATTACTCTCCCTATAGCTCATGCTTACCTTTACTTGTTCTTCACGGTGGATACCGTGCTGGCGGCACGTTTGAAATCTTTGCCTGCATCCCGGCAGCTAGGTGATAGGGATGGATAGTGCTCTGGCTTTTACAAACAGGGAAAGTGAGATACACAGATTAAGGAATGCTTTAGAACCACATGGGAAGAGGGGGGGTTGGGACTAAGACAGGCAATGAGATGGAGCACAGACTGCAGAAAGAAGACCCTCAAGTCAGCAGGGAGAAAAGTCCAGCCTGCAAAGGGGCGGGGCCCCTGAGTGCTGAGCCCCTCCACCTAGTCTCCTTTGGTCATCACAACACTGGCCCCAAGTCTGTTCCTTCTGTGCCTATGAATGAGTGAAGTGTGGTAGCAAGGGAACCTTGAAGAGGAGGAGGATGACCTGGAGCCTGGAGCTGGGGCTTTGGCAGGGACGGCAGAAGCTCTTTGGTCCCTTTTAGGCAGCTTCTGCCACAGAGCCAGCCACACACTGCTTGCCTGCTGCTAGGGCACACTTCCTGTTTAACGTTGGGACCCAAGTGGAACTCTGAGTGAAAGATAAGGGAGTGGGTATAGCTTCCTAACCAAAATTGTACCAGTTGGAGGTGGAAAGATACCAAAACAGGCTAAACTTTGCTTTTGTAACTAGGGAAACTGAGGTGAACAGAGGTCTAAAGCATGTGAGAACCTGTCCTGGCTCCCATAGTTCGCCAGAAGTCCTGATGTGAGATTATGAAATCCGCAGAGGAGTCCACGTCTCCACATTACGAAGCTGAGGTGTTGGGGTTGGCACAGGTGTCTGGGCTGGGAGGAGACTTTTCGTGAGATGAGCTCTGTGAACAAATTAGTTCCAAGTCAACACAGCAAGCACACTGGAAGCCTCCTCCTCTGCGGGAGTGTGTGTGGGGTGGACATCAAGCAGTCAGTTGCACGTGTCCAGACAGTGGCCCGAGCACCTGCGGGAGCAACCTGACAAGTAACTTCCCGGCAGTGAGTAGCTGAAACCTAGGGGTAAGGAGGCGGTGACTGCGTAAGAGTGGGAGACTGACTTAACCTGCTGCCTTTTCGGATGAGAACGAGGCTAGCCAGAGCCAACTTTGCTTGTTGTCCTGCTACCCTGCACTCTGATTTAAGGGAAGAGGCAGAGCGGAGTCTCGTAACTGGTTAGAGTACTAAAAAATGCTGCTCCTCCCTCTTGTCACAGTTAGAAAACCCTAAAGCAAGGTGAGAGAGGTAGATCAGATGTAAAGCACATGCAAGGCCGTGTCTTGCACTAGCAGCACACATACACGCATACACACAGACACACACGTGCACATACATGCACGCGCGCACACACAGATACATAAAGATAAAAACATATGCATGCACAAACACAGCAGAAATCACTAGGGCTAGCTGTCTTTGAACTGACCTAGAGCTGTGTGTTAATGGCCTTGAGCCTCCGTGGATTGGCTCCATGAAGGTTGCCAGCAAGTGAACACATGAGCGGATCCTGGAAGAGACTGTAGGCCCCTCTCCTTGAGCTGAGTCTCAGTGAGTGTGGCTGTGGTTCTCCAGCCCATCAGTTTACTTTCTGTATCCCTATAACCTGACACCAGTGGAGTCACTGACTACATGTTGGCAGCTTTCCTTCCCCCTGGTCCCCCATACAATGTTTTAAAGGAATATCCCGGGGCTTACCCCCCACATCTACCCTGCAACGTGATACCCTTCTTCCCATTAGAGCTCTTAAGGACACTGCCGCACATCTGGGGATCAGTGGGGCTCACTGTAGCACCCCCAAACTCTTCCTGGCAAGCAGGCAGGCTGGCTGCCTTCCGTTTAGTCCTCTTTTAAACATTTTTGTTCAGTTTATGTGGCCTGGAACAGGCTGGGGGGTGGGGGCCTGCTCTTCATCTGGGGTTCCATCCCATATAGGACCTTTGCAGAAGCAGAAGGGACAGAAAGTTACCCACAAAGTGGCTTTCCAGAGCTGCAGTGAATTACGTCCTGCAGGGAGAGGGAAAAACAATCCCCATTGGCACCCAGTCTCCGTACTTCCGCTTTTTCTCTTGGGTTTGTGGTTGAACCTTCCAAACCAGACAGCTTCTGGGGAGGCTCATTAGAGGATTTATTTTGGTTCCATTTTTGTTTGAAATTTACTTAAATATAGACAGGACGGCAGGACTTAGAAACAGAGACCATGTTGCCTACCGCTGGTTTCTGTTGGTGGAGCAGCTCGGACTGTGCTTCACTTGGCTCCTTTCTCAAAGGAACGACAGAAAACACGGCTCACATTTATGCAGAGTCCAGCTGCTCTGTTACTTTTTATTTATTTCTATTTTAATCTTTTGGGTGTTGGAGAACCACCTAACTTATTTAAATATATTTTTGTCTGGTTACAAAAGTCGTATTTTCTCATCACAGACCGTGCTAATGCAGAGCGGAAGCCCTGGCCATTCTTCCACAGGCAGAGAGAGACTCCCTCCTCCGTCTGTAGCCCCATTTCTTCTGTCTTCACCTTCTTCCGGTCATTTTTTTTTTTTTTTTTTTTTTTTTGCTTCCAGGCCTCGCCTTCTCATTAGTGTTAGCATTTTAGGGGATAGCATGAGGGATTTGTCCAGTCTCTGCATCTTCCACAGGGCTTGGCACACAGTAGGTACTTCATAATTATTTATTGCTTGGAACAGGATCTGGTGCATTTCCAGTATTTAGAGACCAGAAAAGCCCAGATAGGCAGGTGTGGGAGGTCACATGATCCCTCAGGTACCCAGGGGTCTCAGGACTCAGTACTGATTTTTCTGACAAGTCCAACAGTCTGGTGAGATTGGGGAGACACAGTTCTGAGATATATCACAGCATCTGGTTACAGCCAGGGGTTTCCCCATATTTACAGAATGCTGCTGCCCGAGATTCTTTTGGGCACCTGCAGTTTATATATAATAAGTTCAGGATCAAGTGCAGGGAACAGTTAGTATGTGAGTGCCACCAGGGCTGAGCCAGCACACAGATGCTAAAACTGTCTGCAAGGATGTCTTCCCTGAGATGGGTTTTGCCAGTGTTGTGTGGCTGCTATAAGCCATCCCTAGCCCATCTTTGAATCAGCAACTGGTATTTCCCAGTGAGCTTACTGGATGCTGAAAGTTGAGGTTTTTTTATTGAGGAAGCAGGAAACGTGTTAATTGTGATAAGTGTTACAAATGGAACACATCGCTCAAGTTCAAGAGTAACTGAGGAAGGGCTAGAGTAGGAGTCCCTGCTCTTTATAAATTGCTTTTAAGCCCAGTATGGTAGCACTCGCCTCTGATCACAGCACTTAGGAGGTGGAGGTAGACTGAGTTTAAGGTCTGCCTAGTCTATATAGTGGATTCTAGGCTAGCCAGGGTTACATAGTGAGACCTGTCTTTAAAAAAAAAAAAAGTTTAAAAAAGTTGAATTTATTTACTTGTATGTATATCCGTCTTTTTACTTGTAAAATCTAGTTGTAATTGTTCTATGACCCAAAGGTGGGGAAAACATTTGTTTATTTGTCAAAGGATAACTTGCAGGAGTCCAGGTATAGAACTCAGGTCGGCAGGCTTGGCCGCCAGCCCCATCTCCACTCTCTCATGGAGGTGACCCTGCAGCAGCCAGGGACTCTGGATTCTCAGAGTTGGAAGAGGACAGAATCTTCCATGTGCCTTGGGCTCCTTTGGCATCTGAGAAAGCTGTGAGGTCTCTTTGCGATTGTTTTTTTATAAATATTAAGTAAGTAGGCGGAGAGACGAGCTGAGGCATACTGAACAGCAGACGAAAGAACTGATACTTGAGGCTACCTCTCGACATGGTAGAACTGCGCTGGGCCCCCATTTGTACAATGGGCTGACCTTAGCACTTACCTCGCAGAAAATAAATGGGGGGGGGGGAATCAAGTGAGAGTCACGTGCTCAGGAGCCCACCTGGCGAAATCTCAGTTGCAGTGGCTGCTGTTACTAGAACCATCCAAATTAATGTGATTATATGAGCTACAGATCCTTGGTCTTCAGACATTCACAACCTAAAATGGGAGAGGAAACAGGCATGGTGGTTGCTGAGGGAAGAGGTAAGGGATGCCAAAATGATGCTCGGCCAAAGGCCAAGGGGATTCTGAAAGGGAAGGTCGCCATGCTGACCAGGCCCAGTTGGCTCTGGCTTTGACCCTGATGGGCACAAGTGAACTCTGAACTTGTTCCCCTCTCTGTATGATGGGGCTAATAGAATGTGCTTCATGGTGATGGGAGTATTAGGTGCCCCGCCCCTCCTTCAGTCAGCAGGTTAAATCAGCAAGTCATCCTGGGTCGGTTGCGGGCTGCACCCATTCAAGGAACCTGGCGAATACAATCAACTTCTTGAATCTGCTCTGTGACCCAAAGAAGTTGAACCCTGGAAGGTCTGCGTGAGCAGATAAATGCTTGCCCCCCCCCCCCCCCAATCTTATTGGTCAGATTAGCCACACAGCCTTCTTAGCCAGCCAACTCCAGCAGGCCAGGAATTGAGATCTCACCATGAAGGCAGAGAGCTGGAGATACCTAGTCAAACAACACTAAAAACCCTCCAAGGTTGGGTGTTCCTTTTCGTGACAAGCTTGCTGACGACAGCACAGGAAGCTGAAGACTGTGTCGGGTTCCCCCCACAGAGCAGCCTTTTTGCTCAGAAGACAGAAACCACAACCAGAGAAGAAAAACCCCAACACTGCTTCTCAGCAGAGAAGAAAAGGTATCAAGGGCTGTCTACTGACACTTCTGGAGGAATAGACCTGAGGCCAGGGGTAGGAGGAGGTGACCATGACGGGGCCAATGGTACCCACTAAGAACTTGGGGTCCCTTGAAGGGCCTGTGGGAAGCAAAGAGATGGAGCTGGGTTTTTGGATGGTTCTGTAGACCCAGCTGTGCTGTGGTTGGTAACGGAGTGCCTCTTTTGGGTTCTGCTTGCACGGGATGACATGTCTCACAGTGCAGTGCCTCACCCGTCTTGTCCACGTGTCACTGAGAGTGAAGCTCACTTTTGCAGTGGCCTGTGCTTTCATTAGAGATCCCAGAATGGGGTCAGGGGGAAGCAGAGCAACATGGCCATTTCTGGAGTGTTTTCAGACACAGTTGAGCGTGTTTAAGAAGATGGTAGCGGAAGCCAGTCCCCAGCTCCTTCCTTGATCTCTGTAGTTTTCTAGGATGTCTCATGGGGCAGTTTGGATGGCAGCATCTTTACCTCATGTAGAGTTGTGCCCCATGCATTCTTCCTTCCCTTCCTTTACACCTCAGTTTACTCACCTGTAAAATGGTATAGCTCAGAAGATTGGGGGCATTGCTTGAGAGGGAAGGAATCCAGAGTAGAGACTTTCAAGGTAGCCTCAAATTCCTCTTGAAATCCATGGAGCTCAAAGTAAACAGGTGAGCAAAGGTACTGGTGAGGGAGCCTCTGGACACTCCCCTCACTCAGCAGGGAGATGGTTGGCTTCAGGGCCTGTGTTTCCCATTGAACACAGAGATCTATAGGACCCACGAGCCTGGCACTGTAGAGCCTGGCACCTGCAGTGCCACCTACAGAACAAATATTTACATAACAAATGAGTAAATAGACCAATGCTTAACCTCCTCTGATTTGCACCAGTGGCTTACAGATTTTTTTTAAATTATCATTTGCTAGACAAGTACTCTACCACTGAGCTCTACCATTAGCCTTCTAGACTAAATATATTTGTGTATGGGTATGGTGTGTTTGTGTGTGCATGCATGTATGTGTGTATGCGTGTGCATGCATGTGCATGCGTGTAGTTCTCCTTCTACCATGTAGATCCTGGGGATTAAAATCAGGTCACCAGGTGGCATAGCAGCAAGTGCCTTACCCACTGAGCCACTTTGCTGCTTCTGTTTGCAGACTTCTTATGGGATATGAGGAAGTAAGAAAGAGCTCTTGGCTTTGCCTGAACCCAGCATCCATTCCCACCAAGTCACTTGGGACAGCCCCCAGAGTCCTTGGGGTTTCCTGTGGAGGGAGCCACGGGCCTGCCTCCATCCAAGGCTGTGGTCAAGGCTTGGGTAGGGAAGGTGATTCAGAAGTGTTCTGGAAATTGCTCAGCCCATGCCAAGGCTGGGCTAGCTGTTTTCAGGCCACGGGTACATGGTGGACTCTGGAGATGCACAGAACAAAACGTGCCAGAGTCTGTGAGGGAGAGTTCATCATCATTCATAATCACCAGTGTGAAGGGAGAAACTTATTTATTGGGAACTTGTTAAGGGGACCTCTGCCAGCAGTTCATGGGTGCCATCTCTTTCCGATGTCTCAGAGAGTGGCTTTGCTATTCTCACTTTACAGACAGGCAAAAGAAACCAAGTCTTCAGAAGCCCTAGGTCACTCAGTCAATACCCGAGGCTCTCCTGGAGATGTGGGCTCCACTTCTGGCCCATGGGGAGATGGGGACAGTTTGTTCCTTAGGCACAAGGGACAGTAACACAAGCTGCGGTTTCCTAAGTACAGTTTGGGTTCCATGAACTTTACAGATGGATTTGTTGATCTTCTTGGTAATTCAAAGACTAAATGAGTTTTTAAAAATAGGATGTGGGGTCTTGCTGCATTGCCCAGGTTGACTTGAATTCCTAGGCTCACGAAGTCACTTTTTAAAAGCAGTCATGATTATAGATTTGAGCCACAGCCTGGCTAAAACATCCCTCCTCCTTCTCCTTCGTCCGCTGTCCTCCTCCTCTAGTGCTAGGGCGCCAAGACCTCATTTATGCTAGGCAATTGAGTGTTTCAGGGCACTCTATTACCCCTGCTTTATAGGTTAGTAAACAGGCTCAGGGAGTGGATGTCCAGGATCACGGGGTGAGAAATGTTCCAGTACGTGAACGAGAGCCATCTCATTCCAAGGACAGACAGAAAAAAACATTCCCCAGTGGCCTGAATTTGAGTTATTTTGTTTGTTTGTTCATGGGGGTTTTATTTTTAAACTTTCTGCTGAAACCTCTTCTATTAGATACGAATTCCTGAAAGCGTTTTTATGCTTGAGTCAATTTATTATAAGAGATTGAGCAAAATAAAATAGGAGGAAAAAAAATTGAAGACAGAACAATCTCAGGATTTTCTAGTAAATTCTTAGATCTAAATACCCCTGGGCCATACACAGCTCCCTTGGAGTCAGTCTGTCTGTCTCCTCCTTTCAAGCATCAAATCAGGCAAGAATAGCAGAGGTGCCAAGAGGAATGAGGTAGGGATGTGTATAATGGTTAGCGCCCCTCACTTTTGAGTCAAAATCTCCCCATGTAGACCAGGATGGCCTCAAACTCAGTGGTCACTGGTTGTTGCCCCACGAGTGCTGGGATTAAAGGTCTATGCCATCATGCCTGGCTGGTGATGGTTAATTGTGATTACCTGCTTGATGGGATTTAAAATCACCATGGAAACATGCCTGTGATTATGTCTAGGAGGAGGATACTTCCAGGAAGGTAGAACTGGACAGGGAAGAGCCACCCCTACTGGGCAGCACCAGTCTGTGTGCTGGAATCTTGGCTGATGATAAAGAAGAAAGCAGAGGCCAGATGGATGGCTCAGTGGTTAAGACTGCATGCTGCTCGCACAGAGGACCTGAGTCAGTTCCCAGCACCCATGTTGAGCAACTCACAGTCTGTAACTCCATCTCCATGGGAACCAGTCATCTCTGCTCTCCAGAAATATCTGTATACTTGTGTGTGTGTGCACACACACAAACAAAAATAAATCCCCCCCCCTTTAAAAAAGAAGGCTAGCTAAGCATGGTCATTCATGTCTGCCGTTGTAACCAGCGACAACAGACTGTCTTTCATTGCTTTTTGGTAAAAAACAAAACAAATATGGTACTCCAAGAGCTGGGCCTCCGTGCCACTGTAGGAAGGACTCTAGATTTCAGCTGGCATCTGAAAGGACCAGTGGGTATTAAAAACAGACCCAGTTAGGTGCGCTGGTACAGACATGTAATCCCAGCCCTTGGGAGGCCGAGGCAGGAGGAGCACAAGTTCAAGGCCAGACTGAGCCACATAGCCCTGTTTCAAGAACTAAAATACAGCCTGAGAGGCCCCAGTCTGGACGGGTACCCAGAGATGACACCATTGAGTCACACTTTACCAAACTATTTTTACAGGGGACAATCCTGGGATGTCTCCTCCATCTGTCAGCTGACTCAACAGGAACAGACTTGGGCGAGTGTCTTAGTCAGGGCTTCTGTTGTGATGATACACCATGACAAAAAGCAAGCTGGGGAGGAAAGGGTTTATTCAGCTTCCACCTCCAGATCATCGTCCATCCATCACTGAGGGAAGTCAGGACAGGAACTCCAACAGGGCAGGAACCTGGAGCAGGAGCTGGTGCAGAGGCCATGGAGGAGTGCTGCTTACTGGCTTGCTTCTATGGGCTTTGCTCAGCCTGTCTAGGGATGGCACCATCCACAGTGGGCTGGGGCCTCCCCCATCAGTCATAAATAAGCAAGCGCCGTAAGGATCTTAAGGCGGCATTTTCTCAATTGATGGTCCCTCCTTTCAGATAACTCCAGCTTGTGTCAAGCTGACGTAAAACTATCCAGCATTCAAGGCATCCGTGAAGTATGTGTGGAAGGAGCTGTTATGTCCTCGGGAAGGGTGATGCTCTGTGGATATGAGGAGCTCCTGGCTCTGGGGTCTTGACCATGTTACCTAACCCCTGAGCTGCAATTTCCCTGCCTGGGGAAATAGTCAGGTTGCCCAATGGCTGTGGTGAGGGTGAAATGAGACCATTATTAAGATTATCTTGGAGAGACGGCTCAGGTTAAGAGCACTGGACTGCTCTTGCAGAGGTCCTGAGTTCAATTCCCAGCAACCACATGGTAACTCACAACCATCTGTAGTGGGATCTGATGCCCTCTTCTGGTGTGTCTGAAGACAGCTACAGTGCACTCACATATATAAAATAAATAAATAAATAAATCTTTTTAAAAAAAGGGGGGGAGGGGGGAGGGGGAAGGGATAGGGTTTCCAAAGAGGAGACCCAGAAAAGGGGAAACATTGGAAATGTAAATAAAGTATCAAAAAAAAAAAAAAAAGATTATCTTGAGGCTGGAGAGGTGGTTCAGGGGTTAAGAGCACTTGCTGTTCATGCAGAGGACTGTGTTTGATTCCCAGCTCCCCACCCCCCACCCCACCCCGGCAGCTTACAACCATCTGTAACTTGACCACTTCTGGACTCTGGGTACTGTGCACATGTGCATCTAACATACAGTCAAAAACCACTCACGCACAAAATTAAAAACATGTATGTACACACATATAAATGGAGGGGGGAGGGAGAGAGACAGAAGAGGGAGAGTCACCCTGGCTGGTTTGGAACCAGGGTGATCTTGAACTCACAGAGATTGGCCTCCCTTTGTCTCCAGAGTGCTGAGATTAAAGGCATGTGTCACCATACCTGTCTTTTATTTTTAAGCATCTTGTGAGGATGAGCTTGACCTCACACTGAGATATATGTCTTGCAGTCAAACAGTTCGGAGTCAAAACAGGGGCACAACTGGCTGGTGAGTTCCCCATTACTGAAAGCTTCAATAAAGGGGCTTGGGAAGGAGGGTTAGTGGAAGCCTGAGAGGACTGACCAGTTACCACTGGCATAAAAAGCATGAGAGATTTAAAGCAGGGATGGAGAATGGACTTTTTCCTTTTAGGTCATCTAGAAGGTTATGCTGTTTTTCAGCTAGGGCCCAGCACTGAGACAACAAGCAAGGTTGAGGTATGGGAATTGGTCCTGGGAGAACTGGCATCTGCTCAGAGGGACACCAAGAAACAGGCACAGGGGCCAGACGAGAAATCTGTTCCCTAAGTGCTTCTGACTCTCAGCAGTTGTGCCTCTGACAGACAGAGGCCAGGTAAGCACCTGCTGCTCTCCTTGCATGGCAAGAACGTGTTCTCCTGAGTGGATGCCTTTCCTCTGCCCAAAGACCGATGTCCTCCCATCGTTGACAAGTAGCTCTTCTGGCTCTGGGACTACAGCTTGTCCTCAGCTCTGAAGGAGCAGTGGTTGGTTCTAAGGCCCAGAACCTTCACTGGAGCCTAGCTGTATGTTCTAGGTGCCAGGGACCCTCAGGACTGCATTACAGACATTCAGAGAGAAAAGCTGGCCCGCCCTTTGCATCTGGTAGCGTTGTGGGGAACTGAGCAGGCGCACTACACAGAGGCTGCCGAGTGGAAGTGAGAGCTGGGACAGAACTGGAGACCTGCCAGGGTCCTTTCCCTGTGGAGCACAGCGTGCATATCTTCTAAGGTGTCTTCCGGTTTCTTCCTCACTTACAGCATGAGGAGATTAGATTAATCCTAGGCCACAGGGGAAGGTCTGTCTTAGGGCTGGACGGGGCAGGAGGTGTGCAAGATGTGTGTCTATGTATTGCTTGGGAAGGTGCCATAGGGGCCAGTGAGATGGCTCTGTGAGTAAAGGTGCTTGCTGCTAAGCCCGATGACCAGAGTTTGATACCTGGGTCTCACTCAGTAGATGGAGAGAACAGAGTCTCAAAAGTTGTCCCTTTAGCCGGGCAGTGGTGGCGCACGCCTTTAATCCCAGCAGTTGGGAGGCAGAGACGGTGGATTTCTGAGTTCAAGGCCAGCCTGGGCTACAGAGTGAGTTCCAGGACAGCCAGGGCTATACAGAGAAACCCTGTCTTGAAAAAACAAAACAAACAAAACAAAACAAAAAAAAAAAGTTGTCCTTTAGTCATGTGTGCTGTGTATCCCCAAATATAGTCACAAAAATGAACAAACAAATGTAGTTTTTTTCCTACTTTTTCCTTTTCAAGACAGGGCTTCTTTCTCTGTGTAACCTTGAATGTTCTGGAACTCACTCTGTAGATCAGGCTGGTCTTGAATTCAGAGGTCTGCCTGCCTCTGCTCATGAATGCTGGGATTAAAGGTGTGTGCTATCATTGCTTAAATGTGATTTTAAAAACTGAAAGAAGAAAAAAAAAAGAATAATTCCATTTTCCCAGCGAGGGCTGAGTGTCCTCTCTAGTAGACTCATGGGAGCATATGCCTTGACCACAGAGCTTCCTGAGGCTGCTGCCACCATCAGAAATGTTTCTATGGTATTAGTCATGACCAGAAGCAGTCTGGGGAGAAAAGGGTTTATTTAATCTTACAGTTTGTAGTTCAGCATGAAGAAAAGTCAGGTCAGGGATTTAGAGGCAGAAACCAAAGTAGAGACCATGCAGGAGTACTGACTGCTTACTGACTTGCTGTCCCTGGCTTGCTCAACTTTCTTATATAGACAGGCCACAGTGGGTGGGGCTTCCCACATTAATCAGCAATTGGGATATACTAGAGATGGTTGTGAGCTGCTATGTAGTAGCTGGTTGTTGAACTCAGGACCTCTGGAAGAACAGTCAGCCAGTGCTCTTTAACTACTGATCCATCTCTCCAGCCCATGGAGGCAGTTTCTCAATTGAGGTTCCTCCTTCCTGAGTGACTCTGGTTTGCGTAAACAAGCCAGTTGTACTAGCCTGGGAGCATCTGGCTAGAAATCTCTTCCCAAGGCTGATAAGGCATATAAGCAGGTACTTTCCTCACACAGACGCGAAACTGCGTGAGTGACAGCGTTGGTGGAACTGAGCGCTGCGGGTAATCATGATGGCACTCTCGGGAGACAAAGCTGTGCCCTTCTTGAGGACAAGCCCATTTAGCTCTTGATGTTTTGTGTATGTGGCTCTCACTAGGTGCCAGCTTCTGCGCACCTGTTACCATTCCCATTTTACAGATGGAACAGTGCAGGCACAGTGGCATCAAGTAAGCCTCCCGGGATAGCACGGCTCACGAGGCAGAGCCATGACTGCCATCCAGACCCTAGGTCTCTCACCCAGCATGGTCCAGCCCCTCTATCACCCTGAGATGTGGGTCTGAGACACGATCATCCCCACCACACAGGACAAGAAACCCACGGGGTCACTTGACCCCCTTGCTCGGCAAGCTCGCCTTTTGTCACCATCCCAGACAGATTTGGGATTAAACAAATGACAGCTAGCAAGCTTTGTGTTAGTAGTGCTCTCTGCTCTCTGCCAAGAACACTTAATCCCCACATTCCCACAGAGGTAAGTGGGGTGGGAATGGCAGCCAGAAGTGACTTGGAACAAAGCCAGGGCTTCCCTACTTCGAGGCTGCAGCTGCCGCTTCTCAGGATGGAGAGTGTGGACAGACCCAAGGCCTGAGGGTGGCATGTCGAGATTCCTCACCCCTCTCCCCTTTATGCCCCTGTGCCTGCCACACTGAGCACACAGCTGACCTGGGGAGCATCCCCTGGAGGCCCCCAGGGAGGAAGGGCAGTGCTGGGATGTATCAGGGGAGTGTCCCAGCTGGGTGTGCTGACTCTTAGAGCACCTTCCACTATGTAGGGCCACACGGAGGGCAGAAGTGAGGGTTCTCTGAGCTAAAGGAGGGAAGCTGCTTCCTATGTTCTGGAGTGTGGGGGAGTTGGGATCGGCAGGACCTCCATGAGAAGCTTGCGGAGCATGCACAGAGCCCTGTATTCCATCTCCAAAGCGGCAAATGTTTAAAGAGACCCCACCCCCTGCTTCTTTTAGCACCGCCTATCAACTCTACCCTGATGCCTGTCCCTCCCGCAGTGGCCTTGGTCCCATGGAAGCTGCACCCTCCTAAGGAGTTTAGTCCTAATGAGGAAGCCGGAAGAAGGAAGAGGCAGGGCCAACCCGTGATCCTGGGGCCCTAGAGAGTTGAGGTGGGCAGGGTGGGGGTTGAGGAGATGGTGTTAGAGTGCACCAAGCTTCCACAGGGAGCTTTCTGGAATCTTCCATTCTTAACATACACATGGAAAAGGCCCATTAATGAGGCCTGCTTGTGTGTTCTAATCAAGTGGACAGGTCTGTGTAACCACCATCCAGACCTGAACTTGCCACGCCTAGGGAGCCCACCAGCCCCACTTGTAAACACCATAAGTTAACTTTACTTGCATGGGACCTTAAGTTGAAGCATATAGCTGATGCCCCCTTTCCCACCTTTCAAAAGACAAGATTGCATGTATCCCAGGCTGGCCTCAAACTCACTGTGTACTCAAGCCTGGCTTTGGAACCCTGTTCACCCCTCCTAAGTGCTAGGGTGATGGCCAGGCAGGCCCTGTCACATGCCCGACCTAGAGTGTGTTCTTTTGGGTCAGTCTCCTTTTGCTGAGTACTGAGTGCTGAGGTCCTCCTGTTGATGTGACCTGGCTGCAGCTTGCTGGTTCTCGTTGCTACAGAAAGGATGCCACTGTAGCAATTGGTGGCAGCTTCCCGCTTCTGATGGACCTTGGGTCCAGGATGGGATGGTATCTGATGCTCATCGCTTGGATATAGACTTGAGAGAATGACTGCGTCACAGGCATGTGTCCCTGTGGGTTGAATGGATGCCATCAGGAAAGACTTAAGCAAGCTGTTAGGAAGAACTTACAATCCCTGAAGGTTATAGTCAGCTGGCTCCGCCCTCAGAGGAGGAAACCGTGATACTTCCTTCTGAGAACAGGAGGAAGAGGCTCAATTCCAGGCTGAGTGACCTAGGGCCAGGCCTTGACTCCTTCCTGTCTGGCATTTGTCTCTTCCCTGTCCTCTAGGGTTCCCAGACTTCCCGGCAGTGTCCCAGCCACTGGGGGCCTTGAGTACCACCTCTCTGCTTGAGCCAATGTGTGCCACAGACAACTTTTTGCTTCTGAGAACAATAGGCTTTTTGTAAAGCACAGCCGATGACAGGGTGCACACAGTGTGCAGGCCTAGTGTGCACACAGCCTGGGTTCTATCTCTCACTTCACATGACTGGGTGTGGCGCGCGCCCATCATCTTGGGACTGTTGGGGAGGCAAGATCAGAAGCCTTAGGCTGTCCTTGGCTACACAGTGAGTTCATAGGCTACTCAGGACCCTATCTCAAAAAGAAACAAAAAAAAGGTGGGCAGGGGTAAGCCTTGTCCCTCAGAAGCAGGCATGAGTCTCTGCGGACGTCTCAAGTGCATATAATAAGGGCTTCTCTATGGAGGTTAACATCATTTTCTAAAGCGCCCTGTTCCACAAAACGGTGGCTTCTAGAGCTGGGCTGTGGAGGAAGAGGCTTGTCTCAGAACCACATTTAGGCATTTCATCAAGCAAAGTTCTTTGTCCGTTCACCTACCTCTGCTCTGGGCTGTCTCATGCACGGCTCCATTGGCTGACTGTTCCTGGGAAGTATCACTTGAGGTTGATTACATCTTCCACGGTTCCCAGTTTCCCCTGGGACTGGGTGATGTGGAAGATGGTGGCCTCTCTTGTGACTTCTGGCCTGGTTTGGTCCTGTAGTTTTTCCTCTTGGTGAGGGAGTCAGAGGACCAGCCCAGAGCCCTGATTCTGCTTTGCCATGTAGACCTGAGTCAATAGCCCTGATAAACAGCCCATTTCCCGGGGCTGAGGGAACAAAGCCTGTGGCTGCTGCTGAGGGATCTGTCTGCCCACTCCACCCCTCCTCTTCCTGAAACAGCTGTTTATTCTTTTGACAGGAGTTGGAACCATGTACCTTCCTTTCCTCTGAGCCCTGCCTCCTTCGGCAGGCTGGAGCTTGATAGAGCTCGGTGGCTTTGCTGTTTGCTTTGGAGGGAACACAGCAGACGATGAGGTATGTTCAAAAGATTCGTGTCTCCCAGCCTTGGGTCACCGGGAGCTACTGTTAGGTCACCAAATGGTTCCACCCAAGGGAGGACCCTTGCTCTCCTCCTAAGCTTTCCTTGGTCCCTTCTGTGGTTTTATTGTTCTTTTCCCTGTGTTTCTGGAAACACGGGCTGGTGGAATGCTGTCTCGGGGACTTTAGCATTCTGCTTCTCTTGGCAGCGCCTAGGGCTATGCCAGTCAAGACTGAAGCCTGGAGTTCTCTGTGTAGGGTTTGAGTTGACAATGCAGGGATAGGGCTGAGTCTTGGGCAGGGCATGGTGGGAGGGTGCTGAGACTTTTCTGCTCTGGGCTGTCTCATACATGTCATTGGCTGGCTATTCCTAGGAGGTATCACTTGAGGCTGTTTGCTTCCCACACGACAGTGCTCCCAGGGACAGCCCAGTACCCCCCTAGCATGTCTCTGCTGTAGAAAATGCTTTGGTGGTGGTTCCTGGAGGTAGCCAGGAAAAATGGTAGCTGAATCCCAACTTTGGACTTCCTGAAGGAGACTGAAGAAGAGGTGGTGAAGTGTACCTCAGAACAGGCCACCTATAGTGTGTGATGGCTCTCTCTCTCTCTGTGTATGTGTGTGTGTGTGTGTGTACATGCATGTATACTTATGGGTATAGAGGCCAGAAGAGGGCATTGGATCCCCGGGGCTGGAGTAACAGGTAATCATGAGCCTCTTGGTGTGGGTTTTGGGAACCAAGCTGCAGTCTCTCTGTAAAAGCAGAAAGCGCAGCCAGGCAGTGGTGGCGCACGCCTTTAATCCCAGCACTCGGGAGGCAGAGGCAGGCAGATTTCTGAGTTCAAGGCCAGCCTGGTCTACAGAGTAAGTTCCAGGATAGCCAGGGCTACCCAGAGAAATCCTGTCTCGGAAAAAAAAGAAAGAAAGAACAAAAGCAGAAAGCCCTCGCACTCACTGAGCCACCTCTCCATTCTCAACCCCGATTCCATCCTTCTTTTTGTTTTTTTGTTTTGTTTTTTTTTGTTTGTTTGTTTGTTTTTTTGAGACAGGGTTTCTCTGTGTAGCCCTGGCTGTCCTGGAACTCACTCTGTAGACCAGGCTGGCCTCGAACTCAGAAATCCGCCTGCCTCTGCCTCCTGAGTGCTGGGATTAAAGGCGTGTGCCACCACCGCCCGGCTTTGATTCCATCCTTCTTAATGAAACATGACTGGAAGCTAGTTTTTCTTTCGTTTTTTCCCCCCATCAATTGTATCATGTTTCTCCCCATGGGGAATTTTATAATAAAATGCTTTCCCCTTATCTTTTTTTTTTTTTTTTTTTAAAGATTTATTTATTATATGTAAGTACACTGTAGTTGTCTTCAGACACACCAGAAGAGGGCATCAGATCTCATTCCAGATGGTTGTGAGCCATCATGTGGTTGCTGGGATTTGAACTCATGACCTTGGGAAGAGTAGCCAGCACTCTTAACCACTGAGCCATCTCTCCAGCCCCCGCTTTCCCCTTATCTTAACACTGCCTTACTACCAAAAACAAGGCCTAGAGGTGGACACTCTGACCTAAAATCCATTGTTTCTGAGCGTGTTCGGCAGCCTCATGCTAGCCGCCATTCACTCAAGCATGATCTCGGCTAGAAAACAGAGCCATGGGCACCACGATGACCACTGGCGAGTGTGAGGCGGAAAAGACGTACAAGTGAGGACAGTCAACATCAGGCACACAAGGGGATCCTTGCTAATGGCAGAAGAGTGATCCAGTCAGGCCCCCCAGTTCATCTGAGGAAAAGCTGACCCTACTTAGTGTTTGGCCAATTTGGGGGTCAGTCACAACAACATGGCAATCCTGAGTAGCATGGAGAGATGCGAGTCTTCCCATGATGGTTGGCAGGGCCTTGGAGGCCAACTCCCGGGATGGAATCCCATCCCCAGCGCTGTCTGCTGTGCACACGGGTAAGCTGATTAACCTTTCTGAGCCTGTTTCCATGTATGCAAAATGGGATTAATAATAGAGTCACGTCACAGGATTGTTGTGGCGGAACTGAAAGACAGCTGGAGAATGCTTTAGCTGGGGCTTGGCTCAGGAAGGAAGCAGGTATGAAGCTGACTTGATGGGGGGCAGGGCACTTTAAGGCAAAGAATTTAAAGTTGTAGATACAATATTTGGTAGGGGAGTGAACATGTAGACTGGGAGAAGGGGGGTATATCATAGGAGGTGAAAATGACTACTTTTAGTTATGCCCACGTCTGTGTGACAGTGTAACAGTATGTGTGAATGTGCACATGAGTCCTGGTGCCCTCAGACGCCAGAGGTGTTGAGTCCCCGAAGTTACATGATTGTGAGCTGGCTGATACGGATGCTAGGAGCCAAGTTCTGTCCTCTGGGAGAGCAGTGTGCATTCTGACCTGCAGAGCCATCTCTCCAGCCCCAGTATCTTCACTAAGATGTTCTAGGCCAGAGGTTCTCAACCTTCCTAATTCTTCGGCCCTTTAATACAGTTCTTCATGTCACAGTGACCCCCCAACCATAAAATTATCTTCGTTGCTACTTCATAACTGGTTTTGCTACTGTCATAAATCATAATGTAAATATCTATGTTTTCTAATGGTCTTAGGTGGCCCCTGTGAAAAAGTCACTCATTCAACCCCCAAAGGGGTCGAAACTCACAGGTTGAAAACTGTTGAGTTATGAGTGGGAGTCCCGTGTCCACCCCAGGGCTCGTGGTACTGGGGGAGGCGAGGCATGGGAAGGTTGACAGCACTCACCCCACAGCATGCCAGGCGGGTGTCAGGCTGTATGAAGCCATGGAACTCTTGGGGGGGGGGGTGAAGCTTGGCCTGCGGTCCCAAGGACTACATGGAGCTAGCTCCATCTGGTTCTCAGGCTCTTGGGCATCCCAGGCACCGCTGGATGCCTCAGAAGAGCAGAGAATGGAGTGGGGGCCCTCAGGCTGGATCTAGCCCAGGGCCGAGGGGGAAAAGGCAGGGAGGAGCCTGGTTGGGTCCCACCGGGGACTGAGTCTGGCTTGGTTTGGTAGAGAATGTTACCGGGAGCACTGAGAGGCCTTCTGCAGGAGACTGGACGTGGCTCTTTAGACAAAGGCCTGTTCCATTGTACCCCAAGGTGGATCCCAATGAAAAGACAGTCCATGGTTTTAGGGCATTTATTGTCATGGCAGAGAGTGGTGATGAGTGAACCGGTACCCCACAACCGTAGGGCAGGCCTGAGGTTAAGTACCTTTTTGCAGGGAGGAGTGGCAGGGAAGGGGAGTTTATTGGCTAAGCCTCTAGGTACCTCATTAAAATGAAGATGTCTTGAGGTTACATGACCACACCTGTACCTGTGGAGGGGCTTGGGGCGTTGCCCTTATGTGACTGATGGTCAAAGACCCATGGAGAGCTGCAGCCTCCTGTCAGGAGCCTGGGGCTCAGGAGCAAGGCAAAACGCCTACCATCCCTTGTATGGTTGTCCCCTACTGGGAACCCCATACTGGGTCTCCAAGGTTTTAAACCTTAGCTCAACCAGAAACCAGGCTGCCTTTCATGGTCCTACAGAGAACCGCTGTTCCAGTGGCATTTTCTTTTTATTTAGCATGTGTGTGTGTTGGGGGACACTTGTGTCATGCATGTGGGGATCAGAGGACAACTTGTAGGAGTCACTTCTCTCCATTATGTAAGACCCCAGGATCTGGGGATAGAAGTCACTAAAGAAGCAAAGGAAAAAAAAAAAAAAAAAGAAAGAAAGAAAGAAAGAAAGAAGGAAAAGAAGAAAAGCAAAAGACAGATTCGTTAGTTTGGTCTCCGTCGTGGTTGATGTTCATGAGTGGTTATCGCTTACTACTGAGCATTGGGCAGAGTTGTTTTTGCCTCATAGTTTGTTGTTAGTGGTGTCTGGGATGGTCTCAGATCCCCAGAGTGTAGCCCTTATTCCTTGATAGGTAGTGCAGGAGGGCAGCTGGGCCGGGTGCCAGTTTGGGGAAGTACTGGAGTCTTGGCACATCGTGACCTCTGAACAGGAAGAAAGTAAGGCCTGGATGCTATACAAGGTTCTGGGACCCTGGTGGGTAAGTGGGGCAGCTCCTTGCTTCCTCCTGCAGCCTCAGACAGCTACCAGAGCTAGACAACAGATCTCCAGACTCTAGGGGATCCTTTCTACTATAGAAAGTGCTTAAGTTTTCTCCTACCTGTACTCTGATGAATGAAGTTCCATCTTGTGAGGGGACCCAGAGGCCCAAGCTTTATGGGACCTGGTAAGCCAGTCTCTGTACTGCAGATACATTGGTTGGCTGAGGAGTCTATCATTAGATCATCCAGTCTAGGATAAACATACGGGCCCTGGCAGCAGAGTGAACCCTTGTGCCTAAGGGGTGTAAATGCCCAGGGCTGGTTTCCCATCCAGACCTGGGTAAGTGGAGAAGCCTGGAGGAGAAGCCTAGCGCAAATGACTTCTTTATGGACTGTGAAACTCTGCTTCCAGGGCAGGAGGCTGACCCTTGGTCTTCTAAGAGGATGGCCTCAGGCTACTTACTTTCCTGCCTGATGTTGGCAAATGCCTTATGTGGGCACCCATGAGAAGCAGTAGGGCTGCCTGGCTGCAACCTTGCCTCAGATTGGGCATAGCAGGCTTTCTCTCAGCCTGTACCTGGGGTCTTGGGTTCATCCCAGCTGCTCTGTGAGGGGTGTCATATGAGCCTGAGATTCTTATCTCTGGTGAACACACAGCTCTGCATCCATGACTGGAAGCTCTCTCCCTAAGAACATTGTCACGGTTATAGCTGCCATTTGTGGAAAACATGCTGACTGCCTGGTACAGTATGCTTTGTAGACACAGTCTATTTCTGTTCTTTGCAAAGCCCCAAGGGAGAGATTTGTG
The DNA here is from genome assembly GCA_028551405.1 of Uromys caudimaculatus. Classification (NCBI taxonomy): domain Eukaryota; kingdom Metazoa; phylum Chordata; class Mammalia; order Rodentia; family Muridae; genus Uromys; species Uromys caudimaculatus. Next base: position 129,390,479 of record CM052701.1, read on the forward strand.
TCTCTATATTATACATGTGACAAAAGCTCAGGTAAAGCAACTTCCCCAGGGCATACATCTGGGACCTTGCCGTGGTCAGAGACACCACCTAGTCTGATCTTTACCTGTAGTGCTGGATTAAAACACTCTTGGATATAATTGAGGGTTTAGGGAAACCGAAGGCTGGTGTAGTAGGCAGAGGATTAGTACAGAGGTGGAGTGCTTCCTTAGCAAGACTAGTGTGGAAAGTTTTATCACCAGAAACGCACGAGAGTTTGCATGTGTGCGTGCATGTGTGCGTGCATGTGTGCGTGCATGTGTGTGCATGTGTGTGAGCGTACATGTGCGTGCACACCAGATGTGTGTGTGTGCTTGAGTGGATGTATGTGTGTTTGTGTGTGTGTGTGTGTGTGTGTGTGTGTGTGTGTGTGTGTGTGTCTGTGTGTAGTTAACAGGCAGTGTCCAGTTTGCCATTCTATCCTTTTGTTTGCTTTTGTAACATTTGTCACTCCTGGACACTCTTTAGCCTTTTGCCTCCTCTTCTGGAATGGATGGTCCTCAGTGGCCCTGTTTACTCACATGTCTCTGTGTTCAAGAGCCTACTGGTACCCAGGAGCCTAGTCCATGGTGATTAAGGTCATAAATCCATGGGTCAGGGTCAGAGTGGCATTGGACTGAAGTCCCTCAGGACTCTCATTGATTTGTTTATTCTGAAAACATATAGGTGTACCTACCAAGCCCCCTGCAGGGCCTGTGGCAATCTGGATTCATCGTGCCTGCTCATTCCTTGGGGAGGAAAAAGTGGCCTTCAGGCCCAGTGGCAGGAGTGCAGGTGGGGAGGAGTGCATTTCCTAGGAGGTTTGGTTTCTTTGGCAAGTGCTTTCTCCCTGCCTTTCTCCTGCTTCCAAGACAATGATAATGACTTTTCCAGGGCCCTTGTGCATCCAGCCGAGGTTCACCTTACACCCTGATTGAGATGGAGAAAACAGGAGTGTCCGCTCCAGAGAGGAATTGTTTGTGAAGAATGTTTCCATCTGACTGGTAGATCTGTGAGGTTCTTTGAGGGGTGTTCATTGAGCCATGAAGTGGATTCGGGAACATGGAGGCTTCCCAGCATGGCTCTGCCTTGTGAGATGCCACCAACACTGGTGTGTCCCAGAAGGAGGAATGCAGGTGCTCATCTGTGAACCCATGCAGAAGCCAAGTTCTGCAGGGTTGAATCTGGGAGTGGCCAGAGGATGGAGTGAGAGGTGACAAGAACATTGGGTCACAGGATCCCACAGTTGGCAGGAGGGTTCCAGGCCACCACAGGCTGGCTCGTTCTCTCTCTCTCTCTCTCTCTCTCTTTCTTTCTCTCTCTCTCTCTCCTTCTCTCTCTCTGTTTTGATTTATTTTATTTTGTTTGTCATGACAGAATTTCTCTGTGTAGCCCTGGCTGTCCTGGAACTCATTCTGTAGACCAGGCTGACCGCGAACTCAGAAATCCACCTGCCTCTGCCTCCCAAGTGCGCCACCCTGCCCGGCTATTTTTCCTCTTTTAAAAATTATTGTTGTAAGCTCACTGGGCTTTCTAAAAATATAAGTACTTACTGTATACGTCTTTGTAAAGCCATGCCATTAAAGGTTAAGACATGTGAACAGGCGCTTATACAGTAAGCAGAACAGCATAGGAGAAGGCCCATATGAAGCCATTTCTTTACATGGCCTTAGTGGAGGCAGCATCAGCATATCTAAAGCATGCTGGGTAGGGGCATTCCGTCCTCAGGGTGGGCTTCACGAGATCAGTTCCTCATCACCTTGCTCTGAATGAGTGGCACCTCTCACACAGTAAATACAGCCTGAATTAGAGTTTGGGTAGCACGGAAGCATCGAAGACTCATGCTTTGGAAATGTCCCCGATCGCAGTAGCCTCTACAATATTCTGAATGACGAACTTTCTTAATGGCCTGTAGTGAGCATACACACCAGGCACAGTTTGTGCAGGCTGCACAGGCCCTCAGTCCTCTTTGGTGGGACCGTTATTTGGGTTTTTGTTTCTTGCTCCTCCTCCTCCTCCTCCTCCTCCTCCTCCTCCTCCTCCTCCTCCTCCTCTTCCTTCTCCTCCTCCTCCTCTTCCTCCTCCTCTTCTTCTTCTTCCTCTTCTGATGATGATGATGATGATGATGATGATGATGTCATTCTGGAGCCAAAATCCGAAAGAAGTCAAACTCATTTCTTACCTGACAGGAGAGGTGGTCATCCACCAATCTTCAGAACTGCAGTTTGAAAATTCTGAGGACACACAGAAGGACTTTTAGGCCACACTGGCTGTCAAATGTCTCATTTTGGTCCGGAGAGAAAATAAAAATGGTTTTAAAAGACTAATAGGCCATCCTGGCAGCCCTTGCTTCCCTGGGAGCCTGAGTCCCACAGTCTAGGAAGCATGCTGTGCCCATCTCTAACACTTCGCTCCAACAGCTTTCTGTTAGCCACAGCCAAAGGGCACGTGGTTCCGAGCCGTCAGTGAAGCCCAGAAAGAAATGAGCCTTGAGAGTCACTTCTGATGTGAATTCCTGAAATCTACAAATGTCACACACACCTACCAGGCTAGTGAGGGTGGGGATCAGGAGTACCCATCTGGACTGCCTCTGGTGGCACAGGTGACTCTGTTGCTCTGTGTCCTGCTTCTTCCATTTGGAAGAGGCTTTGTATTTGATCCTAGGTGCCTGGGGTTGGCTCGCCTTTGCCTCCCAGGAAGCACAGGGCGTCCTTGGACTTGATCAGAGAAATTAAAGTTTGTCTTTGCAGCAGCTCTTGCTCGGCTGGGCTAGAGCAGATGGTGAGGCCTTGAGTGTCCCTCATTTACTTCCATTTGTAGAAGCTGTCTTCCAGAGCCATCCTTTCTCCAAGTGTTCTGAGCACTTTCTAAGCACCAGCCCTGGTTTTCAGCAGATCCTCCCAGAAGCCTTTTATGAGCATTAGTAATAAAGACTAACATTTTGAAAAAGCATTTATCCTCTGTTATGGCACTGCTCTGAAATCACTGTGCTCTCTCTCTCCCTCCCTTCTTCTAACCCTCTCTCTTTCCCTCCCTTCCTTCCTCCTAAGGCAGTCTCACTATGAAACCCTGGGGGAGGGGGGCTGCGCGCGTGCGCGCGCGGTTGCTTAACCCAGTCTCCTGGAATTAAAGGCCTGTACTACCTTCCCTGGACCTAAGATTTTCATGGTCACTATGCTTCAAGATCTCCATGTCAAGATCCAAGTCAGAAACAAGTCTCCCATCCTCAAGATCTGGATCACAGGTGTGCCCTCCATTTCTGGATTGTAGCAGTTTGTTCCAGATGTAATCAAGCTGACAACCAGGAATAGCCACCACAAGCCCGTTGCGGGTGCTGCTCCCCAGAGGCTCTCACCCCTTTATTGTGGCAGCTCTTGTCTTCTTGTCTTCATCTCCGGTGTGCAGCTGTCATGACCGTTCTGCATCTTGCCTCCCTGACCGCCTTCCTGAAGTACTTCTCAGTCAGTTATCCTCTTCACTTCCTTTATAAAGCAATTTACAGAATACAACTTCCTTGTGCAGCATTTACAGAATACCTGAATATCTCTTTCAGTCATTCTGGTTTGCTGGTTTGTGCTGGTGTGGTGAGGTAGATCACGTGGGGCTGAAACGTGGATGTGGCCTTAGATTACGAAAAGTCATTAGAGCGAGTCTTCACTACTCCAGCAACAGCTGGAGTACGGGAGCCTCGGAGGTAACTAGAATTCTACGGAACATCTTACAGCTCCCTCCTCTCTTGCCAATGCCCACATGGATGGGCCTCAGCTTCCTTCTCAGAACATGAAGCCTCATTAACTGTGCTGGCCTAATTGGCCATCACTAGTTTGTGTACTTTACAGGTGTGTGTGTGTGTAGGGGAAACACATGTCTCATTCAGCTCTAGTGAAATTACACACAAATGTATCCTGTTAGAAAGGATGTGGGCAGATGCCTTCCCTTATCTTTATTGCATCAAACATTTTATGTGTGAGTGTTTTGCCTGAACGTATGTATGTGCACCACTTGTACGCATGGACCCCATGGGGGCCGGAAGAGGGAGAGTCTCAGGTCCTGTGAAACCGGAGTTATGGATGTGAGCTGCAATGTGGATGCTGGGAACTGAAACCAGCAGGTGTTCCATTGAGCAGTTAAAACCATGGAGCTGCTTCTCCAGCCCCAGAAGCCATCTCTCACTCCTGACTTAACTTATTTAATCTGTTTCCCCCTCTGTTTTCTCTCTGCCTCTACAGGAGAAAATAATGAATGTCAAGGGAAAGGTCATCCTGTCGATGCTGATTGTCTCCACCGTGGTTGTCGTGTTTTGGGAATATGTCAGCAGGTAATTATGAAGCCAGCCAGAAAGGCTGCTTTCATTCCCCGTGACTGGTGCCGAGTGACCAAGCAGGCTGAACATAAGGAACTGAGCCATACACAGGATTCCCACTCTTCCTGTGTTCCTGAGCTCAGGATGGCCATTAAGACCACAGACCATCCAGGTCACTCCTGCCTAAGTAATGATCCTCCTCCTTTCCATGCTCCCCAGACCTCGAATTTCTGTAGGCTAGACCCAGAGAGAAAGTACATTAAGCCAAAACCACCATCTCAAGTAATTTGTACAGGCAGATCCCAGAAAATTCAAGCCAGGCAGGGCGGTGCATGTATTGGATCCTCATACTTAGAAGGGAGAGGCAGGAAGAATATAGAAATGTAAGACCAAGCTTGTCTACATAGTGGCTTCCAGGCCAGCCATAGCCTTACAAGGCGACCCTGACTCTGAAAATAAAGGGGCTGGAGAGGTGGCTCAGCAGCTAAGAGCACTGGCTCCTCTTTCAGAGGACCTGGGTTTGAATCCAAGAACCCACATGCACGGTGACTCACAAACACCTCTGACTCCAGTTTCAGGGGTCCTACATTGTTTGCTGGCCTCCACGGGCACCAGAAACACAAGTGGATCATGTCCACACACACAGGAAAAACACGCATACTCATAAAATTGAAAAATAATTAAATAAAAAAAGATAAACAAACAAAATTCAGGTAGGAATTCCACAAGAAACCAGCTCTGAGTCCCACAGTCCTAAAATATTTGTAGGATGAAAGGGACCATCCAAGTTGCTGGGTTTTGCTGCAGAAATACCAAGTTTTACCAGTGATTCATTCCTGCCTGGCTTCAACCCTCTTCCTCTGTCCCTTGGAAAACAGGGTGAATGAAATGTTTCTCAGTTACCAAATGCATCTGTGAATTAAAATCTAGGTGCTGCCTCTGCTCCTGGAAGCCCTAGTGTCTGTGACCTCAGGAGGAAATACATCTCCACCAGAAAGTCCCTGCAGTCTCCTAAGAAAGAACACTGCCTGAGCTCTGTTCCACTTCAACAGGTCCAGAGCCAACTGTGGGAGCTTTCTCAGAAGAGTCAGGTTTTCACATTGGAACCTTTAGTGGCCCGAGAGTTCTTTCATCGGATTGCCAGCTGATTTATCTCTTTCAGAATCTTGAGTTTTAAAGTTCGATGAGCCAGCAGTACTCTCTTGGCTACAGAATAGAAACTGTATCTTTAGGTCCAGGAGTAGGAGGGGCAACCTTCCAGTCAGATTGCAGAAGATTTGAGTTTTAAGGTGTGGCAAACATGTAACTACTTCTGGGATGTTCAGTTGTTTCATTCTGAATAGCTACTTTTGAGAAAAGGCCTGACAAGGTAGGGTGTGGCCAACTTGAAAGGTCTGGAGAGTAGGCCATTTGAATTGAGGAAGCTGGCTCTAGTAAGAGATGATTCACTAGTTCGGTATGGCAACCCTTAGACTCTTGGGCCGAAGAGCATCCTTGGCTAGACCATAAAGCCAGACTGCCTGGTTGGTTCTGGGCTCCCATTTACTGCCTATGTGACCTTGGGCAAGTTCCTCAGCTACTCTGTTTTTCAGGTCCGTACTTTTAAAAATGGGGATAATATCCCAGTATGGTAGATCGTACATGCAATCCCACACTTGAGTGGTTGAGTCAGGAGGATCACTGAGTAAAAGCCAACCTGGGTTATGTAGTAAGCTTAAAGCCAGCCTGAACTATAGAGTGAGACTCTGTTTTAAAAAGAAAAAGGAAAACCCTAAAAACAAAACCATAGAAATCACAGATCAGTGGTAGAGCACTTGCCTAGCTCGTGCAAGGGATCCCTGCACCACCAATGCGTGAACAAGAAAATTCCCACTGCCTTCATCGTCCTCATCCTACTCACCTCTGTCATCATAGCCGTGTACCACGGCTTTCGTGGCTTCAGCCAGAGAGACTTAGGTAAAGGTGCCGTCCTTGTCAGTTTCCAGGTGAAGCTTTCTCCTTGGTTTGCAGACAGCCACCTTCTCCCCAGATCCACATACGATGGAGAACAAGCAACTTGTAATTGTTTCCTTTTCTTATACAAACACTAAATCCACCATGAGGTCCTAGCCTTAGACTACCATCTAAACCTAGTTATTTCCCAGATGCCCACCTCCAAGTGCCACATCCTGGGGACAGGGCTTCAACAGACACATTCACTGCTCAGTAGCAATCTTTGTTCTGATGGGCAAAACATGCCAGCAAGACTGTGGCATATAGAAGAAATGTCTCCTACCACTGGGATTGTCCAAGAGAGCATTCGCCCTCTGGGGCTGGAACACTCGTTTGGATAACCGGCAAGCTCTGAACTGAGTTTGATTAGACACCTTTGGTGTTGTCTAATTAGAGCTGTGCCTCTGTCTTTTGAATGGCTCACAAAGGAAGACGTGGTGAGCAGTGAGCTGGCTCAGTGGTTAAGAGCACTTGCTGCTCTTCAAGAGGACCTGGGTTCAGTTCTCAGTGCCCTCATTGGGCAGCTTACAGCTGCCTATAACTCCAGCTCCCCAGACACAATGCCCTCCTCTGGCCCCCACGGGTGCTGCATACATCAGCATACCCCCAGCGGGGGTGAGAAGTGGTTTATATCTTTGTTCTAAGTAGAATTGGATCTTGAGATGCTCTGCCTCAGGCTCCATGGAGAGCTCCTGTCTTCTGAGTATGCAAAGGCCACCTGGAAGCCAAAAAGAGCCCTTCCCCATAGGACGTTACAGTGTGAATGGGTGAGATCCGTGCATAAGGAACCTGTGATTTAAAGCAGATGAAGGACATCGAGGTAGAGAGAAGACCATGAGACAAGGAGGCAGAGACTGCCTGGCTTGGAAGGAGATTCATAGACACTTATAAAACACCTTCTGTGGGCAAGGTGTCATGGTGGGATCAGATTGGGGAGGGAACAGAAGAGGTGGCTTTTTGAGCTGTGCTTTGGAAGATTAGTGCATGCTAAAGTGTCAGTTTAGTCTGAATATCATTGGCAGATTCTGGGGGAAGATTTCAAGAATTAGAAAGAAGGCAAGTTGGTAACCATTAACTACAAAACAGCGCCCCGATGCTAGGCAGTGTTCTGAATGTTGGACTGTCTCTCCCCTCCTCATGATCGCCCCCTTTTCCTCATGGTCCTCCCTTTTCTCACCGTCTCTCCCTTTCTCTTCATTACCCCCCCTCCCCCATTGTCTCCTCCTCATTGTCCTATGCTACGATGTAGAGTTACTCTACAGGCTCAGATACGGGGTCTGCACCTAGTTAGCAGAATGACTTTGAGAAGACTCATGGATCACCCCTGCTCTTCAGAGTGAGGCTGGGGACAGAAGTGGTGTGAGGATTCCGAAAGCCACTGTGTGTCAATTGCCTAGAACAGTGCCTGGCTAGGCACCAAGGCACTGCATTAATACATTGGTTTAGGGGCTAGGGATATTAGGGCTTGGTCCTGGAGTGTGGGTCTTGGAGCAAAGCTGGAGGAGGTAAGAGGGCAGGGAGGTAGATGCTTGCTCCCTAGGAGGAGGCTTGAGCTCTGGCATGGGGAGGAAATGGGGAGTAGGAGATAAGGGCCAAAGAGCCCCTGGTAGAATCTGAAACATCTATTACTATGAGATGAGCAAAATCAGGCGTAGAGCTTTTGGGCACAGTGTCTCTGCCCAGAACCAAATTATTCAGTATGGCACTAAGTCCTGCCTTCTTGAAAGACTTCTCAGTATGTAGTCCTCATTGGTCATTGCTCTGCAGAGTGAGGGGGGGGGCGGCTCAAACTTGGCCTCTGCTGCTCAAGACTGGAACAAGAGGTACCAAGCCACCACACACATTCCCCAGAAGCCTCTCTGGTCAGCACTGTCATGAGCCATGGCTGCCTTGAGCATTTCCCCATTTCCTTACTGTTCTGCACACCATCTCTTTACGGTCATTGCTGCTGTCCAGCAACACTGCCTTCTGACAATTCTTCACAGGCAAATCCCCGGCAGGTCAGATTTATGCTGCTGTCTGTCGCCTTCTCTGTTACAGTGTATATTTCAGGTCTAAGGCCCTGTCTGCCCTGACCTGCAGTAAGTCCCAGCACCTGTTGTGTAGGACATGCCAAGCAAGTCTTACAGAGTGACTGACTAGAGCTAGTGCCCTAAAGTGGTCCTTGTCCCTGGCCTACCCTTCTGAGTGCTGTTAAAGCAACACCCTTGGGGTCTGCTCAGCTGAAGGGATCTGAGCTGAATGTGGCAGGCCATTTCCTGTGGGGAAGACAAATCCTCAGTGTGAGAAAACTGGCCATGGTGCTTCTACCTTCCCCAGCTTCCTCATTGTCCATCATCTGGGACTGTGGTGGAAGAGGACCTTCCTGTCACGTAACAAACAGCTGGGCAACTTTAAAAGAGAGAAAGGGGAAAAAAATCCCCCAAACAAAAAACAAGAATTGAGAGTGTTTGGATGCCCACTTCTGTTCCTCAGCAATGCTTACGGGAATCCCCTGAGAGTCCAGCGCTTAAGGAAAACCACTGCAGTGAAGCCTCTCTGAGAACTAAAAGTATTATGACATGTTTCTATCTCTTATTTGCCCTTAGCCCAGAAGGCTCTTTCTTGTGGATATATCACACAAAGTAAGTGCTCTGAATTCTGTGTATCTATTGGATGTCTCAATCACTTGGTCTTTTAGCCCCTATAGTTGATTCCCTCTCTTCAAGCCCGCCAATGTGGTGCTCAGGCCACAGTAGAGGGAGGAGAGAGACCAGGAGAGGGAGGAGGGTCCCTAGGGCCCTGGGGTCAGGCTGTACTCTGCCAGTCCCCAAACTGGTCTTTCAAGAATAGTGACAAGTTTTGCCCTCAGTTCTGATCAGGGACTCTCCTCAAATAGTGTCATGGGGATCACTTTTGGTTGACTTAGGAAAAGAATCCAGGGAACTGGATGCTCTAGATTATACCTGCATTGCTGTTGCATGGCACTGAGGGAGGAGTTATGTAAGCTCTAGTTTCTTTTGCATGGTGGCCAGGAAGCTCAGAAGAAATTATTCTTACCGGCTTTCACCACACTTGCCTTCATTCGGGTGTCATTCCTGGTGTTACACCTGGCTTGTATCCTTACCTGCCGAGGGATCTTGACCACACACTCAAACCCACTGCGACCTCACTTCAGCTGTAAAGAGGAGACTAGATGTGAAACTTTAATTTGGGATTGCCAAGGTCATGTGAAAATAGACACTGGGCAACCAAGTGAATCAGTGGTGTTTCCTTGGTGTATGTGTGGTGTGTGGCGTGTGTGTGTGTGTGTGTGTGTGTGTGTGTGTGTGTGTGTGTGTGTGTGTGTGAATGGGTGTCTGTAGTTGTGCTTGCCTATGAATGTACCAGTGTGGGCCAGAGGACAACCTTTATTATTCTATTCCTCTGTACCTCAGTTTTGGAGACAAAGTCTCTTATTGAGCCCGGGTATTATTTTTGGCTCCACTAGCTGGCCAACCAGCCCAGGATCCTTCTGTTTCCACCCCCCTCCCCGACTAAGTTCCAGGGTTCTAGACCTGCACCACTCGCTTTGACTTTCGTCTGAGCACTGGGGATCTGAACCTGGGTCCTGATGCTTTTGAAACAAGCACTTTATTCACTGAGCAATCTTCCTATCCACTAATATTTCTATTTTTATTAGAATTGTGTGTGTGTGTGTGTGTGTGTGTGTGTGTGTGTGTGTGTGTGTGAGAGAGAGAGAGAGAGAGAGAGAATGTGCAGATCACAGGATAACTTGGTTCTTTCCTTCTACTCACATGGGTGCAGGAATTGAACTCGGGTCATCAGACTTGGTGGCAAGTACCTTTTTCCCTACATAGACATCTTGCTGTCATTTTTCTATTTCCTATGTTTTGGGTTTTTTTTTGTTCTTGTGTTCTTCCCAATTATTATAAGCACACCATAGATTCATAACTATCTCAGACATTTCCAGAGGCAGATGAGGTCTAGAGTGGATTTCTTAGCCAGGTGTGGTGGAGTTCGCCTCTTGTCTCAGCCAGAGGTCAAGTGGGAGGACAGCTGAGGTAGCCTGAGCTACATACCAGGACCTCATCTCCAAACGGGGTCCCTAATGCTGTCTGCCTGTTCACAGTCACCTTGTCACCTCCTCCAATTTCTCTGACCTGAGACACCTGAAATGAGAGACAATGTGCAAACACTCTCCAGTCTGTGCAAAGATAGATTATAACTAATTTCTAATTTATCTTTTTGCAATCCTCAGATTTCCCGAGGCCTTCATTGATTGGGCAACGGGAACTTTTCTTAGATTGGCCTCTGTAATACATGCATGTGTACATACATGTCTGCACACATGCATGCAGTCTTTCTTGGGAAGGTTCTTTTGGTTGTTCTCATATTGCCCCTTGTTACAGCTGTGTTCTGTTCACCAGGCTCTTGCATGTCTGCTGTCTCACTGGTCATTACAGAACCCTTCTTGGAGGGATTATTATTGATTCCCCTTTTCAGAGCAGGAAGACCTCTGGACCACAGGCCCATGTGTCTGCAGGGTCTCCACCATTCTGATTCCCTGTCCCTTATCCTTCAGGGGTCCCAGGGATGAGCAGAGTGCTGAGGGATGCCCGGGAGGGCGCGGCTGAGGCCCCTCAGGTCCATCCTCTGCCTTCCAGCTCAGCTGCCTGTTGTGTCTCCTTGCTTCATGAGCTGCAACTTGAAGTTCAGTTTTCCTAGTGATACCTGACCCTTAAAGTTTGGAACCCCCATGTATCTGAGACTGCTGCGATTTCTAGATGTGTTTATATTTGTTTTCATTTTGCAGAATTCCAGAGGTTGGTGAGAGCAAATGGCAGAAGGACTGGTGGTTCCCAAGCTGGTTTAGCAATGGGTAAGGGATCAGGATGGGCTCTTAAGTCCCTGAAACCCACAGAGGATCCATCCCTCTTCCTCCCTCACTCTTTCTGGCTCATTGGACTCACTAAGGAGTCTCTTCATTGTTGTTATTGTTGTTGTTAGCTTCCATTGTTACCGTGTGTGGTGTGTTTGTGTGTACGATGTATGTATGATCGCAGCTGCATGTGTGCCATAGTACACATAAGAGGTCAGAGGACAGCTCTAGGGAGGCAATTCTGTCTTTCCAGTGTGGGTTCTCGAATTCAAACTCAGATGATGAGGCTTTCATGAGAAGCAGATTTACAGGATGAGCCACCTCAGCAGTTCAGAGGACTCTAACTTACAAGTGGAATTCTGAGTCTTCTCCCCCCCCTTCTTGTCTGCCCTCCTCTCTTCTTTCTCTGCCCTTTTCTTTCTCCAGTTAAGGGCGAATTCAGGCTGAAGTAGAAATTTCAGAATAAACAGAGAACAGAAATGTTCCCTGGCGTGCTGTTCTAAAAATCTCCCCTACTTCTGAAATAACCAAGGATTCCAGGGTCACTGGAGCCTAAACCCCTGACCTGCATGCTCGTTAGAGAGGCAAATGCTGCCCCTTTATCAGAAGTATGTGGGGATCAAGGGTCAGTGCCCTGAGTCCTCCAGTCTACCCAGTGCTGTGTGTGATGCCCTCCTTCCCTGAGACACGGTCATGGAAGCCACCTGTCCTTACCAAATTTGTCTTCTCTTTGTCCACAGGTCCCGCAGTTATCAAGAAGAGGACATAGAAAGACAGAGAGAAAAGAGGAAAAATAGAGACAGCATTAAGGAGCCTCAGCTATGGGACTGGTTCAATCCAAAGTAAGGACAGAGACTAAGCACACTGAAGGAGCTGCAGGGAGATGGGGGGAGATGACGAGCGGGTTGCTGAGGGGGAAGCTGAGAGGGAGGCTTAGGGCGGAGCTGAGGGGGGATACTGAGGGGGTGCTGAGGGAGATGCTGAGGGGGTGCTGAGAAGGATGCTGAGGGTGGGTGTTGAGGGGGGTGCTGGCAGGAGCAGGAGACCTTCCTCAATGGGCTTTAGCAAAGAAAGCTAGATCTGGGTGCTTTGAACCAGACTGAGTACTGTGGTAATTGCAGCAGGAAATGGCCAGTATAAGGTTAAACATAAACACAGGGTAAAAAGGGCTTTCCAGCCCACATAGGATGTTCCTGTGGAAATCATAGGACCTGGGGTGAGCCAAGAAAACTCTCTCTAGGTTCAGTTAAAATTTATCTGTGAGGTAGAAATTATGAGCTAGGAGATCACAGGGCCAGGAATTCACTCCTTACACAGTAGACACCACATGTTTATCAGAAACTAGGACATGTTAGCTGGTGTTTTCCAAAGTGCTGCTCGCTACCCACTCATGTTCTCAGAAACCAGCTGAAGTATTGAGCATAAACAGGCTTTCAAAACAAGCAAGGTACTGTATAGTTGGTGCAGTGGGTGAAGCACTTGCCATGCTACTGTGAGGACTGCAGCTCAGACCCCTGCAAGCCGTGGGATGCAGTGGCTGCGTGTGTGATGCCCGAGCATGAAGGTGGATACAGACACGAGATCCCTGGAAGGTCGTGGGTCAGCCAGGCTGGTTTAGGAAGTAGGAACAAGAAACCCTGCCTGAAGCATGGTGTGAAGTGAGGACTGTCACCTGGGGTTGTGCTCCGACCTCCACGTGTGTGCTGTCGACACACTACACATACACACCACAGTCACGTACACATAACATTGAAGTATAGTAAACAATCAAGGTGCATACCCTAAGGATGAGTATTAATAAGTAGAATTTTGTTTCTGTGTATATGTGTGTGTGTTTGGATGTAATATAAACTATTTCTTCACTTGATCACAACCAAGTCTGTAGTTCTTACCAGAAATTATGGCTTTAAAAAATACTGGGTAGGCACTGTGTTGGGGACAGTATGGTACATTTAAGAAGTTCCTGATTTCGGAACTGGGGTTTTGTAGCTCAGTAGCGGAGTATGTGTTTAGGAAGCATGTGACCCTGGGTTTATCCCAAGGACTAAGACAGAAAGAAGACATGGAGGAAGGGAAGGAGGGAGGAGGGGGGATGGGCAGGAGGTGTGGAGCAGTAGAGAAAGCAGTATGGCGGGGGACTTCATAGTCCTAGGGGGCAGTAGATGTGAAACTCCTATTTCCTGCAATTATTAGGTCATGTGATCAGCTGACTGGAAAGATGTGAACAGAACTGCCCAGGGTGACTGTGAGGCCTGGGAGTCTTGTGACTGGTGGTTCCCGAGGAACTGCCACAGGCTTAGGACCTGAGAGGTGGCACTGTGTTGTGTAGGTGTTAAGAAGCTTCTGGGTGGAAAGCCTCAGTTGCTCCTGAGCTTGGCTGAAGATGAGCTGAAGATAGAGGGTGAGGTGTCATCAGCCTATAGGTGGCAGGGAGATCTGCAGTCATAGATGAGGTCACTGGGGTTGAGGAATAGGACCGGATGTGTTCTGCCTCCGCACTGGAGGAGCTGGTGGAGAAAGAGAGCCCTCAAGGGGTGCAGGCACAGCTTTAGAGGAATGAGAGAACAGCACCTTGTTCTCTCTGAGAGATCTCAGGCTCTGGAGAAACTGGAGATGTTCTGGCAAGTCCACTGTGTTCTCAGGACAGGAGATTCATGGCAGTGTGCAAGACTGAGAATCCCATCCTGCCTGTATCCTTCCATAGGGTGGGCATGGGGTAGCTGCCTGGGAGACACTATGAGTGTAAAGCGTTGGGAGCATTACAGCTTTGCTAAGCCTCTTAGATAGGGATGAGGTCCAGGAACTAGACAGCTAGAGATGGCTGCTGTGGAGATGAGGTCCAGGGGCTAGACATTAGAGATGTCCACTATGGGGGATGAAGTTTCCTGGGGTAGACAGCTAGAGCTGGTTACTGTAGAGATGAGATCCAGGGTCTAGACAGCTATGGGGATGAGGTCCCCTGCACCTAGACAGCTAGAGGTGTCTACTCTAGGGATGAGGTTCAGGTGCTAGACACTAGAGATAACCACTTCGGGGGATGAGGTCCCCCCGGGCCTAGAGATGGTCACTGGGCACCATTGTGAAGAGGATGGGACAGTTTTACTGTGGCATGTGCACTGTGAATTACTGTGGGCATATGGAAGAAACAGGCTGTGGCCACCCCCTGCCCCACTTCACTTTGAAATGACTGGCAAGCAGATGTATAATGAATAGGGCTTGAGGGCTGTGAGGATGTCACAGTCAATGATGTGCCATCTCGCAAGCATGAGAACCCAAGTTTGATGCCCAGAATGCATTCAAAAACAAACAAATAAAACAACAACAAAAAAAACAACAGCAAAACCCACCAGAATCCAGGTATGGTGCCACTCACTTGCAATTTCACACTGGAATGTGGGTGGGGCAGGTGATCAGCATGACCCTGGTCAGCCACTCTATCTTAATTTGTGAGTTGTAAGGCAGTGAGAAACCAAGATTATAATCTGATCTCCACATTGGACACACATACCTACGCCTGCACACACACATATTGGTTTGAAAAACCGTCTTCACATTAAAAGGCACCAAAATCTATTTCTTGAATGGTGAATGACAGATGAAAGAATGAGTCAGTAAATAAATGTTTCTGAGTGTACCAGCCCGTCCTTTCCTGTGAAGTACCACAGACCCAGCCTGGTGCAGGGCTCACTTGTTTCCACACTGTGATCTCTGTTTTCTGTCTTCAGGTTCCCCTTGGCCATTCTCCATTCTTGCAGCTCCCTCTTCCTGTCCCAGCAAGTTTCGGCCTCTCCACACCAGATCCTCTTCACACTCTGTTTCCCATGATGCCCCTGTCCGCGGATGGTTCGCACAGCTGTGTCTTTAGCCCAGGTGTCTCTGAGCCTTGACTTTCACTGACCTGCCTACCTGCCATCCCTCTTTACCCACCTCACTGGATGCACATGGATTTCTCAGCTCTACCCACCCTCTTCTTTCTCATTTCCCTTCTCAGTGAACAGTGCAGTCTGAGCCTGGGAGAAGTTTTCTGTTGTCCACCATTCTATCAATTCTCATTCTCGGATTCTTCCCATATCCTCTCTCCCTTCCAAATCTACCTCCCCTGTTTCTGCTAACAGCATCTCTCTATTGGGATTCTACACATTGAGTGATGTGTGGTCCTCATTTTTCCTCAGTCTACTGGGTGATTCATAAGAACTTTAAATATCGATTCATTTATTTGTGTAGGATAAGGCACACATGAATCCGTCAGAGGACAGCTTGTGGGAGTTGGCTCCCTCCTTCCACTGTGTGAGTTCCTAAGATCAAACTCCAGTTGTAAGGTCCCACACAAGCGCCTTTGCCTCCTGAGCCACCTGGCCAGCCTACTACACAAAATTATAGTATTTCCTCTAGCTAGCCCTTGGGTGTCATTAATGTACCTGTGCATAAAGACATACAGTTGGGAACAAACTCCAAGTAACCGAGAGACCCAGATGCTTCACTGCAGGAGGTCTGTGATTTTTCCAGAAGCTTTTGCCCCTATGGTGGATCACACAGTGTTGAGTGCCCCATGCAGAAGGGATGGCATTTAAGTGGCTCGTGGCCGTTTGCTCCTGCTCTTTAGAACCTTATCATGGCAATCTTGGATCAGGCAGTTGACAGTATCACAGAGGCTTCTTTGAGGGGATAGAGTTGTGGAGTTTGGTAACTGAGCTTGCTTCAGGCACAGGTTACCCCTAGAAACTGGTCTCCCCTCATCCTGCCTCCCACCTGCTCACACCTGCACTTCCAGGCTGTTGTCTGGCTGCTCAGTCTCGGGTCACCAACATGCTGCAATTGTCAGTGGAACTGAACAATTAATGGCCAGGAAATAGAATGTTTCAATTTTTAATTTTGCTTTAATTTTTAATGGTGCTGTTTTGTCTTCCTGCTCAAAGAAGGCTCTCCCTTTCAAGTAGCCAAAGTGGACACTGGGTTTATACTCAGTTTCAAGGAGACAGGGCCTGAGATGCCACACAGCTGAGGAGTGGGGCTGAGTATACACTGGGATTGAAGGTTCTCAGCAAGAGTCCTGGGTGTCATTTTGTAACTTTTATTTTTTCAAATCTTATTTTTAATGATAATTCTTAAATGCTTTAACCTTCCTTGTAACCCAGAACCTAGCAAAGGTAGGGGAAAAGAAAGGATGTAGGGAAAGTGGACCTATTACAAAACTTCTTTGGAGCAACTCCTGTCTGCGTTGTCTGGAAATCTGCAGTTCAGTTCACAGGTGAGCATGCAGTGGCAGCTCCATCCACTTGCAAACACCTCACAGATACACCAGTAGTCTAGTTTGGTAGAGTTGGGTTAGCAACAGTGGTGACATGACCTAGCAGACAGCCAGGCCTCAGCCTTGGCTCAAGTCAGCAGCAGGGCCCAAGAGGAACACCGGGAGAAGTTCTCCTCTGTGCCTCTCTCAGGGAAGTGAAGATCAGGGTAGAAGAGAGATCCACAAACTTGCACAGCTAACAGTACCAGCAAAGCCAGCTCAGTCTCTGTCACTCCTTGGAGTCCTATTATACTCTTCTTCAGGTGTTTGCCCCAGCAAACCACCATCCAACTGACTTTTCAAAGGTGTTTCCACTTCATCATTGTTCTGGGCCAGTGCATAAACTTCCGTTTGGTTCTTTGTATTAATTAAGTGGCCATTGGCTCAGTCCCCTTCCCCTTTCCGAGCCTCACTTGCCTTGACAGTAGGTGCTGGCAGTGGCTGGTGTGGGACTTAGTGCAGGAGGGAAAGGCCTGGACTTAGCTCCTGGTACACAGGACACATTAAATACAGACCTAGTCTTTTCATTAAAAACAGAGTAACACTCCCTGCTCATCCACACCGACGACCAACACTGTGGGTCATACACAGCAACAGGACTGACTGAGGAGGTTGGCTCAGTTAGAGCTACCGAGACTTCCTTCCTTCCTTGACAGCAAAGTCAACAACCCAGCAGATGAGGCCATGACATGTGAGGGAGATGAAGTTCACAAACACTCAAGAGAAAAGCTCTGGGTTCAAGTCTCAGCTTTCTTCCTTAGTAGCTGTGTGACTTTAGATCAGGTAAGGACCAGGTCCACACTGCAGACAACAGCGTTGGGAACCAGTGAGGTTCCAGTTTAAATAACAGGCAGGTACTGCAAAGCCAAGCAAGCTTGCACAAGTTGTATTCCACCCATCCAGGACCTAGCATCCTTGTACTTCAGTCTGTTCCAGTGAGTTGGAGGAGCACTATGCATCTATGCCTGGCTCCAGCTACACTCCGCCCCTGCCTCAGACTCTGCCCCTGCCCAGTCTCCGCCCATTTCTAGACTCTGCCCCCGCCTAGACTCCGCCCCTTGCCTAGACTCTTCCCCCTACTGTGCTTCCTGTCCTTTTCGCAGGCTGGATTCAAGGACAGTCTTTGGTTTCCTCTTTCCTGGCCAGTCTCTCACTACACCTTAGTGTAATGTTTCTGACTCAGTGTTGTATCCTTTTCACCAGGAAACGCCCAGAGGTTTTGACAGTGACCCCGTGGAAGGCGCCGATTGTGTGGGAAGGCACTTATGACACAGCTCTGCTGGAAAAGTACTACACCAGACAGAAAGTCACTGTGGGGCTGACAGTTTTTGCTGTGGGAAAGTAAGCATCATTGACGAACTCACCCTTGATTATTTTATTCTTGTTCTTCCATCAAAGTATTTGTGAGGGGATCCAGAGCTCCACAGAGTCTGGAATTTATCTGAGTTACCAGACAGTAGACTTCCCCCTTCTTTCGTATGATGGCTGAGGAAAAAAAAATCAATAGTAGGTGATGAGTTATTTCTCCACCAGTAAATGAGCAAAATCAAGCCAGATTAGATGATATAAAGGGTTGGTTTATTGGGAAGCTGCTCTTAGGTGAGTTCACTGGCTCCAAGGACTGAGGCCAGAGATCTGGGGAGGGGGAGGGAAAGAGAGAAAGGACAAAGAGGAGGGAGGGAGGGAGAGAGAGAGAGAGAGAGGGAGAGCACACACAAAATGTCTGGTTTATATAGGGAAGACCTCTGGGGTGAGGGATGGAAAGTCAGGGTTAGAGGTAGGTTATATCAGGTAGACTGGAGGATGCTGAGAGAACCTGAAGGTCATGTCTGTTTTCCTATGTAAAATAGGCATCTTGGTTCCTTGCTCCAGAGTTCCAAACCAAACAGGTAAGTCCACCCGTTCCCACCATACAGGGGAGAGAAACTGTCTTCAGTGCCACTGGTACCCAGAACCAACAGCATACCTACCTCCAGGACCTTCCTAGGAAGGCCCCAAAGCCAGCTACTGGCTGGGATGTAAATGCCTCTCCTATCTTAAAGTCCAGGCCCAGGACAGGGTGTGCATGCTTGGCTGTGTCAGAGGACAGTTTTGAGGTGTTGGCTCTCCCCTTACGCTCTGTGGGTTCTGGGGATTCAACTCAACCCTTCAGGTCTGGAAGCAAATACCCTTACCTACTGAAAATTTTGCTGGTTTTATTTCTTTTTCTGCCCTCTGGGCCACTGTGTTGGTTCTTCTGATTGAAAACAAAAAAACCAAAAAAACCCACAAATCAACAGGAAGTCGACTTAGACAAGAGGAGTAGAAGAAGAAGGTTGCCCTGGCACTGAGCTTTGACAAGACAGGACCTAACAGAAGATGCTGTGGTGATGTCCTAGGACCTCCTCCCAGGGCCCAGACGTCCTTCTTGTCTCTGGGAAGTTCTACCATTGCTCAGTGTGCTCATTCCCTGAGGATTAATGCCATCCCAGTGGAAAACAGTGGCTGTGGACTTGGCATTGCTCTAGAGGAATGTGTATTGTTTAGGATTGGAGTCGCGGTTTAATTCAGCAAACCCTGTGGGCCCTGAAGCCATAAGACAGCCACACTGCGCATGGATTAGATCCCAGTGTTTCCCTAAGAGAATAGAAAGTTTCCCCCGTCCCACAATGCTATCAGCCATCCAATCACAGCTCTGCAGAAAAACAGAACACAGAACAACCAAAAAAGGGCCTGTGATCCCTCCCACCTCCTGGGGAAACAGCTGTGCTCCCAGCTGGGCAAGTCTGTAGCAGTGAAGCCCAGAGAAAGTGCATCTGGACCTTAGGGGTTGACTGTTTGCTTGTCCTCAGTCTCCATGCCTGGAGCTACCTGCAACTCTTCAGTCTCTTAAACTGACTGTTAGACATCCTAGTGACACTGTCCTCCCTGTCCTGCTCCTAAGGATGGTTTCCCAAGCTTCAGACCACACTGGGTTTTCTTAGAGATCAGAGGACTGAGGTGTGTGCTGACCTCCAGCCATGGGGTCCTGTAAGAGACTCTCTTGTACCATTCAGACATCTAAAGAATCAATCCTAGAAGCCCTGATGCCAACAGTAAAAGTACAATGTCAATGGCACTGAACAACCAAAGCATTGAGGAAAACGTAACAAAAATTACCTGTCATTACATTCAGCACAGGGATTGCCTACTGTGTGCTCAGCAAACTGACTATGGTCCATGTTCTCTGTGTAAGGTTTGGACAAGGACCCTCTGACTTCTCCCTCATCCTGCAGTCTCCTTGGTATGTCTTGGGAAGACAGTCTGTCGCATGAACTTGAAAAGACATCAGTATGATGTCACTTGATTGAGTAAATAGATTGACACAAGATATTTATAAAAAGGGAAAAATTTTAAAAAATACTAACAATACTAAATGTTGAAAAATATGTGAAGTAATAGGAACCCATGTTGATTGCTGGTTGGGAGTGCAAAATGGTACAGCCACTGCAGAAGAAATTGTGGCAGTTGCTTGCCAACAAAACATGCTCTGATCATAATCTGGTCAAATTCCTTGGTGTTACTCCAAGTGAGTTGAAACCTGTCTACACAACAACCTGTGTAGACATTTTTAGAAGCTTTCTCTATAACTGCTAAAACTTGGGAGCAAACAAGTCAAGTGGGAAAATATACAGATCAATTCAGACAATAGGATAATACCCCGTGGTGAAAAGTGAACTCTCAAGCCACAGAAAAGGAGGAGGAAGTTTGTGTCCCTTGTCACTAAGTGAAGAACCAAGCTGGAAAGGTTTCTGTGCTGGCCAGTTTCATGTCAACATGACTCAGACTAGAGTCATCTGAAAGGAAGGAGCCTCAACTGAGAGACTGCCTCCATCAAATGCAGCTGTAGGCAAGTCTGTAGGGGACATTCTCAGTGACTGATGGGGGAGGGACCATCCCACTGTGTGTGGTCCCACCCCAGGGCGCGTGGTCCTGGGTTCTATTTGAAAGCAGACTGAGTAAGCCATGATGAACAAGCCAGTAAGCAGCACCCCTCTATGGCCTCTGCATCAGCTCCTGCCTCCAGGTTCTGCCCTGCTTGAGTTCCTGTCCTGACTTCCTTCTAGGATGGACAGTGATGTGGAAGTGGAAACCAAATATCTCTTTCCTTCCCAAACTGCTTTTGGTCTTGCGTTCCATCAGAGCCATCAGTCCCTGAGTAGGACAGATCCATACCATCCACTTTCTGATTCTGATTCATAGGTCGATTCTGACTCTGATTCTTGTCTGATCCTGATTCTGATTTTGATTGTGATTCTGGAAGAGCCAAGCTATGGAGTCAGGGAAAAGAATGGTTCCTGGGTGGAGCTGGGGTGCTAGAGATAGGCAGGAAAAGAAGAGCCTAGAAGATTTTGAAGGCAGTCAAACTTTTATGAGACAGCAGTGGTAGATCTGGCCGACACTGTGCTTTTGCACACTTCCCAGTGTGAACCGTAGTATAACTGATGCACCTTCCATGAGTGTGACTGTGCCAACTGTCACACACCTGCCACCGGCAGCATTGATGCCCCTAGATGGGCAGGCTATTCACAGGCCAGTCAGAGGGTATGTGGGTACTCCCTATACTTTTAGCTCACTTTCGTTCAGATTTCAAAATTATTTTAAAGCATGCTACTTTTAAGTTTTATCTGTTTATAATTTTATGGCATCGGTGTCCTGCCTACATGTATGTTGTGTGAGAAGGTTGGATCCCCTGGGACTGGAGCTATAGACAGTTGTGAGCTGCCCTGTGGTTGGGGGGGGGAATTGGATGCTGGGAATTGATCTCAGGTCCTCTGGAAGAACAACTATTACTCTTAAATGCTGAGCCATCTCTCCAGCCCCAAAGAATGCTATTTTTAAAGAGATAAAAATGTAAAAATGTAGCCAAAGTGTAGTTTGAACTGTAGCTTAGAGCTTAGATGGTTGGCTTCACAGGGGGCCTGAGGCTCTAGGTTTTATCCCAGACACATAAACATGGCACAGGTGCTGGCACCTGCTGGTAATCCTAGTGGGACTATGAGAAGTTCCAGGTCATCTGGGACTGCCTAGTAAGTTTGAGGCTATCCTGGGATATGCGACACCCTGTCTCAATTAAAAAAAAAAAAATTAAAATCAGACGCAATCTGAGATTGTTCTAGTATGTGAATGGACTCAGGACATCGTTTTTGTCTGAATGATATACTGGCCTTTGGGGTAGCCCTTGGAAGGTTTGTAGAATGGGCATGCAGTGAGGGATTAGATCTCCGAACTATGAACCATTCTCTGTGTCACAGAGGAGGCAGAGACAGTGCTAGTGTTTGGGGTTAACCTAACAGAGAAGGTAAGGTTGAGTTATGAATGCTCAGAGGACTCTGGAAACATTCTTTCTTTGTGTTTGCCCTGGC
The DNA here is from genome assembly GCA_028551405.1 of Uromys caudimaculatus. NCBI lineage: Eukaryota > Metazoa > Chordata > Mammalia > Rodentia > Muridae > Uromys > Uromys caudimaculatus. The sequence goes on from CM052701.1 coordinate 129,412,322, forward strand.
AGGTACACGGGCCTCTTCTGGCTATTCAAGAGCTAGCTCCTTCTCTGACATCAGGCTTCTAAATCTGAGAACAGAGCCTTAGCATGAAGCTTACTGCAAAGCAGAGTAGTTGAGAACACATAGCTCTCAGTGTGACTGTCGTCCAAGAGCAAGAGGACAGGGCTGTGCACGCCCAGTTTCCTTAACAAAGCTGGCACTAAGAGAGGTCATTCCATTTTCCCCAAGGACAGAGTGACCCGTTAGTGTCAAATGCTCTGAATGCTTCCCTGGCCTGTGGAGAAGCCATCCCCCCAACATACAATCCAAATCATCCCATGTGGTGTGAAATATTATATGTATGTATACATATGTAAGTATGATGGCCCATGGTGGTTCAATATGGCCCTCTCTGTTTCAGGTACATTGAGCATTACTTAGAAGACTTTCTGGAGTCTGCTGACAGGTACTTCATGGTTGGCCACAGGGTCATATTTTACGTCATGATGGACGACACCTCCAGGATGCCTGCCATCCATCTAGGCCCTCTGCATTCCTTACAAGTATTTGAGATCGAGTCTGAGAGGAGGTGGCAGGACATCAGCATGATGCGCATGAAGACCATCGGGGAGCACATCCTGGCCCACATCCAGCACGAGGTGGACTTCCTCTTCTGCATGGA
>CM052701.1:129413479-129440974 GCA_028551405.1 Uromys caudimaculatus
TCCATGCAGAAGAGGAAGTCCACCTCGTGCTGGATGTGGGCCAGGATGTGCTCCCCGATGGTCTTCATGCGCATCATGCTGATGTCCTGCCATCTCCTCTCAGACTCGATCTCAAATACTTGTAAAGAATGCAGAGGGCCTAGATGGATGGCAGGCATCCTGGAGGTGTCGTCCATCATGACGTAAAATATGACCCTGTGGCCAACCATGAAGTACCTGTCAGCAGACTCCAGAAAGTCTTCTAAGTAATGCTCAATGTACCTGAAACAGAGAGGGCCATATTGAACCACCATGGGCCATCATACTTACATATGTATACATACATATATTTCACACCACATGGGATGATCTGGATTGTATGTTGGGGGGATGGCTTCTCCACAAGCCAGGGAAGCATCCAGAGCATTTGACACTAACGGGTCACTCTGTCCTTGGGGAAAATGGAATGACCTCTCTCAGTGCCAGCTTTGTTAAGGAAACTGGGCGTGCACAGCCCTGTCCTCTTGCTCTTGGACGACAGCCACACTGAGAGCTATGTGTTCTCAACTACTCTGCTTTGCAGTAAGCTTCATGCTAAGGCTCTGTTCTCAGATTTAGAAGCCTGATGTTAGAGAAGGAGCTAGCTCTTGAATATCCAGAAGAGGCCCATGTGCCTGCCAGGGCAAACACAAAGAATGTTTCCAGAGTCCTCTGAGCATTCATAACTCAACCTTACCTTCTCTGTTAGGTTAACCCCAAACACCAGCACTGTCTCTGCCTCCTCTGTGACACAGAGAATGGTTCATAGTATGGAGATCTAATCCCTCACTGCATGCCCATTCTACAAACCTTCCAAGGGCTACCCCAAAGGCCAGTATATCATTCAGACAAAAACGATGTCATGAGTCCATTCACATACTAGAACAATCTCGGATTGCACCTCACTTTTTTTTTTTTTCTTTTGGCGACAGGGTGTCACATATCCCAGGCTAGCCTCAAATTTACTAGGCAGTCACAGATGACCATGAACCTCTCATAGTCCCACTAGGATTACCACCAGGTGCCAGCACCTCTCCATGTTTAAGTGTCTGGGATTAAACCTAGAGTGTCATGCCCACTGTGCAATCAACCATCTAAGCTACAGTCCAAACTACAGTTTGGCTACATTTTAATATTTTTATCTCTTTAAAAATAGCATTCTCCCCGCGGTTGGGCGCAGTCCTTGGCCAAGCGCTGATCCTGAGGAGGGCAGCTCCTAGTCAGTGCGCTGAGGGACCCTCCACAGGGATGTCGGCCCCTCCCCAGGCCTCTACTCACCTGCCCCCACCCCTGTGAGTCAGTCCCCCTAGTCGGCCTGTTGGATCTGGGACATGGAGCAAGCTGAGAGCAGGCCCAGGGTGGGTGGTCACCATGATGAAGACATGGCTGTCAAGGTGACACAAGTACTGACAAATGACTCAGAATCTGCTATACCAGCTGAACATCCTGTTGGAACAGGAGTCTAGATGTCAGCCAAAGGTCTGCAGCTTGAAACTAATTGAGTCTGCACATGACAATAGCCTCAGAATGACTGCAAGACTCCAGGACTTTGAAGTAAAAGATCTACTTAGTCTAACTCAGTTCTTTGGCTTTGACACAGAGACATTTTCCCTAGCTGTGAATTTACTGGACAGATTCTTGTGTAAAACGAAGGTACAGGTGGAGCATCTTGGGTATGTTGCACTGAACTGCTTTTATTTGGCTGTGAAATCGATTGAAGAAGAAAGGAATGTCCCACTGGCCACTGATTTGATCCGAGTAAGTCAGTATAGGTTCACAGTTTCAGACCTGATGAGAATGGAGAAGATTGTGCTGGAGAAAAGTGTGTTGGAAAGTCAAAGCTACTACTGCCTTTCAATTCCTGCAGCTCTATTACTCACTCATTGAAGAGACCTTGCCATTTGAAAGGAGAAGCAATCTGAATTTTGAAAGACTAGAAGCCCAACTTAAGGCATGCCGCTGTAGGATCTCGTATTTTCTAAGGCAAAGCCTTGTGTGCTGGCGCTGTCTGTCTATCATTGCTTTGGAGATCCAAGCCCTGGACTGTGTAGAGTGAACAGAAGGAGTAAGTAGAATGTATTCAGAAACATTCCAAGGTAAGTGGCAGAGATCTGACCTTCCGACAAGAGCTTTGTTTCCAACTGTCTAACTGAATATTCATCAAACGTGTTCCAAACCAAACGGTCAGAAGTTGAGATGGATTGTGTCTGGATGCACTGCCCAGCAACGGGAGCACAGTTACTATAGAATAACTCACCTGCCAACAATTCCCGAGACCATTAGTTGGTAAATTGGGTTGTGATTCTCTGTAGACAGAAACCTTTCCAGTGGGATCATTTGCTGCTACAACGGAAGCATTTGAAATACTATTTTCAATATAAAGAATATGGGATGACAACAGGAAAGGAAAAGTTGAGTCTGTTGATCTAGATTGAGAATACTGGAAGGCCTTCACTGTGTACAGTGCACAGCAGTCTTAAGAGAAAGGTCGGATCAAACCTCTAGATATGTGCGCACACTTTCATCAAAGGATTAGCCAAGAGAGTCCTCCCAACCTGAATTTTAAAAGTAGTTATTGAAATAGCACTTCTTTAAATTATGTATCACCCCACCATAGCTTATTTAAAGCTATGTAAGCCCAAGCAGCATGACAAGAAATGTGACCCATATATGAACAAATTTTAATCTGTTCATTGATTAGGAAAGTGAAGTATGAACTCGGGTGATGGACTTACAAACTAATATAGGGCGTATCCACGTTAGGTTTCTGGAAACTGCCGAGGTGTCTCAATCCTAATTAGTATTTTACCTCTATAGCAGTTGGACTAATACAAAGTAATTATATGCATGAAATTATAAAATTGGTCTCTGATACATATACATTTTGGCCATCTAAACTTCTTAATCATAGCAGAGATTTATCTTTTTATGATTAATTTTTTTTTCATGTATGGTGTCCTACGCCTTTAATCCCAGCACTAGGGGGTTAGAGGGGGGTGGATCTCTGAGTTCGAAGCCAGGCTGGTCTATACAGTGAATTCCAGGATAGCTAGAGAGCAACATAACAGAGGGACCTGTCTCAAAACACTCAAAACGATCAAATAACAACCAAAGAACAAATGTAAATGTGGCTGGGAAGAGAGGGAAGATGGTTTAGAAGAGACGGATGCTTGCCTTCAAGCTTGACAACCTGACTTCATTCTTTAGGACCCCATATGATGGAAGGAAAGAAAACCTCCCAAGTTCTTTGGCAAGTTCTCCGATATATACACGTGCCTCACCACGCCTGCAATAAATAGATGACCATGCATCTGAGCTATCACCAGCTCACCTTTAGCGGCTCGCAGTCCATAGGCAGATTTCTGTTAAGTTAGGTTTGTGTTGTTTGCCTACACAGTGGGATTGCAGCAGCAGCAACAGAAACTGTCCCCAAAGTCTTTCTCTGCCACTCTGACCTGAGTTTCCTATGGTACAGGATTTACTCTAAGAAACCTCAGCACCTTACCACATTACCATTGTCAGGATGGCCTCACGGTTGGGGAAACTCCCAATTCTAGGCTTGGGAGAGCTATGCTTAGATTTGAATTCACCTCCGAAGCATTCACATCAAGGCTAAAGACATAAATGTGAAATAAAGCTGTGAACCTTCACTTTAACATTGATCTAACTTCCCAGATTTGATCAATATAAATTGCTTAATTTAAACCTCAAAGTTTAAATTATGAGGTTTACATCAAAACCACCATTTCACGAATGCTCTTTTAAGGTATTAAAAGAGATATTTAAACAGAAAATGGTTTCTTGGCACCCATAAGCAAGTTATAGCTAATTTAGTGGTGGGATTTTTTTTATTGCTATATGAGAATTACATTTAAACTTGTGAGTGTTTTATATATAGCAGATTTCACCAGTTTTGAAAATTTGTTACTTTCAATATTTCTTCTACAGAATAGGTGTTTGTATCCATAATAAAAGAAAAACTCATCAGAATTGTTGCCTCAATCTAGTCCCATTCGAGAAAATTCGTTTCTACTAACTGGGTGAATATTCAATCTGAAAATTTATTTATTGCACTAAAGTTAGTTTAGGCTTGATAAAACACTCCAGAAGTTTTGACTACAGACGCTTTCTATAAAACTGCTGCTGCTTCTAATGTATAATTTTGTTTTAAAAGAAACCTAGAATGTATGATCTGCACCGCCACATGGAGGCAGCTCCTCAGTGCCCTGGACAGCCTGAGTCTACCTAGAATAGCTGCATCCATTTTGACATGTAATGGATAAGAAAATTATCCATTGAGAAGCTGAACGATAAACCAAAGAACAGGTGCATTTTATTCTTAACCTTTGTAAACCATGTCTCGCTGAGAACATTTCAGTTCTCCCTAAAGGCTGATAGGCTTCGATCTGAAAACAATATTGATTTTTGAGTGGACAGAGGTAAACTAACCAACTACCATTATGTTTTGAATACATCTTTCAATAAAATTATTGAAATGCAAAAAAAACCAAAGCAAACAAACAAACAAACAAAAAAAACAAAAAACAAAAAACAAAAAAACAACCCAGCATTCTTTGGGGCTGGAGAGATGGCTCAGCTCAGCAGTTAAGAGTAATAGTTGCTCTTCAAGAGGCCCTGAGATCAATTCCCAGCATCCATTCCCCCCCAACCACAGGGCAGCTCACAACCATCAGTAGCTCCAGTTTCAGGGGATCCAACCTTCTTACACAACATACATACAGGCAGGACACACAAAATTATAAACAGATAAAACTTAAAAGTAGCATGCTTTAGAATAATTTTGACTTCTGAACAAAACTGAGCTGAAACTGTTCAAAGTACCCACTTAACTCCTCCCTGGCATACGAATAGCCTTCCCTACTAGGGCTACCTGTGCTCATGGTGGCTGGTGTGTGACAGTTGGCACACTCACACAAATGTAAGGTGCATCAGTTATACAGTGGTTCACCTCCGGAAGAGTCCAAAAGCATAGTGTCAGCTATATCTACCACTGCTGTTTCATAATGGTTCCACTCCTTGAACAATCTTCTAGACTTTTCTTTTTCCTCCCCTCTTTCTCACCCCAGCTCCACACAGGCACCATTCTTTGCCCTGACACCATAGTTTGGCTCTTCCAGAATCAGAATTAGAATCAGAATCAGAATCAGAAAAAGAATCAGTATTAGAATAAGAATTAGAATCAGTATAAGGGTAAGAATCAGAATCAGAAGTTGGACAGTTTGAATCTGCAGTGCTTGGGGACAGATGGCTCTGATGGAACACAAGACCAAAAGCAAGTTGGGAAGGAAAGAGATATTTAGTTTCCACTTCAAGACAACTGTCCATCCTAGAAGGAAGTCAGGACAGGAACTCAAGCAGGGCAGAACCTGGAGGCAGGAGCTGATGCAGAGGTCATAGAGGGGTGCTGCTTACTGGCTTGTTCATCATGGCTTACTCAGTCTGCTTTCAAATAGAACCCAGGACCACGCGCCCTGGGGTGGGACCACACACAGTGGGATGGTCCCTCCCCCATCAGTCACTGAGAATTCCCCTACAGACTTGCCTACAGCTGCATTTGATGGAGGCAGTCTCTCAGTTGAGGCTCCTTCCTTTCAGATGACTCTAGTCTGAGTCATGTTGACATGAAACTGGCCAGCACAGAAACCTTTCCAGTTTGGTTCTTCACTTAGTGACAAGTGACACAAACTTCCTCCTCCTTTTCTGTGGCTTGAGAGTTCACTTTTCACCACAGGGTATTATCCTATTGTCTGAATTGATCCCTTTGTTTTTCCACTTGACTTGTTTGCTCCCAAGTTTTAGCAGTTACAAAGAAAGCTTCTAAAAATGTCTACACAGGTTGTTGGGTAGACAGGTTTCAACTTACTTGGAGTAACACCAAGGAATTTGACCAGATTATGATCAGAGCATGTTTTGTTGGGCAAGCAACTGCCACAATTTCTTCTGCAGTGGCTGCACCATTTTGCACTCCCAACCAGCAATCCACATGGGTTCCTATTACTTCACATATTTTCCAACCTTTAGTATTGTCAGTATTTTTTTAAATTTTTCCCTTTTTATAAATATCTTGTGTCGATCTAACTATTTACTCAATCAAGTGACATCGTACTGATGTCTTTTCAAGTTCATGCAACAGACTGTCTTCCCAAGACATACCAAGGAGACTGCAGGATGAGGGAGAAGTCAGAGGGTCCTTGTCCAAACTTTACACAGGGAACATGGACCATAGTCAGTTTGCTGAGCACACAGTAGGCAATTCCTGTTCTGAATGTAATGACAGGTAATTTTTGTTACGTTTTCCTCAATGCTTTGGTTGTTCAGTGCCATTGACATTGTACTTTTACTGTTGGCATCAGGGCTTCTAGGACCGATTCTTTAGATGTCTGAATGGTACAAGAGAGTCTCTTACAGGACCCCATGGCTGGAGGTCAGCACACATCTCAGGCCTCGGATCTCTAAGAAAACCCAGTGTGCTCTGAAGTTTGGGAAACCATCCTTAGGAGCAGGACAGGGAGGACAGTGTCACTGGGATGTCTAACAGTCAGTTTAAGAGACTGAAGAGCTGCAGGTAGCTCCAGGCATGGAGACTGAGGACAAGCAAACAGCCAACCCCTAAGGTCCAGATGCACTTTCTCTGGGGTTCACTGCTACAGACTTGCCCAGCTGGGAGCACAGCTGTTTCCCCAGGAGGTGGGAGGGATCACAGGCCCTTTTTTGGTTGTTCTGTGTTCTGTTTTTCTGCAGAGCTGTGATTGGATGGCTGATAGCATTGTGGGACAGGGGGAAACTTTCTATTCTCTTAGGGAAATACCGGGATCTAATCCATGCGCAATGTGGCTGTCTTATGGCTTCAGGGCCCACAGGGTTTGCTGAATTAAGCCGCGACTCCAATCCTAAACAATACACATTCCTCTAGAGCAATGCCAAGTGCACAGCCACTGTTTTCCACTGGGATGGCATTAGTCCTCAGGGAATGAGCACACTGAGTAATGGTAGAACTTCCCAGAGACAAGAAGGACGTCTGGGCCCTGGGAGGAGGTCCTAGGACATCACCACAGCATCTTCTGTTAGGTCCTGTCTTGTCAAACCTCAGTGCCAGGGCAACCTTCCTCTTCTACTCCTCTTGTCTATGGCAGAGATGTGGACTTCCTGTTGAGTGTGTGTGTGTGTGTGTGTGTGTGTGTGTGTGTGTGTGTGTGTGTGTTAAAGTACCAAAAACAGAGGCCCGGAGGACAGAAATAGAAACAAAAGCACCATGAATTTTCAGTAGGTAAGGGTATTTGCTGCCAGAACTGAAGGGTTGAGTTGAATCTCCAGAACACACAGAGTGTAAGGGGAGAGCCAACACCTCAAAACTGTCCTCTGACACAGCCAAGCATGCACACCCTGTCCTTAGCCCTGGACTTTAATAGAGGAGAAGCACTTACATCCCAGCCAGCCAACAGTTGGCTTTGGGACCTTCCTAGGAAGGCCCTGGAGGTAGGTATGCTGTTGGTTCCGGGTACCAGTGGCATTGAAGACAGTTTCACTTCCCTGTATGGTAGGAACGGGTGAACTTACCTCCTGTTTGGTTTGGAACCCTGGAACAAGACACATAGGTGCCTCTTTTACACTGCAAAGTAGTCCTGGCTTCCAGGTTCTCCCAGCATCCATCCCTCAGTCCCTACCTGACATAAGCTGCCCCAACCCTGAAACCAGAGCGTGTGCTCTCTCCCTCTCTCTCTCTCTGTTTCTCTCTCTCTCTCTCTCTCTTTCTCTCTCTCTCTCTCTCTCTCTGTGTCTTTCCCTGCCTCCTCTCACTCCTTTCCTTCTCTCTGTCCTTTCTTCATTTCTTTCCTTCTCTCTCCCTCCCCACCATGCTCCCCATGGTGACATCTCTGGCCTCAGTCCTTGGTGCCAGTGAACTCACTGGAGAGTAGCTTCTCAATAAACCTGCATTTAATAAAGTCTAATTGGCTTGAATTGGCTCATTTACTGGCAAAGAACTAACTCCTCACCTACTATTGATTTTCTTCTTCAGCCATCATTAGAAGGGGGAAGTCTACAGTCTAGGACTTAGACAAATCCCAGACTCTGTGGAGCTCCGGAGCTCCTCACAAATACTTTGATGACAGAAAAAATAATCAAGGATAAGTCCATCAGCGATGCTTACTTTCCCACAGCAAAAACTGTCAGCCCCACAGTGACTTTCTGTCTGGTGTAGTACTTTTCCAGCAGAGCTGTGTCATAAGTGCCTTCCCACACAATCAGGGCACTCCACGAGGTCATTGTCAAAACATCCGTACGGTTCCTGGTGAGAAGCATACAACACTGAGTCAGAATCATTACACAAGGTGTGGTGAGAGACTGGCCTAGGAAGAGGAGGCCAGCGACTGTCTTTGAATCCTGACAGTAGCTTCATCCCAAGAGCTTGAGATGGAAGAGCAACACTTGGGATGACAGCAGGAGATCCAAGCACCCCTGAGGGCTGCCCAAGTACCTTCTTGGATTCTCACTTAGTGATATCATGACACAAGGTTTATTCAGGTAACCAAGGCTGCCTATGTAGCCAAGGATCACCCTGAACTTCTGACTCTATACCCTCCACCTTCCAAGGGTCCGGATTACAGGCAGGTTCCACCAAACCCCCTTATGTGGAGATGTGAACCATGGTTTTGTGTAAGGTAGCTGGGCATTATACCAACTGATCTATAACCCGGGACACCTTTGCTTTTCTCTCTAGCCCCTAACTGACATATATGGGTTCTTCCATATACCTGAGAATGTCATCAGAGCCTAAGAAGCCCCTGGGATGGGATGCAGGGGCATGAGAGAGTGGAGTGAGAGCTGAGAAAAGCTGCCTCCAGTCTACCTTTGGTCAGAAAGCGTGTCATTCTGGTGTCATTGTCATGCAAGAATAAAGACATGCATGTGGCTCTCCCAGAACCTCTCCTGCAGTCCCCTACTGGGTAAAGAAAGAAGCCCTGGCCTGGTGACAGCTAGAGGGGGAGCTTGTCTCCCTAGGAAGAAGTCTCACATAGTTCTAACAACTTGTGAAACCACACAGGAGACTGCTCCGGTGCCACGGATGGGTCAACAGTGGACAGCGTCACATACGTACCAGTTAGTTAGACACGCATTTGGCCTAGTACGTAAACCTAAATGTCAGTCAGTGTCCCCAAAGATCGAATAGGGGATCACGAGACTTCTTTATCTGTTCCTCTGCCCAATGTGGACACACCAAATACCTTCCTTTGGTTTTCACGCATCTCTCTCTCTCTTCTTTAGAACTTTTAAAACATGTGCATGTGTGGCATGCATGCTTGCATGTACGTGACCAGTGTGTGAACACTCGGGGCTGGTGTTGGGACTCTATTCCCAGCTCACTCAAGTCAGTCCAGCATGTCTTAGTCCAGCCAGCCGGCTTGTCAGAGGGGAATCAGATCTCCAGCTTCAAAGCAGTGGACTCACCAGCAGGCTGCCACACCCAACCAGCATTTTACAGAGGTGCTAGAACCAAAACTCATGCTTGCATAACAGAGCAAGGGCTTTGTATCCATGCACCATCTCTCCAGCTCCAACCCTTTTCTCTTTAATTAGTGTATTGTAAGGGCTAGCCTGGGGTAACACTCACATTACCAGTGTCATTTTATACACAGTGATATAGAAGTGCCCAGAAAGGAAGGAACTCGGTGGAACCGAGCACGGCCCAGCCATGCCTGGGGAACAGGGCTCTGGAAAGACTCCATTACCCACATTGTCTCTTCACTAGGAACACAGAAGAGGTGAGAACGAGGCTTGGTTCAGTACTCAGAAAGATTGAATGAGACCTGACAGCACCTGCGCCATGTCCTACCCATTATCCACGTGTGAAAATCAAGGCCAAGGAAACTTAGTCATTTGTCGAAATCCGTATAACTGTCCATGGATGTTGACAGTTGCATCAGTGAACACAGAGCACTTCCTGTGAGACTTGGTGCCAAAGAAGGTTCACTCTCTGAGGCAGGGTCCATTCTAAAATCAACTGGATCTACTCTCGCATTGAGCAATAGCGTCTGCCTGTGCTCTGACCCAGAAGCTACAGGAGATTACATCAGAGTCATGTGCAAGTCATGGATTCCTGATCAATTAGGACCTGACCTCACCTTCGGACAGACAGCAGTCCACAACAGACCAGTGCATAAACTTCTGTTTGGCTCATTGTGTAAATTAAGTGGCCATTGGCTCAGTCCCCTTCCCCTTCCGGAGCCTCACTTGACTTGACAGTGGGTGCTGGCAGTGGCTGGTGTGGGGCTTAGTGCAGGAGGGAAAGGCCTGGACTTAGCTCCTGGTACACAGGACACATTAAATACAGGCCTAGTCTTTCCATTAACACCAGTGTAACACCCCCTGCTCATCCACACCGATGACCAACACTGTGGCTCATACACAGCAACAGGACTGACTGAGGAGGTTGGCTCAGTTAGAGCTACCAAGACTTCCTTCCTTCTTTGACAACAATGTCAACAACCCAGCAGGTGAGGCTGTGACATGTGAGGGAGATGAGGTTCACAAACACTGCTTTTGAGTAATAGAATCTGCATATGGTTTTTTTCTTTTTGTTTTGAAATCTGAAATCCAATCATTCAATACAGGCAGCATGGGGAGGGAGTAAATCTGCCAGCAAGGTAAGGCTCTGCAGGTGAGCACCCCACAGAGCTGGCTCCTGTGGGCTCCTAATACCAGTGACACAAAGGCCTATCACAGTTCAGTGCTGAAGAAATACCACAGTAGCTTAATTAGTCACATAAGGCTAGAGCCTGGGACTGGGCAGTGGAAGGGAAGGCTGACCTAAAAGTTTTAGAGAGGGGACAGAGGGAGGTGGTAGGGAGACAGAGACAGGAGATAGGAGAAGGTATCTGAGGGAGAGGATGATGAGCCAGAACCACGTGGTGCTAGGAGGTATAAGTAACTGAGGACTTCATAAATGATTGAATGATACAGGTCACATCTGCCCCATCTAGGTGTGCAGCTTGTAATCTGTATCAACTGAGTTTTGACTTCTTTGTGTAGGCATTTTGGGGGTTGAGGAATTACTGTTATAAACCTGAGTGGTAAATTACAAGCCTCTGGAGTTTTTATTTTACTGGGCTAGGGGATGTGACCTAGCAGGCTAGCCACAGGGGTCACTTGGCTTGGCAGTGTGGAGCAGTTCAGCAGCAGCTGACCATGAGATCCTGGGCAGACCACCACTTGAGGGTCCCCATGGGGGACGGGAATCTGCTGTTGCCTGTGCCTAGCCAGTCATAGTGTGGACTGGTTTTTTTAAAATTACATGCTACACTAGCCAAGAGAAAGGACACACAGTTCTTCACCTTAGACCCTCAATCCCAGTGGGTGCTCAATCCTGCCAAGCCACTCCTCCGTTGTGTGGCCCCTTGGGCCCTGTCAGCTAAAAACTGAGGATAAACCCAGTGTCCACATTGACTATTTGAAAGGGAGAGCCTCCTTTGAGCAGAAAGACAAAAAAGCACTATTAAAAATTAAAGCGAAATTAAAAATTGAAATCTTCTATTTCCCTGAGGTAATTGTTCAGTTTCCCTGGCAATTTCAGCATGTCGGTGACCCTCAAATGAGAAGCCAGACAACAGCCTGGAAATGTGGGTGTGAGCAGGTGGGAGGCAGGATGAGGGAAGAACAGCTTGTAGGGGGAACCTGTGCCTGAAGCAAGCTCAGTTACCAAACCCCACAACCCTATCCCCTCAAAGAAACCACTATGACACAGCCATCACTCCCCTCAGAACCCCCCGCCCCCATCTCCTGCCAGCTCCTTCAGTGTGCTTAGTCTCTGTCCTTACTCTGGATTGAACCAGTTCCCTAGCTGAAACTCTTCAATGCTGTCTCCATTTTCTCCCTTTTCTCTCCTTTTTTCCATGTTGTCCTCTTGAAAACTGCGGCGGGTTCTGTGGATGAAGAGAAACCAAAGTTGTTGAGGACAGGTGGCTTCCATGACTCCTGTCTGAAGGAAAAGAAGCCTCACACACAGCACTGGGTGGACAGGAGGACTCGGGGCACTGACCCTTGATCCCCACATACTTCTGATAAAGGGGCAGCATTTACCTCTCTAGAGAGCATGCAGGTCAGGGGTTTAGGCTCCAGTGACCCTGGAACCTTTGGTTATTTCAGAAGTAGGGGAGATTTTTAGAACAGCACTCCCAAGAAAATTTCTGTTCTCTATCTGTTCCACCTCAGCCTGGATTCGACCTTAACTGGAGAAAGAAAAGGGCAAAAGAAGAAGAGAGGAGGACAGACTGGAAGGGGGAGCAGGGAGGAGGAGGTGAGGAGGGGGAAAAGACTCAGAATTCCACTTGTAAGTTAGAGTCCTCTGAACTGCTGAGGTGGCTCATCCTGTAAATCTGCTTCTCATGAAAGCCTCATCATCTGAGTTTGAATTGGAGAACCCACACTGGAAAGACAGAATTGCCTCCCTAGAGCTGTCCTCTGACCTCTTATGTGTACTATGGCACACATGCAGCTGCGATCATACATACAAACACACACCACACACACAATAACAATGGAAGCTAACAACAACAATAACAGCAATGAAGAGACTCCTTAGTGAGTCCAGTGAGGCAGAAGGAGTGAGGGAGGAAGGAGGGATGGATCCTCTGTGGGTTTCAGGGACTTAGGAACCCATCCTGATCCCTTACCCATTGTTAAACCATCTTGAGAACCACGAGTCCTTCTGCCGTCTCCTCTCACCAACCTCTGGAATTCTGCAAAATGAAAACAAAAATAAACACATCTAGAAATGGAGGCAGTCCTAGATACATGGGGGTTCCAAACTTTAAGGGTCACGTATCACTAGGAAAACTGAACTTCAAGTTGCAGCTCATGAAGCAAGGAGACACAACAGGCAGCTGAGCTGGAAGGCAGAGGATGGACCTGAGGGGCCTCAGCCACGCCCTTCCGGGCATCCCTCAGCACTCTGCTCATCCCTGGGACCCCTGAAGGATAAGGGGCAGGGAATCAGAATGGTGGAGACCCTGCAGACACATGAGCCTGTGGTCCAGAAGACCTCCTGCTCTGAAAAGGGGAATCAATAATAATCCCTCCAAGAAGGGTTCTGTAATGACCAGTGAGACAGCAGACATGCAAGAGCCTGGTGAACAGAACACTGTTGTAACAAGGGGCAATATGAGAACAACCAAAAGAACCTTCCTGTCTTAGTCAGGGTTTCTATTCCTGCACAAACAACATGACCAAGAAGTTGGGGAGGAAAGGGTTTATTCAAGTTACACTTCCAATTGCTGTTTATCACGCAGGAAAGGAAGGCAGGACTGGAACTCAAGCAGGTCAAGGAGCAGGAGCTGATGCAGAGGCCATGGAGGAATGATGCTTCCTGGCTTGCTTCCTGGCTTGCTCAGCCTGCTTTCTTATAGAACCCAAGACTACCAGCCCAGGGATGGTACCACCCACAAGGGGCCCTCAGCCCTTGATCACTAATTGAGAAAATGCCTTACACCTGGGTCTCATAGAGACATTTCTCAACTGAAGCTCCTTCCTCTGTGATAACTCCAGCTTGTGTCAAGTTGACACACAAAACTAGCCAGTACAATTGACCCCTTGTCAACTTGACACACAAACACATTACCATTAAGCCTCAACCCTTACTTTCTTATTCGTCCCCAAGATCTAAATAACTTTAAAAGTCCCACAGTCTTTGCAAATTCTTACATATTAAACATCCAATCTCTTAAAATTCAAAGTCTTTTACAAATTCAAAGTCCCTTAACTGTGGGCTCCACTAAAATACCTTCTTCCTTCAGGAGGGAAAATATTTCAGGGCACAGTCACAATCAAAAGCAAAATCAAACTCCAACCATCCAATGTCTGGGATCCACTCACGATCTTCAGGATTCCTCCAAGGGCTTCAGTCACTCCTCCAGCTCTACCTTTTGTAGCACACACCTTGTCTTCTAGGCTCCAGATGCCTGTACTCCACTGCTGCTGCTGTTCTTGGTGGTCATCTCATGACACTGGCATCTCCAAACACTGCTGTCTTCTGCTGCAAGAAGGTTTACCAACAGCCTCATCTCCTTTACATGACCCTTTCAGTCCTGGGCTGTCAATTGCAATGGAGGCTGCACCTTCACCAATGGCCTTCCATGGCCTCTCACAATGCCTGAGCCTCAACTCCTTTGCATGACCCCTTCAGTCCTGGGCCATCAATTGCAACTGAGGCTGCACCTTCACCAATGGCCTTCCACTGCCTCTCACAGTGCCCAGGCCTCAGCTGCTCTTCATGACTCCTTCATGCCTTCAAAACCAGTACCACCTGGGTGACTCTTACACATTACCAAGTCCAGCCACAGCACAAGGTACAACCTTGGTTATCTCTCGAACAGAGCCTCTTTGTGCTCTCAGAAAATACTTCCCAGAAGATGTCACCTCAATGATGCTGGTCTCTTCTTAATCACCACTAATTTCTTAGCTCCAGCTAACCAGCATCAATAGTCCCAGCAATACAATGGTTTTGCTTTAGTAGTTCTGGTATCTTGTTCATCACAGCTGATTTCTTCAGCCCCAGCTAACCAAAACCACAGAATCTTAAATCAAACTAGCAACAGCCCTGATAAGAGTCTTTAATCTTCCCTCTGATATTTCACAAGCCACGCCTCCATCTTCTGCACTGTTCTCAACATTATCTTCCAACCTCCTGCAGAACATTCCACAGAGCTCTTAACATCCCAATGGCTCTTCTAGCTCAAAGTTCCAAAGTCCTTCCACAGTCCTCCCCAAAACATGGTCAGGTTGTCACAGGAATACACCACTACACTGGTACCAATTTGTCTTAGTCAGGGTTTCTATTCATTCACAACCATTGTGACCAAGAAGCAAGTTGGGGAGAAAAGGGTTTATTCGACTTACACTTCCATCCTGCTGTTCATCATGTACGAAAGGAAGTCAGGACTGGAACTCAAGCAGGTCAAGGAGCAGAAGCTGATGCAGAGGCCATGGAGGAATGTTGCTTACTGGCTTGCTTGCTTCTCCTGGCTTGCTCAGTCTGCTTTCTTATAGAACCCAAGACTACCAGCCCATGGATGGTACCACCCAAAAGGGGCCCTCAGCCCTTGATCACTAATTGAGAAAATGCCTTACACCTGGATCTTATAGAGGCATTTTCTCAACTGAAGCTCCTTTCTCTGTGATAACTCCAGCTTGTGTCAAGTTGACACACAAAATCAGCCAATTGAATGCATGTGTGCATACATGTATGTACACATGCATGTATTACAGAGGTCAACTAGAGAAAAAAATCCTGTTTCCCAATCTAATGAAGACTTCAACAAAATCTGAAGTTTGCCAAAAGAAAATTTAGGAACTAGTTCTAATCCCTCTTAGCCCCTACTTGAGATAGTCATGGTTAAAGTCCCTCTTTTCAGGTTTCTTAGGTCAGAGAAAGTTGGAGGAGGTGACTAGGTGACTGTGAACAGGCCAACAGCATTAGGGACCTGGTTTGGAGATGAGGTCCTAGTATGTAGCTCAGGCTACCTCAGCTGTCCTCCCACTTGGCCTCTGGCTGAGACAAGAGGCACATTCCACCACACCTGGCTAAGAAATCCACTCTAGACCTCATCTGCCTCTGGAAATGTCTGAGATAGTTGTGAATCTATGGTGTGCTTATAATAATCAGGAAAGAACATAAGAATTTAAAAAAAAAAAAACCCATAGTAAATAGATAAAGGCCGGCAAGATGTGTCCATGGGTAAAAAGGTACTTGCCAGCAAGTCTGATGACCCAAGTTCAATTCCTGGACCCATATGAGTAGAAGGAAAGAACCAAGTTATCCTCTGATCTGCCCATGTACACACACGCACACACAAACACACACACACACACACACACACACACACACACACAGAGACACAGTTTTAATAAAAAAAAGAAATATTAGTGGATAGGAAGATTACTCAGTGAATAAAGTGCTTGTTTCAAAAGCATGAGGACCCAGGTTCAGATCCCCAGCACTCAGACGAAAGTCAAAGCGAGTGGTGCAGGTCTAGAACCCTGGCATTTAGTGGGGGTGTAAGGGGGTGGAAACAGAAGGATCCCGGGCTGGTTGGCCAGCTAGTATAACGAAAAAAAATGCACAGATGCATTTGGCAACTGAGAAACATTTCATTCACCCTGTTTTCCAAGGGACGGAGGAAGAGGGTTTAAGCCAGGCAGGAATGAATCACTGGTAAAACTTGGTATTTTTGCAGCAAACCCCAGCAGCTTGGATGGTCCCTTTGATCCTACAAATATTTAAGGACTGCAGGACTCAGAGCTGGTTTCTTGTGGAACTCCTACCTGAATTTTATCTTTTTTCCTTTATTTAATTACTTTTCAATTTTATGAGTATGCATGTTTTGCCTGTGTGTATGGACATGATCCATTTATGTTTCTGATAACAATGGGGCCAGAAAACAATGTAGGGCCCCTGAAATTGTAGTCACAGGTGTTTGTGAGTCACGATGCATGTGGGTTCTGAGAATCAAGCCCACCTCCTCTGAAAGAACAGCCAGTCTCTTAGCTGCTGAACCACCTTTCCAGTTGCTTTATTTTTAGAGTCAGAGTGTCCTTGTAAGGCTATGGCCTGGAGCCACTAAGTAGACAAGCTTGGTCTTATATTTCTATGATTCTCCTGCCTCTGCCTTCTAAGTAAGAGGATTCAATACATGCACCGCCCTGCCAGGCTTGAATTTTCTGGGATCTTCCTGTACAAATTACTTGATATGATGGTTTTGGCTTAATGTACTTTCTCTCTGGGTCTAGCCTACAGAAATTTGAGGTCCGAGGAGCATGGCAAGGATGAGGATCATTACTTAGGCAGAAGTGACTTGGATGGTCTGTGGTTTTAATGACCATCCAGGTTTCAGGAACATAGAAAGAGTGGAATCCTGTATATGGCTCCATTCCTTACATTCAGCCTGCTTAGACACTCGGCACAAGTCAAAGATAATGAAAGCAGCCTTTCTGGCTGGCTCCATAATTACCTGTTGACGTACTCCCAAAACAGGACAACCACAGTTGAGACAATCATCAGCAGGTATACTTTTGTCTTGATATTCATTATGTTCTCCTGTAGAGGCAGGGAGAAAACAGAGGGGGGAATAGATTAGATAAATTAAGTCAGGTGTGAGAGATGGCTTCTGGGGCTGGAGAAGCAGCTCCATGGTTTTAACTGCTCAATGGAACACCTGCTGGTTTCAGTTCCCAGCATCCACATTGCAGCTCACATCCATAACTCCAGTTTCACAGGACCTGAGACTCTCCCTCTTCCGGCCCCCATGGGGTCCATGCATACAAGTGGTGCACATACATACGTTCAGGCAAAACACTCACACATAAAATGTTTGAGGCAATAAAGATAAGGGAAGGCATCTGCCCACATCCTTTCTAACAGGATACATTTGTGAGTAATTCACTAGACTGAGTGTGACATGTGTTTCCCCTACACACACACACACACACACACACACACACACACACACACACATACACACAGCCTGTAAAGTACACAAACTAGTGATGGCCAATTAGGGCAGCACAGTTACTGAGGCTTCATGTTCTGAGAAGGAAGCTGAGGCCCATCCATGTGGGCATTGGGAAGAGAGGAGGGAGCTGTAAGATGTTCCCTAGAATTCTAGTTACCTCCGAGGCTCCCATTCGCCAACTCTGTTGTTACTGGAGTACTGAAGACTCGCTCTACTGACTCTTTATAATCTAAGCCTGTGCCCACTTTTCAGCCCCACATAGTTTACCCCACCCCCACAAGCCAACAAACAACTGGAACTACCAAAAAAGATATTCAGGTATTTTGTAAATGCTGCACAAGATTGCTAAAGGAAGTGAAGAGGATAACTGGCTGAGAAGTACTTCAGGATGGCGATCAGGAAGGCAAGATGCGCTGGGCAGTGGTGGTGCATGCCTTTAATCCCAGAACTTGGGAGGCAGAGGCAGATGGATTTCTGAGTTTGAGGCCAGCCTGGTCTAACAAGTGAGTTAGTTCCAGGACAGCCAGGGCTACATGACAGTTGCACACCGGAGATGAAGACAAGACCTGCCACAATAAAGGGGTGAGAGCCTCTGGGGAGCAGCAGCCACAATGAACTAGTGATGGTACGACCACTGAAAACTACCAAAGAGCACCCCCTCTACTGTTACGCACAGTTCTCAAGGCCCCCAAGAGATCAACAGTGACCACAACTTCGATGTAAGCACATGAGAGTCTTTATCTGAATTTGGACTCAGGTCACAACCCTCACTGCAAAACAGGTTAGGAAAGTGACTCTCGGGGCTAGGGGATGGGGGGTTATATAGGGAAAATTTGCAAGCTGGGACTTTCAAGCTTTGGCATTACATGATTGAGTAAATGGGTAAAGAAATGTTAACCTTCAAACTGATAGCGTGTACTCAGACAACTAGGAGAGACCAAGTATCTAAAAAGGGGCATCTTGACCTGTGAATGATTAACTTATCCTGTTATCGTGACCAGGATTTCCTGTTATTGTAAGCTGGCCACAGCTGTTATGTCTATTTTCAACTGCTAGGAATGCTTGGTGGTCTCTTTCCCAGAGCACAAGCATGGGGGTCATATCACTGCTAGGACAGAAGACAGGAGTTTTCTCCAAGGACAGCAGGTTTCCCCAAGTTTTCTCCAAGGACAGCAGCTTAAAATAGGGTTTAGAGGATAAGATGGAATCTGTCCTGCTGCTTTTTGACTCTTCATTCCCCCCTTCTATTAGTAGGTTTAGAGGACAATCTTGGGCTCTTTGAGATCTGGATCATCTATGTTAATTTGTTGATAATGTGATCTCATTACCATCAGTTGGATGGTACCACTCTCTTCCTTATATATTATAAAAGCTTATGATAACTTATGGTCCAAAAGTGAGGAGGAGTAACAGAATATCCAAGGGTCCCATGAGAGTAGAAATGACAGTTGTTAACCAAGGAGAGGGATCAAGCAGTGAGTGGTACCAATTTTTGCCATTTTCTCATTCTCTCTGGCATCTCTCTATACTGTCCCTAATTTTGGCTAATGATTCCCTAAAAACTCTAGAATGGTTGACATAGAAACAATACTCCTCATGTAAAGCTACACATAGCCTTCCTTGTTGTAGAAACACTAAGTCTAATCCTCACCTGTTTTGAAGCACTACCTCACCTAGAGGGTCTATGTTATGCTCCAAGTATGAAATGGATTTTTCTAGGCATTGGATATCTTCATCTATGCCTACCTTTAAGTTATTGTAATTCTTTTCCTGCAATATTAATACAGCTATCTCAGTGTCAGATTTGGCTAGTCCTGATACTAAAATTAAAGCTAAGGTTAAAGAAATGGGTTCCCTTTTCTGCCTCATAAAGTCTCCTTTAATGTGCCCTACGAAAGCTCTCAGCACTGTCTCTCCTGAATAATAGATTATATGGGGCACCAACTGAGCCAAAACACAGAACTCTTTTGGGGTAGAGTAATTAAGAACTTCTCCATGCACACAAGGTGTCAGTCCCAGTGAACAGGCCCACCATGCCTGTTCCAGGGGAATGATCCATTTGGAATGACCTGTAGGAATGCTATGATTACAGAGGTGTTGATGTGACAAGGGGAGAGGGATACCTTGCCCAGGTATGGTTTGTAGGGTTAAAGCTGGTCCTTCTTGTGACCATCTAAATGCAGTATCCTTTTCAGACCATATATACCCAATGCCTTCATGAAAGGGGGGTCAACCATTATAACATAACCAATAAGAGGTGGTACATTCTGGCTTGGAAACATTTAGAATTTGAAAGGTCTTTAACATCATTGACCTGAGGGTATCCTCTGATTCTGAGTATTTCAGGAAAAGTTCTGGAACTGAGGGTCACAGCGATTGGTTGATTTGAGGTAAGGTAGTTGTTGGTCTAGAGGATGCAGTCAACACAGGTTTAGGGTTTGTCAAAACCTGATTTGGGCCTACAACTGCTGGCAGTAGCTTTACAATTGGCCTCATCAAGAGTCTAACTATAAAGAGCAATCTGGGATTGCTACCTCTGGAAATGTGAAGCCGTATGCCCCAGGACTTCCCAGCTCCCATCCTTTGACTTGCTTCTCTTTGGCAGTGAACCTGAGTAAAACTTCGGAGTTGTCTCCTTACTGGGAGACTGTGATAAGGTCTTCCTTTGACACCTGCCACACCCTGTCCCCTGTGACTAATGTTTTACATCCCCAAGCAACACAGTAGAACTGCTCTAGACCCCCACATGTGGCAGCTCTTTTCCCCCAGGTTATATATAGAAAGTCTCCCATCTATATTTGAGATATGGATCTAGTAAAGTCAGTTGAGTGTCAGGTCATGAGTTATCAGGTAGCAAGCACAAAACAAAAGTCAAATCTGGAAACCAGGATGTTCCAAGCGACCCCTTTGTACAGGCTAGTTTTGCATGATGGCCAGTCTTAGAATTTTTAATCACCCAGATTAACTCAAAAGGCTGATGCGGGTTAGGGGCTGCAATATATACAGTTAACAAAGATAGTAGGTTGAAACCAAGTTAATTTCAACTTGAGCAGGTTGGTGCTCTTCTGAACTTTCTGAATCTATAGTCTCCAAAGCCTGTGGACCTCAAGAACTCTCTCACCTGTCGTGTGCTCTGGGGGTAGGGATGTTGATGACAGTCTCTTTTCTTGCTGTGGAAAGCCATCGCTGGCCTTGTTTCAGAATATAAGCAAGATAAGTGACTTTGGTCTTACAGAGCTGTGCTTTTTTAGCAGATGCCTGATATCCCATGTCCCCCAGAGCCTATAGGGAGATTTTGAGCCCCTCTCTGGCAACTCTCTTTGGTGTCTTCTGCAACCAGGAGATCATCTACTTACTGAAGAAGAGTTATGTCTGGGTTGGTAGCCTGGTATTCACCCAAGTCCTCATGTAAAGCTTCATCAAAAATGGTGAGTAAATTCTTATAGCCTTGGGGCAGGCAGGTCCAGGTAAGTTGTTCATTAATCTCTCTTTTGGGATCACACCACTCAAGGGCAAAATATCCTTGGCATTTAAGGGTAGGCTTAAAATGGTATCTTATAGGTCAAGAACTGAATACCACTTCCAATCCGGCAGCAAAAAACTCAACAAAGTATAAGGATTAGGCACTGTGGAATGTATATCCCTCACTTTGTGGTTGACTTCCCATAGGTCATGGACGGGGCGATAAGCATTGGAATTTGCTGACTTCGTGGGCAACAATGGAGTATTTCAGGCCAATTGACATGGCCTGAGGACTCCCAGGGCCAACAGTTTTCAGATAGGTGGAGGGGTGATGCCCTTTCAGGCCTCTTGAGACATGGGATATTCATGGACTTGTGCTGGGTCTGCCCCTGGTTTAAGTTCTACAAACACAGGGGGGGTCGATGTTTACTAAACCCATGCCTCCAGTTTCTGTCCATGCTTGGGGAAACTCTTTCAACCAAACATCTAAGTCTTGTTTGGGGGCGGTTGGTGACTTGTATAGTCTATACTCAGCCTCAGAAGCCAAGTTAAGGGTCAACACCGTGATTGGATTATCTTTCTGATCCAATATCTGACCTTCTACAGGTTGAAAATGAATTTGGGCCCTCATTTTTGCTAGATATTCCTCTCCAGGAAGGGTTAGGGACACTCGGGAATGACCATGAATGAATGGGTTACCCATCCCATTCCTAAGTCCACTGTTCCTCCGGTAGCCCATGAATATTGTTTGGTGCCTGTGGCCCCAGGACCTCTCGGAAGACAGTGGCCCTTCAGCCTTTGAGAACAATGAATGTTGAGCTCCAGTATCCACCAGGAAGTCTAGAGACTTCCACTCTATTCTAAGGCTTCAGAGGGGTCTGAACCCCGGCTCTCTTAACCTTCTTCTTTCTCCATGACCATTGTCTTAAACTTTGGCTTTGTCTTTAAGCATATTTTAGCCCAGTAACCTTCCTTCTTATAGGAGGTGAATTGGTACTTACCTAATGCTGGCTATTGGCCTCCTGTAGGCTCCTTCCCTTTAGCAATCCACTGGAGTTGGCATTTTCTCTCTCAGGTTCAGAACATTGTTGTCCATAAGGACTTGGGCCAAATCTTCATTTAATATCTTTCTTGTCTTAATATTTTTATCATCTTTAGTTTTTCTATTATGATACAGTTTCTCTGTAACTTCCATTAAGTCCCTCAATGACTTTTCTCTTAATCTTTCTAACTTTTGTAACTTCCTTTTAATATCTGGCGTTGACTGACTGATAAAAGTCAGAACTACTATATTAGAATTCCCTTCCTCCTCAGGGTCTAGGTGGTGGAAAGCATTCATGATCTGCTCAAAAATGTTGCTGGGTTTTCATTAATCTCCTGTCTAGCATCATAAATTTTGTCCGATTTAGTGGGCCTCCTAGTGGCTGCTCTGAGACCTGCCATCAGAGTCTGATGGTAGACCTGGACACACTCCCTACCTTCACCCATATTGTAGTCTTAGCCAGGTCTCCTGAGGGGAAATCTATCATCAATATTGGCTGGGTTCTCCGTTGGGGTGCCATTAGCTCCTGGAACATTCTTTTGGGTCTCCAAGATGATTTGCTCCTTTTCCTCAGTGGTGAAAAGATTCTGCAAAAGCTGCTGACAATCGTCCCAAGTGGGCTGATGAGTGAAAAGGTTAGTGCCTAAGAGACCAATGAGCTCCCTAGGGTTGTCAGAGAATCGGGAATTTTCCCTCTTCCAATTACAAAACTCAGCTATGGCAAAGGGCCAGTAATGGTGAGGCTGATTCCCTTGTTGGTCAACTGGTCCCTCTGCCCTTAGAGGTAAAACAGTGGAATCTGCCTCCAGCTCTGCGACCACAGGGAATACCATATGCCTGCTCCTCATTCCCTGTGCGGGCCTTCCTTCTATTTCTGAAGCTGACACCGCCAGGAGCCAGAGGGTGTGATGGTGCTGGACCAAAGGCACACATTCTCACAATTACATACTTACACACACACATCCATACGTACATATGCATATGGAACAAAAGACCAAGCACTGGTGCAGAAAGAACTCACTCATTCTGGATGAAAGATGAGCTCCAATCTTTATTGCATAGAGAAAGAAAAGGCTTCTATCCTTTTAATGCTAAATGAATTAAACCCACATTTGCAAGAGAAAGGCTTTGTTCCTTTTACTAAGACTAAGCCTACTTTGTTATTAAGAAAGGACCTGTTCTGTCCCATTGTAAGGAGAAGCCTGCCTGCTCCTTCTGCTCTCTTCAGCATCTTCTTTTTTCCTCTTTCCCTCTGAATTCTGCACATTGCTCTCAGTTTTTTATGTTACATGTAATTTCTAAGTTATTTTACTCTCCATTCTAATTCTATCTTGCTCTCTCCTCCTGCTGTGATGTCACAGTAATGTTCTTACTCTCCATGCCTTTTCTCCCAATGCTATGCCTATACATCTAAGTTCTTGAGTTCGCTTTTGTCTAAACAGTGTTCTATCTAAAAACTCCTCAGCTCAGTTCCCTCTCACAGCTCATTTCTTTTCAGCTCAGTTCTGACTCTTCTCTTTGTACTCAGTACTTAAACATCTTTCAGAATACACGATCACATGTTTAAAAGTCCATCGAACTTCCTCACACAAAATCAAATCATAAATTGATATGGAAGTTTACAACAGAAAATGTTTATATGCATATCCATTCGGAATAATTATCTGGCTAAACATCCATCACCTGTCACAGCTCCACAGGTTCATGGTAAGTTGAAAATCATAATAAAGTTATTAGTGAAGTTTAGTATAGATAACCCAGTCAATATTTTATCTTCTGTCCCGGCACTTATAATAAATAGTTCCCCTTTTATTATCTCGGGTTAATTGTTTTACAACATCTTGGAATGTGCTCTGAGTAGGAGAAAGTCTGGTTACTATCTAAGAGCAATTAACTGGTGACTTATGGAAGACTGACAGTTCTTATTGCAGTTTTGACTATCAGAAAAGAATCTAATAGCAGTCCCACTATAAAAGAGTTTAATAAACACTGATACAATATTAGGAATTCTTATAGGATCACCAATAAGAATTTAAAAAGTCATCTATTTGTCTGTATGACAACATTCTAAGACAGTAAATCTTCGTAAATCTGCAGAGATATGCTCAAAAGGGGTGGGCTAATATCTAGTGATTGTTATATATGTTTTAAAATAACACGAAAAGCATATTAATAGCAGGAATCTTTTCTAAAATGAATTCTCTTACAGCCTTGCCCAATAAGAGTGAATCTTTCACAGATTATATTATAATCCAATGGAGACCATCTCAGGAAGTTCACCTGCTAGCTATTAGCTTGTCCTATTATGGCTCCTGACAACAGGGTAAAGAAGGGCTGTAGATTTGGGAGTTTCCTGTTTCCATTCTCCTGTCACAAAGCCTAGCACTGCTCCTGTTGATGAGGAAACATTAACAAGAAGAAAGAGAAAACCTTAACCCAAGGTGATGGGTTAGTAACCAAACCTTCCAAACTACTATATAGGGGACTTGATCAGGGTGCTCCTGAGCCTTTTGAAACACCTTGTCTTCAACTGTGGACTCCGTGTGGAGATGGAAGGTCCCATCCGGCAGACGGCCAACATCAAAGTCAGCTACTCTAAACTGTAGTAAGTGATCCTTTTCCCTTTCTTCACATCTACAGAGAGGTTATGAGCTCTGGCCCTGACTTCTTGAAATTGAGCTAAAGTGATATTGACAGGGTGAGAATCAGTCTGTCTCATAGTGTCCCTCAAAGTCCGATAGTAATAGAAAATAAATACCAAAAAGAACACAGTAGACAAACAAAAAAGGCTACACACAAAGTAGCCTTGTTGAGACTGAAAACAGAAGTGAATCCAAAAACTCAGACTCACAGACTCCCACCTCTAAAACTGAAAGCTGCATGGGGTGGAAAGTAACCGAGTAAGGCTCTTCTTTCTCCGCTGAAAATTTATATCCCCCCTCCCATGGTGGCGGCCTTACCCTTACTGGAGTCAGGAATGTCTTCCTGATCCTCGTGGCTGTGACTCTCCAGCTCATCCAATCTTAGGCACTCCTTGCAACTTAAAGCACATGGTTTTCCTCAAAAACAAAAGTAAAAACAACGACAGACAATAAACAGAAATACTAAAAATTCACTGGCTGGCACTATGCTCTCTGGGAGGGAGTCCGGGGGTGGGGGATAGGGGAATCCCAGACGAGCCCCCACAATGTTATGCCCAGTTTACAAGACCCCCAAGAGACCACCAGGGACAACAACTCTGATGTAAGCACAGTAGAGTCTTTATTTGACTACTAGTCGGGTCACAACCCTCCCTGTCCAACAAGGTTAGGAAAGTGACTTTCAGGGCTAGGGGATTAGGGGTTATTTAGGGAAAATTTGCAAGCTGGGGCTTTCAAGCCCTGGCATTACATACTTGGGTAAATGGGTAAAGGAATGTGAACCTTCAAACTGATAGCATTTGTTCAGACAACTAGGAGAGACCACATATCTAAAAAGAGGCATCTAGACCTGGGGTTGATTAACTCATCCTTGTATTGTGACCAGTTTTTCCTGTTTTTGCAAGGAAAACAGCTATTTTCTTTTTTCTTTTCTTCTTCTTCTTCTTCTTCTTTTTTTTTTTTTTTTCCATTTTTCGAGACAGGGTTTCTCTGTATAGCCCTGGCTGTCCTGGAACTCATTCTGTAGACCAGGCTGGCCTCGAACTCAGAAATCCGCCTGCCTCTGCCTCCCCAGTGCTGGGATCAAAGGCGTGTGCCACCACTACCCAGCAAAACAACTGTTTTCAACTGCTGGAAACACTTGGTGGTCTCTTCCCAGAGCCCAAGGGTGGGGACCATACCACTCCAAGGACAGAAGACAGCAGCTTTCTCCAAGGACAGCAACTTAAATAGAGTTTACAGAACATGGAATCTGTCCTGCTGATTTTTGCACCTTAACTACATTGCTGTGTAGGTCTGAACTCTCCTCAGAGTCCTCACTGCACTGTATTTCCTGACAATTACAACTCCCCTAATATCTTACCTCAAAGGCCTCCTTGAGTCCCAATACTGAGACTGTCCAACTTTGACTCCAAAGACTTCTACAGTAATAAAAGAAATGGTTAATTCTTTTCAGTGCCATGGTGTTGTGATGATCACAGCCAGCACTTTAGCGGGCTTGACAGCAGAAGGAGTCTTATGCTCCATCTCCAGAGCAACTGAATACCGAATTAGTATAGTGTGCAGCCTGGAGGCTCAACCATAGTATTAAAGTTATCCATACATTCATCTTGGATTTGCAGCCATGCAGTTTACAAAACCTAAACAAGCATCAAGGTTTCCTTTTTACCCCGGGGTTCAAGTAGGCAGAGATGAGGGTATCGCTGCAAGCCTGAGGTCACATGAGAAGGAATCTCAAAAGCAAACAAAAAGGCCTGGACCAGAGTTCAACACCCAGTACTTCCACATATATATGTACACACACACACACACACACACACACACACACACACACACACACTCACACACACTCACACACACTCACACACACTCACACGCATACGCACTCACAAAACACAAATACACTTCATTATGTTGCACTGGGTGGCAGCAACTTACTCTCTACACCAGGATGGCCTAGAACTCACAGAGATCCTCCTGCCTCTGCCTCATGAGCTCTAGGAGTAAAGGGGGGTGCCATCATGCCCAGCATAAAGTTTATTTAAAAAATTATGTTAATCCACCCAGATGAAATTGTCTGTGTATCTAAAAGAGAGCTAGATGTCACTCCGTTTGGGTGAAATTAAGAACAACGTCTTACCTACTAATTTTTCAGATCACTAAGTAACTCCATACAGGAGTCATCACAGACCCTTAACATGCCTGGTCTAGGAGTTGGAGAAGGCAGCGTGAATGTGTGAAAGCAAGTCCAATGTGAGGCTTGTTGTCAGTCCACACTTTTGTGATTTACCATTCCAGGCTTTTGTGGATGATGATGTCATCTGAGTCCCTTGAGGATGGATCAGGTGCTGTGATCTTAACAAGTCACATGCTGAAATCTATTTTTCATAACCAGAAGACTAGATTTTTTTTATATTAGCCAATTTATTCACTTTACTTCCTGATTGCAGCCCCCCTCCTCACAAGCCCCTCTCTCACTCCTCCTCCCCTTCTCCCCTGAGAACCCACCCTGGCATACCAAGTCACTGCAGGACAAGGCACAACTCCCACCTAAGCCAGGCAGGGCAGCACAGGTTGGGGAACAGGATCCACAGGCAGGCAGCACAGTCAGGGACAGCTCTACACATGATTAGATTTTGACTTTTTGTATTTAAATGTATTTGTTTGAGAATTTTATACATGACCCCTGTGTCTACATTGTTTCCATCCATTTAACCCTTTCTAGGTCTCCATCCACACTCCCTCTCAAATTTATATAATAACCTCATCTATCTATCTATCTATCTATCTATCTATCTATCTATCTATCTAT
>CM052701.1:129441728-129455403 GCA_028551405.1 Uromys caudimaculatus
CATTCAGGAGCCATCAAGGACTCTATGAATAAGCTGAGAGAAAGATTAGAAAAACGCAGGAGGGAAAGAGAGGCTAGCCAGGGATGGTTAGAAGGATGGTTCAACAAGTCACCTTGGATGACAACTCTGTTTTCTGCCTTAGCAGGACCCCTGCTGATTTTGTTCCTTTTGCTCACTATTGGACCCTGCTTAATTAATATATTGTTAACCTTTGTCAGGGAACAAATGAGCGCTGTCCAGGTTTTTATATTAAGACAGCAGTACCAAGCGCTGGGGGACAAAGACGATCAAGTCTATGATGACACAGAAATATAGTTCTAAGATTAGAACTAACCACTAGAAGAAGTGGGGAATGTAAGACCTGGCCCTTTTATGAGGAAGGCAAAAATCCCACCCAACGACATTCTTTCTCCTAAGAAATGGGTGACTTTGACCTGGCCTCAGGACCAGAGGCAAAACGTTTCAGGAACCAGAAATGTTTGTGCAACTAACCTGTGAATAGCTTAGGACAATCCTTACTTCCCCATAATGCAAATTCTTTCCGTTCCCCACCCCTTGCTTTGTGAATTTTCTTTGTTTTATGATCCTTTTCCTGAGTTGTGATTCCTTCCTTGCCTTGGGGTTGTTTCTTCCTTTAAATACCCCTGACTTCAGCTGCTGGGGGTCGAACCCCTCTGCCTCTGCGTAGGCTACACGTTCGACCCCAGTGCACTGGTCCTTCCGCGGTCCTTCCGCCGCCCTCGAATTAAACCTCGTTGATTGCAGAAAAAAAAAAAGGATTTAATTATTGATTATCAATAATCTATCACAGACAGGAGAAAAATTTCAGCCCTCCTCCGCAGCCAGTGTTAGTTAGGGACAAGCAGTTTGTGCTGCATGGTTAGGTGCTGATGGAGAACAATGAGGATGTACCATGGAGAACCCTTCTAGTCAGCATGGCGGAGGCATAAGAACACTAGAGAATCTCACGGGAGGAGGCCTCTGATACACACTCATGTCCTAACTGGGTGTGGCACCACAACTGTCACACTCTCAGACCAGTTTTGCCCAGAGACCTGTTGTTGCCCATCCACCGGTCACTGCCCTGTGCTGCTGCTAGCATGACCAGTGACTCCCATGTACAGATACAGCCCCTTTGCAGCACAGATGCACACCTCTGCTGGAGCACATTAACTAGATCCTTAGTGAACAGAGACGTTGATCTGTGATGTCTTGGGGAGGGGGTCATTTCAGCTTCCAGTCCCACATCACAGTCCATCCCTGAAGGAAGTCATGGCCTGAGCTCAAGGCAGGACCCTGGAGGCAGGAGCTGAGGCACAGACATGGAGGGGTGCTGTGCACTAGGTCGCTCTCTGTGGACTGCTCAGCCTGCTTTCTTACACCACTCAGGACCACCAGGGCAGGGGAACCTCCCACAGTGGGCTGGGCCCTTCCATATCAACCATCCATCAAGAAACTGCCCCCCAGACTTGCTCCCGAGTCAGTTCTGTCAGGGCATTTTCTCAGTTGAGGCTCCATCTTCCCAAACGACGCACAGTCGCATCTAATCCTAACAAGCTTGTGTAAAGTTAACGCAAAGCCAACCAGCACGCCAAGCACGGCAGCCCATACCCCGTCATCTCAGAACTCAGAGGAGGATTTCCATCAGTTCAAGGCTAGCCTGAGCCCTTATATAAGGCCCAGTCTCAAAACAAAAAACAAACCAACCAACCAACCCTAGAAAGGTGCAGGATATCTAATGGACATGTTATAAAAACCAGAATATGAACATGTGGCATTTATGAGCTTTGAGGTTTTGTTTATTTTATGTGTACAAGTGTTTGCTGGCGTATATGCATGTGCACCATGTGTAGGCATTGTCAATGGAGGCCAGCAGAGGGTGTCCCCTTGGTCATGGTGTCCCTTCATAGCATTAGGAAAGTAACTAACGGGAATGGTTCCCACATCATAACCGTAAGATATGTTATAATCTTACCTCAGGGCACAATGCTTGGATTGTCATGAACTCAGACTGCTCAGACCTGATGGGTGTTGTGGTCTTTTGATTGAGAGCGTTCCTCTTAGGCTCATAGAACTGAATGCTTGGTTACCAGGGAGTGGCACTATTTGAAAGAATTAGGAAGTCTGGCCTGGTTGGAGGAAGTGTGTCAGTGGGGTGGGCTTTGTTTGAGGTTTCAGAAGTCCAAGCCAAGTCCAGAATCACTTCCTGCTGCCTACAGATCCATGTGTAGAACTCTCAGCTCCTTCTCCAGCACCATGTCTGCCTGTGTGCCACTGTGCTTCCCACCATGAGGATAATGAGCTCAATCTCTGACGTTATAACTAAACACCAATAAAATGTTTTCCTTTATAAGAGTTGCTGTGGTCATGGCGTCTCTTCACGGCAATAGAACAGCGACTAAGACAGAAGTTGCTACCAGGGAGCAGGGTATTGCTGTGACAGCCTGACCATGCTGCTTGTTGGTAAAATGTGGGCTTTCCAACTTTGGATTAGGAAAGCAGCTGAATGAATCAAGTAAGGCTTACTAGGCCATCCTAGTAGGAGCATGGGAGACAGTGCTGAGGGCAGTTTTAACTGTGGGGCCCGTGATCATCAAGTTTCAGAGAGGAAGAATATTATTAGTAAATGGCCTAGAGATTGTTCTTGTGATATTTTGGCAAAGAACGTGGCTGGTTTTTGCTCTTGTCAAAAAAGTCTGCCTGAGGCTAAATTAAAGAGTTTTAGATTAATGGCCTTGGCAGAGGAGCTTTCAAGACAGCCTGGTTGTTGACCGGGTCACCTGGTTACTGGTGGTCACTCTTCTGAAGATCTACAATGACACGAAGCAAGTGGGATGGGGAGAAATACAGAATGTGCAGTTTGAGAGAAAGGGGGCACCAGGAAGTGTAATGGAGCTAAGAGCTCAGTCCAGTGCTCAAGGAGATAAGATTTAAAAAAAAAAAAAAAAAAAAGTTTAAAGAAAAGCCTGAAACTAAATGGAATAAAGGGAGCAGTGGCCTCAGGGCAAGACCACACCCAGCTAAGCTCCCAACCTGTGGAAAGGGAATTAGAGAAAAGCAAAAACAGTAAAGGAACCCATAGGAAAAAGAGAGATGGTGCCAAAGCAGGAAGAAGAAATTGGCAGCTTCAGCCATCTGGCTCTGGCTTTAGAGTCGAGGACAGGAGAAAGGAGTTGTGGATTCTCCCTCCCTGGCTAATAAAAGGTGCTGAGGTCAAGGATGTGCCAGGGGTGTCCCTGCATGGAAGCCCAGAAAGGCCATTGTGTGAAGCTGTGAAGGTGAACCCTAGATTTCATTGGAGACCCCAAAATGTTAGAGATGCCCAGGAGAGCTGCAGAGGAGCTGCAGAACCAGCCCGAGAGAGAGAGAGAGAAGTGTGTTGCTGTCAACAAAGCAGAAGGAAGTTGGAGGTCTGAGGATCGCATTGACGTCAGACGTGGAGATGCAGAGTTTGGGGTTTGCCCTGCTAGTTTTTGGTTGTGGTCCAGCGTATCTTCACCACGCTCCCTATGCCCTGCTTTTAGAATGGTAATGTATATTCCGTGCATTGTATGCTGGGAGCACGTGTCCTGGTTTTTAATTTTGGTTTTATAGGGGGTTACATTCAAGAGATTTCCACAAGTCTCAAAAGAGACTTTGAACACTGGACTTTTAAATAGTGTTGACATTGTAAGAGACTATGGGGACTTTTGAAATTGTACGGAATGCATTTCTGCATTATGATGTGGCTATCAGCTTATGGGGGCCAGGGGGTGGAATGAATAAGAATGGGCCCATAGACTCATATATCTGAATGCTTAATCACCAGAGAGTGCTGCTGTTTGAAAGGCTTAGAAGGTGTAGCCTCACTGGATGAAGTGTGTCATGGGGTGGGCTTTGAGGTTCCAAAAGAGCCCATTCCAAGCCCAGAGTCTCTCAGCTCTTTCTTTAGCACCATGTCTGCCTGTGTGCTGCCTTGTTTCCTGCCACGATGATAATGGACTAAACCTCTGAAACTGTAAGCCAGCCCCAATCAGATGCTGCTATGGTCATGATGTCTCTGCACAGCAATTGAGCAGT
Organism: Uromys caudimaculatus; assembly: GCA_028551405.1. Lineage (NCBI taxonomy): Eukaryota > Metazoa > Chordata > Mammalia > Rodentia > Muridae > Uromys > Uromys caudimaculatus. Next base: position 129,445,788 of record CM052701.1, read on the forward strand.
GACTAAGGCAGATGGCATGCTTCAGTTAGAAGCAAACGCAACCCCATTTTGATAATGGTGGAGCATCCACAGATCTAATGTGGCATCCAGGGGTTCCTCTGGACACAGGAACTTCTGTGCTGATTTGCTCTTCAGTGTGCTCGTGTGCTGTGTTTTGCTTCCTGAGATGGCTGTCTAGATCCTTTGCCTAGATTTCCACTGATTTTTCTCTGAATCTCACCACTGTAATGGTGCTTCTTTCTTTCTTGTGTCTTCTCTGTATCCCAGTGGTTTTAGACTCAATATTTAGGCTGATGAAATTAGCCTAAATGAATGCTTTGAGTTCATTTTTGGGCATGTCTGTGAAGTACAGACCAGCCCTTTTTACAGATGAATTCCTGAGATGTTGTTTCTAAAAGAAGACTTTTTTTTCTTTAATAACTGGCCTTTTCTCATCAGAGTTTTTATGTGTGTGAGTCCATAGTCAAACTTCATTTTGTTCCAACAACCTATTTGTCTATCTTCAAAGCCATAAGATCTTGATAGCTGAATCTTGTAAGTATAAAATGACAAAAATCTAATAGAAAAGAAACAGAGGCTGAACTCAGTTCACATAGAATATAACAACTCCAAAACACGGGATGTATGCTCCTCATCAGGAAATAAATAAAAATCAATTCATTCCCAATGAGTTGATTAATATGATTAATATAAAAACAATTCCATAATATTTACTTAAAGTTTAACCTTTGACTAAGAAATTCTACTTCTAGGAATTTATCTTGCATATAAATTCTAGGAAGGGGGCTGGAGAGATGGCTCAGCGGTTAAGAGCACTGACTGCTCTTCCAGAGGTCTTGAGTTCATTTCTGAGTAACCACATGGTGACTCGCAACCATCTGTAATGGGATCTGATGCCCTCTTCTGGTGTGTCTGAAGAGAGCGACAGTGCCCTCACAGACATAAATAAATAAATCTTTAAAAAATAAAAACAATAATCTCTAGGAAGGAGCCCTGCAGATTTGTGTGACACAGTCACAGAGAATGTTTGCTCCAGCAAGGTATCTCTTAGAGCCAGCAGAGGCACAGGCAAAATGCCTGGCAATAGAAAAAAAATGAAGCATTATTAAATCTGTGAATGAAATACAGCTCATTCATAAAAAGTAATGAGATGCATCTGTACAAGGTGCCGTGGGATGGCTCTCAAACTATCCTAAGTGAAAAAGCAGACGTGGCAAGAGTGTGTCTAATATGCTGACATTTGTGGGCCTCCAAAAAAAAAGCCATGTGTTTATAATGTATGTGCCTATATGAACAAAGGGAAAATATAGAATAAAATACATGAAGCCTTAACAGTGTCTGATAATGGAGGAGGGAGTAATGACAAGAGTCTGGTGCTAGGCAAAGAAACACTCCTTTGTCTGTACTAGGATTTTTTTTATCATATGGTCATACATACATACATATATATGTATGTATGTGTATATATATATATATGTATGTTTGCATCTCTTTCAATAACAAAAGCCAAATTAGTTTTAGAGGTGAGAGGGAAATAAAGGTACTTGTAATCTCAAATTACTGTGTGGCTATCTCAGTGTGATCGTGTAATTACGGTGATCATCTTTTAATACTCTGAAAATGTGTTATTTCTATAATCATGGAAATAAGCACCATGAAAATATCCTAAAAAGGAAGAAGGTGGGGCCAGCTCTGCCTGGGATAACGGTGTCTAAAAAGCACTGGAAAATGGTGGTAATTTTTCTCTGTCATCCATACACACGCGTCATCCAAAATACATTTCCATAAATAAATACCATTCATAAAAAGGATGAGAAAGCTGGGGAAGCCCCGTTCAGGTTGACCATCCCTGCTGCCACTCAGGCCCAGATCCAGTGCTTCGAGTTGGTCCTCCCCACCCACTCCACTTCTGAGCTGCTGAACCAGACGTCATTGCTGAATAGGGCCATTCCTTGGTCCACTGGCTGGCCCCCAGCTTAGAGCTTCTGTGGCTGCAGACGTCAGGCTGGCCCTGCTGAGAGATGGGGCTGGGGTAGGCTGCATGCAGGCTACAAGCACAAAGGAAGAGCTCAGTTTGCCTAAGGGAGCCAGCATCAAGAGCAGGGAGGTACGCAGCAGCCTGTATGGAACTCGCCCTGCCTGAAAGATCACCCTGACTCTGGGCAACAGCAAGATATGAGTCTGGGCAGTCATCTGGAAGCCAGAACCCTTGAACCAGACCAATGAGAGACAGAACTAGAGACGGGCAATGAGAAGTGTGAAAGAAGACCGTGTCACCACCAAGAGCCACGCGGATGTCTGTGGTCTATGCTGCCACAGGAAGCTACGTTGATGTTTGTGGGCCGTGTTTCCACCGAGGACATGTTGACGAGAGTGGCCTGAGCAGCCACCTGAGGCCTTGTTGATGTTCCCCTGGTCCGTGGTTCATGCTGCTGACAGGGGCCATGTCTGAGTCTATGGTCCTTCTTCAGCCAGGGACTCTGTTGATATCTGTGGCTCGTGCTAGTACCAAAGGCCGAGCACATGTCTGTGGTTTGTTCTGCTACGCTGGTGTGTGTATGGGGGCAGGGTATGTTGATGTCTGGGGGGCCGGGCTGCCGCCTGGAACCATATTGGTATCCTTGGTTGAAGTTGTTCTTCAAGGTCATGTTGATGCTCTTGGTCCGTGCTGCCACCAGGTCTATGATGGCATCTGTGGCCTGTGCTGCAGCAGAGGGCTGTGTCGATGTCCACGGTTGGTACTGCCACTGGAGGCCAAGCTGAGGTTGTGGCATGTGCTGACACCATGTGGATGTCATTGTCTGATCTCCCGATGACTGTAAAGGGCAAGGAAGATACTTTTGCAGTGGCATCAATGACTTCAGACTCACAGTTGAGAAATTTGCAGTGGCATCAATGACTTCAGACTCACAGTTGAGAAAGAGGGACATAGAGGCTTTGGTGACAGCCCTTACCTCCACCCCATACACTCCCCCAAAACCTAACAGCCTGGATAAGAAACCATCAAAGAACTATTAAAAATTGTGATAAGAATACTGAAGAGTAGTCCTCCACAACTAAGGGCTTCTGGTGGGGGTCGGGGGGAGGACTAAGTCTTTAAGGGGCTGGCTACTGGGAGTTTAGCCACACAGAGGTATAGGCCATGCAGATTGGACCTGTGGTCTCCTTTCCCTCCTCCTCCCCCTCCTCCTCCCCTCCTCCTCCCCCTCCTCCTCCCCCTCCTCCTCCCTTTCTCCCCCCTCCTCCTCCCCTCCTCCTCTCCCTCCTCCTCTTCCCCCCTCCTCCTTCCCCCCTCCTCTTTTTTTTTTTTGGTGGGGAGGTCACAAGGATAGAGGGTAGACATGGGAGGACTGGAAAATAAGTGTGATGGGATGCATGATGTGAAATTCCCAAATAATCAATAAAAATATTATGAAAACAAGATAAGAAAAACAAAGGAAACTCAAATCAGATTTTAAAAAAAGCTTTGTAAAGGTTTTCAGATTAGACAAAGTTCTATTTTTGGCAGTCATAGAACAAGGTGTTACCTCAGGTGTCACTGTGGCAGCAGCTTCTAAGGTTTCCATTATCAAAAGAATTTGGTGACGTCACCAGGAGAGAAAACTCCGGCAACAAGAGGACACCACACAATACCTGAGCTGGTGCTTTTCCTACCGTTCCTCTTTACGGTATCAAGACTAAAGGTAAAGTGTCTCCTAAGAAAGAAATGTGTAAAATTTTGGATCGTTATGATAAAAATCATAGTTGGCTATCAATCCCAAACTTTGATCTAAAAACTATTTTATTCAAAACAATATCAAGGTATTCTTGACTTTTGAGAACAAGTTCATTAAAGTCACATGGACAGGAAATAACCTGGCTAAGTGAGCCACAGTCTTACTTCACTCAAACTTGGTTCCAAAGGATCTTGAATTTAAATGGTGAACATTTCACGATGTTCTTGGGACATAGAGGTTGTATCCAACTACAGGCCAGTATGGTATTATTTGCAGAATTTTCCAATAGAAACGTAAGCTGCCGTTGTCACCTTAAATATTCGAGGGGATACATTAGAAAGAGGCAAAAAGAAACAGATGAAACTTTACTCAAAATTTTCTTCAACTCATGTTCCCAAAATTTCAATTGATTAATACTAAAAAAAATCAAATATCTTAAAATTCTCTCTCTCTCTCTCTCTCTCTCTCTCTCTCTCTCTCTCTCTCTCTCTCATCTTTATAGTTCTGGCTGTCCTGGAACTCACTATATACACCAGACTGGCCTTGAACTCACAGAGAACCTCCTCTTCCCCCTCCCTCTCCTCCCCCCTCCTCCCCCTTCCTCCCCCTCCCCCTCCTCCTCTACACCCTGCATATTCTTTCTCGTCGTACTCTATTTTTCAAACTCCACTTTTTGGAGCATGAATGGTTCATATGCTCACGACTCATGTGACTGGTGGCCACTGTATTAATAGGTACACACCTAAAACTTCCTCATCATTAAATATATGTTCAAGAAAAAGTAAACCTCTGTGTTCCTCCTGTACCCAAAGGCAAGACCAGACCTGCTTTTCATTGATGCCTACCAAAACCCAGTTCGTGTGTTGATATCTACTACTGCCCCTGTATCTCAGTGCATTAGTGGAGGCTTAATGCCTTTGTATACCTACGAGACAGTAGATATATTTTGAGGCTATCAGTTCTGAGGTCTTTAAGTCAATTATTGGTTTTACTCTCTTTGTGCTACACTTTAACTGTAGAGCCATCTGGAATCAGAAGTTGGTGGCCCAATTTCTACAAATTCATTGTTTGAAGAGACTGAAGAAAGTTTTAAGCTTTAATGGAACCCCCCCCCCCCCTTTCTAGGAAGGAATGCGGTATAAAAAAGAAACTCTGATGCTAATTCTGCTTGCTGTTTTGCTCGCACTAACTCAGCGCTACTCCAGGTAACTATGTAACCCTGATGTATCACAGTTGCTAATGATGAACACAGCTGACCTAAAATGCTGGGCTTTTACACAAAGGCATCAAAGCACTCTCACAGGGCAATGGCGAACATACACCTCAACTCTTCTTTCCGTTTGTTTGTTTGTTTGTTTGTTTGTTTGTTTGTTTGTTTTTAACGCTCAAGAAGTACTGATCAAATTCTTGGTGCTAGGTAAGCCTTGTGCCAGCTGGTGCCGAGTCACACAGTGACCTAATGTCCCTTGTCTTATGGAGCTTTACATTCTAGGTGGGAAGAAATGGCCTGTTTCCTGTGTCGTCAGTGATGTGTTTCAGTCAGGGTGCTGTGTAATGATGCTATGAGGAGACCAGGCAATGAAAGGGCCGTAGGGAGCTCCTCTCTGATTTTACTCTTAATTTTTTTTATTCTGTTTTATGTGTATGTGTGAGTGCCTGCATATATGTTTATGCACCATGTGCATACAGTGACAGGAGAGGCTAGAGGTAGGAGCTGGATCCCCTCACAGAGGGTTGTGAGCCACCATGTGGATGCTGGGAGCCAAAAACTCCAGGTCCTGGGCAAGAGCAGCTCCTGTTAACTGCTAAGCCGGCTCTCCAGCTTCCTATTTCACTCTTAAGGCACTCCTTTATAACAATGTTACCTGAGCTTGCCTTTAATCCCAGCCAGCACTCAGGAGCAGAGGCAGGCAGGTCTCTGAGTTCAAGGCCAGCCTGGTCTACAGAGTGAATTCCAAGACAGGCTACACAGAAAAACACTGTCTCAAAAAAGCAAAGCTAACATTTACATTAGCTTGAAATTCAGTTCAATCTTTGCCCTTCTCTGCCAAGTCCACCTTCAGTGCATTAAAGAAAAACACCTTCAAGACAATGGACTGCTAATTTAGGGTTTTGGGTTTTTTGTTGTTGGTGTGTGTGTGTGTGTGTGTGTGTGTGTGTGTGTGTGTGTGTGTGTTGGGGTTTTTTGTTTTTTTGTTTTTGTTTTGTGTTTGTTTGTTTTAGGAAAAAACCTTTTAAACATCAAAGTTCCGATCATTGTTAATGAGGCTAAGATAGCAACTCTCCAGAGGAAAAACAAAAACAAAAAACATTAACATGCTAATGTCCCCATACAGAAAAATGTAAATTCTCAGCTCCCCTGTGCCCTGTTCACCAGCGTCTTCCCTGTGCCAGTGTACCGACCATTGTTTGAAAGGCAGCTGAATAGGGGGAACATAACGTCTGTAAGGCTGACTCGATCGCTTTGGTACCCTAGGCTACCTTTATTTGCCCTCCAGAATTACTGTGTTTTCATGAAGGAAATTCACAGCTGGCATTATAGGCTTCACACATGGCCCACTGCTAGCAGACCCACTTTGTCCTGTAGCTCATCGCTGCAACCTTAAGCCAGGCAGTGTTTAGTGTGCACAAACAGATGAAAGCGGGACTTCAACTGTAGAGTTTTGGTTGTTTTGTTTTATTTGCTATTTTTATTAATAGGCTTTTTTTTCAAATTTAAAACTAAACTGACTTTTTTTCCCTCCTTAAAGAACAAAGGATCACCTACAGACGATGTATGCCTGCTGGTAAGGGTCTATCCTGTGACTGGTAAGGGTCTATCCTGTGACCGTTCTGAGAACTGTTGAGGGAAAGGTTCTTGGAGAAAAACGGTCTTCTGATGGAGATGCTGTACAGAGAAGTGTGCTTTGGCCATTGACATCAGTGTAAGCATCCCTGTTCGGGACAGTGATCGCTTGGGTTTCTTTAGACTGTGATAGCTCCCTGTGACTTCATTGTAAGCATCCCTGTTCGGGACAGTGATCGCTTGGGTTTCTTTAGACTGTGATAGCTCCCTGTGACTTCAATGTAAGCATCCCTGTTCGGGACAGTGATTGCTTGGGTTTCTTTAGACTGTGATAGCTCCCTGTGAGCAGCCTGGTTTCTACCCACCAGATGATGAGCTCATTTTTCACCTTACAGATTCTTTGCATATATATCATGGCTTCCAGCTTTGTGTTTTCTTGAGATTCCTGTGTGTGCAAACATGTCTGTGTTTATACGTGTTTCTTGTGACTTTTCTTTGGCTCTTTGTCTTCTGTTGGCTTGTTTTGTCTTATTCTGATTTGGCTTTTTTTCCCTGTCTGTCTGTTTTTGGTTTTATTTTACTATTATTCCTTAGATGCCTACCCGTTTTCTAACCAGAGAGAGGAAGGGTGTGGATTTGGGTGGGAGGGGAGGAGGGAAGAACTCAGAGGAGTTATAGGAGGGGAACTGTAGTCAGAATATATTGTTGGGGGAAAAATTTATTTGGGGAGTCAGGGTGTTTGTTTGGTTTTGGTTTTTCTAGACAGGCTTTCTTTGTGTAGCCTTGTCTGTCCTGGAACTCACTCTGTAGAGCAGGATGGCCTTGAACTCAGGGATCCACCTGCCTCTGCTTCCTAAGTGCTGGGATTAAAGGCATGCACCAAATCACAACCAGTCTAAAAATCTATTTTCAATAAAAGAAAAAATCTCAAGGCGATGGATGTTGCTCAAAAATATATACAGTTAACTTGATGTAAAACAAAACAAAATCTCCATAAACCAAAACCGCACTTCTCTGTCTGTCACTACACAGTTTAATGAATTTAGGCACAGATAATTTGGATGTAAAAAGAGCACCGGGGAACCATAGAGTGAAAAATCTTTGGCTAAAGATACTTCTAAAAATTAAGAGATGCACTCTTCATTAGCTTCCACTTTATTTTAAAATAATTATCACTCAGGAAGTTGCACAGGAATCACCTGACGTTCACCCGATGCTCCCCAATGTTACAGCTCACGACTGTACCCAAAGTCAGGTAACTGACACCAAGACAAGGTGCCTATATAATTTTGCCTTTTAAATCACATGTCGATATTCATACAACCACAATACCAATCAAGATACACTATTTTTCCATTACAGCCGAAACTATCCTGTTTGGTGCTGTGTGATGCTCCCTGTTCTACATCCTACTTCGTCCTGGGTACCACTTTTAATTATTTTTCTATCTCCATCATCTTGTTGTCTTGAGACTTTTATAAACAGGGTCATAAAATACACAACCTACTGATAAGAAGAGTTGTCACTCAGCAAGATGCCCTTGACGGCCAAGTTTACTAACATTCCAGACTGTTTTACTGACATGTAGTATTTCATAATGAACACAGCAAAATTTGTCAGACAGATTTTAGTGTAGACTTATAGTTTTCAAAACCCAGCTTAAGAAGGGTACTCAAACGCTTTAACCTCCCTTCTGGTCTACCACCCACCAGAGGTAATGCAAAGAAAAGGTTAATAGGTCAAAGAAGGATGTGAACTGTTTAGAAATAGTTCTTTGGGATGAATCCACTCTTCGTTGTCAAAATATCAGCACTTGGGTTCACACACAGTAGCTTGATCCACTGGCAAACACCATTCACGAATCAGCAATGGCAGTTCCATCCGGAAGAAATGTCGAGGCTCTATCAGGTCAAATCCTTGGAAGTGTCAAGAAACCACCAGAATGCCACCAGAAGTTCTTTGGTGCTTTTCTATCTATGAAATCACAACAAATGTTGATCAGCAAAGAGTGACAAGGTGAACCAATACCACACAGCGCTGCCCACTGTCATCCACTGCCTGCTGGGTTATATATACACCCTTTTTAAACATCACGTGTTCTCTCAAGCATCCACTCTAGCAAAGCATCACATGCCCCATTCCCAGGCAGCTTCCAGAAAAGTACCACGTGTCTGTTTCCAACAAAGCATCCTCCACATGTCTGCTTCAGCAAAAACATCCTCTCATAAGACAATTTCCAGTAAAACATCACATGACACAACCGAGTCTCCAAAGAATCAGAAATTTCTACTTCATTTTAGTTAACAGGATTATTATTATTATTATTTTTATTATTATTATTATTATTATTTTGTGATCTGGAAAATGTTGTGCCACTTCCTTTTGGCCTCCATGGTTCCTAATGAGAAACTCACTTTTTGAATTTTTGTCTTCGACAGGTGAAGGATCATATCTCTGGCTTCTTTCAAGATGTTTTCCTTTAGTTTTCATAAATTGATCCTGTTGCAGCTCATTTAGATTCTTAAATCTCTTTTCTCTTTTGCCATATTTGGGAAGGGTTTTTGTTGTTGTTGTTGTTGTTTAAGATTTATTTATTTTATGTATGAGTACTCTATTTGCATGTATACCTGTGTGCCAGAAGAGGGCATTAGATCCTATTACAGACAGTTGTGAGCCACCATGCAGTTACTGGGAACTGAACTCAGGACTTTTGGAAGAGCACCCAGTGCTCTTAACTGCTGAGTCATCTCTCCAGCCCCTAAGTACTGTGTTTTAGAGTTACTATTGCTGTAATGAAACACCATGACCAAAAGCAACTTGGAAAGGGTTTATTTGGCTTACACTTCTACCACAGCATTGTTCAACACTGAAGGAAATCAGGGTAGGAACTTAAACAGGGCAGGAAACTGGGGTCAGGAGCTGATGAGGTCATAGAACAGAGCTGATTGCTGGCTTACTTGCTATGGCTTGCTCAGTCTGCTTTTCTTATAGAACTCAGAGCCACCAGCCCAGAATGGCCTCCCCACAATGGGCTGGGCCCTCCCCCACCAGTCACTAAGAAAATGCCCTACAGGCTGGGCTGTAGTCCAATCTTATGGAAGCATTTTTTTTTTTG